>SJYT01006413.1:250567-338072 GCA_006410635.1 Cephalophus harveyi | reverse complement strand
GGCCCCGCGCTGGCCCCCCGGCCGCCCCCTCGTCCCTCCACCCCCCCCGTCCTCCTGCCCCTCCCCCCTCTCTCCTCCGCCCCCCCCTCCCTCCTCAGCCTCCCCCAGCCTCTTCAGCCTCCCCTTCTCTCCTCAGCCTCCCCCTCTCTCCTCAGCCTCCCCAGCCTGCTCAGGCTCCTCAGCCTCCCTCAGCCTCCTCAGCACTTTTTCTAGCCTCCTGACTGAATACCTACCACCACCCCACACAGAACACACGTCTGCTATGGCCTCCACACAGGACCTGGTGCATGAACCCAAGTCTGCCTTGGGAGCCCCACCTTCATTTCAGAAACACAGACATGGCAGGAAGTTAACATTTCTAAGCCTGGCAATACGGATTCCCTTCACTAGCCACATCTGGCCTGAGGCTGAGAAGTGGGGACAGACACTGGGTGAGGAAAGCGAGAGAATTTATAGCAGGGTCTCCCTGTAGGGGCCACAGCAGCCGGGGCCACGGCAGCCCTGGAGGGCTGGCTGCCACATGAAGCGGCTGCTCTGCACATGTCTCCTGCTGTGGAAGGAGGGCTCCCTGTTTCTCAGTTCCACTTCTGCCCTTCTTTGCCCATCTTGGCCCACCTGGAATTCCATCCCCTTCCACATTAAAGACCTGGAAATGCTCCCTGACGGGCTGTATCAAGCAAGGTACAGCTGCCTCCCTGGGGCCAGGCAAGGACCAGATGGTCCCCTCTCACCACATTCTTGGCTCCTGGAAAATAGGCACCCTCATCAAATCACTGGACTACATGTGGGATTGCCCTGAAATAAGCCAGACTCCCAAGTGGGTAAGCTTCACAAGCCCAGTGTATGCACACACAAATACACACCCAGAGACACACACACCTCCTCCAGGAAGCCTTCTCAGATTGCCCCAGTCCTATCTTTAGGCTCCTACACAACCACTCCAAATGACTCCTTTGATGAGCAGTAGCAGACATTTCCTGGTGTCATCTAGGGGCCCCCAAAGAGTAGAAGGGGCTCAGGGTACATTATAGACTGAACTGTGCACACCCCCTAAATTCCTACATGGAAGCCCGAAACTTCAGCGTGACAGTATGGAGATAGGGCATTCAGGAGGATACTTAAGGCTAAATGCAGTCGTCAGGGTGAAGCCCTAACCCAAGGACTGGCGTCCTCAGAAGATGAAGAGACACAGAGGTTGTTCTGTGTGTGTGTGTGTATGTGCGCACAGAGGAACGGCCAGGTGAGGACCGAGTGAGAAGGCCACCTTCCACAAGCCAGGAAGAGAGCCCGCACCAGAAGTCAGCTCAATCAGTACACTGCCTTCAGACTGCTGGCCTCCAGACAGGTGAGGAGAGATGTTTCTGTTGTCTCAGCCACTCTGCCCCATTCTGTCATGGCACTCAGTGGTATTTTGTTATGATAGCCTGAGCAGGCTAGGACAGGGTGTATGAACAAAAGAGCGAGGTTTGAAGTTCAGTTCTGCCCATTCCCAGTTCAGTGATCTCTGACGAATCACTTGGCCTCAGCTTCTTAGCCTGTAAAGTGGGGTACTAACTCTCTCCGCCCTGCCTGCCTCACTAAGAGGCCAGAAGAAGACCTTGGGTTCAAATCAGGAGAAGGGTAGGAAGAGCCGGGCTGGCATGGGAGATGCACACAAGTTCAATCCTGGCCCCACCATTCATCACCTGGGTGACCCCAGGCAAGTCACATGATCAGAGCAGCAACCGTCAGCTACGTCAGTGCCATTAACCAGCTGTCTCAGCAGAGCAATGGGGACGCGGATCCTGCTGCTGGTGGGAGTGACAGCCAGATGCTAACGTGGGCGCGGCATCCGGGCCAGGGCCAGCCATGCCCACTGGGCGGCCACCCCAGAAGGCTGCCTCCCAGCCCTCGCCACACCCCTGGCCCGGGGACACTCACTGGTGCTCCAGGATCTGGGACAAGCTGGCCCTTTGCTCCCTCACCGCCACACGATAGGGAAATCAGCTGGAGCCTTGGAAAGAAGAGGCCAAGCCATCCCAGGCTATGCGTAGCATCGTCCAAGACTCACATACTTTCCACACTGAGGCCTCACCCTGAGGGGTGTAACTGATGCAGCCACCCCAAAAGGACCAGAATATGCTCAGCAGACTCTGCCCACGCACTTGGGGGGCTGCCTCCACACCTTGTCCAAAATCCAGTCCCTGTGGGACCCAGGCTGCCAGGTTAAGAAGTGTGCCCCTACCCATCTGCCTGCTGATGGTGTGGTTCCTGACCACGGAGACGGCCTGTTACATAAAGGAGGAGCAGGGGGTTACCTCAGGGCCAAGAGGGCTGCAGGGGGGTGAGAGGTGGGGAGAACATGGAAAAAAATGCCTGCAGAGCAGTAAATGAAGGGGGCCAGCAGGGTGGGGGCAGGCTGTGTTTGCACTGGGCTTGCTACCCTTGAATGAGCCTCAGAACTTCCACGGCACATGAGGACTCAGGTCTCTGGAGGGCAGCCAAGCCAACATCAATCCAGACTCTAATCCTTCCCCCCCAACAAAGGGCAGGAGTCCAGGAGGCGGTGGTCAAGGTGTGCACCAGGATGGAACATTCCCCACCATTCCCGTCTGCAGTCATGGCCTTTCCAAACATCTCTCTGACCTCAAACACCAGCTGGCACAGTGGACGTTCCCACAAGTCGCCCAGCCTCTATCTCCCAGGGGACCAATCGGCAGACTGCACACAGGTCTCTATGCAGGCGCCTTGTTGTTGTGCTGAGATGGTCTTCAGCTGGGCTCCTGGGAAGGTGCCCAGAGCAAGCAAAGGCCACAGCCCACCCGCTGGTCGCTGTATCTTTGGAGCATAAACAAGCTTCACCTGCATTTATGGACAAAATGGTGAAATCAGGGACTTCCCTGGTGGCCCAGTGGTTAAGAAGCCACCTTCCAATGCAGGATGCAGGTTTGACCCCTGGTCCGAGAACATCCAGTAGTCATGTATGGATGTGAGAGTTGGACCATTAAGGCTGAGCGCCGAAGAACTGATGTGTTTTCCAATTGTGGTGCTGGAGAAGATGCTTGAGAGTCACTTGGACAGCAAGGAGATCAAACCAGTCCATCCTAAAGGAAATCAACCGTTTGTATTCATTGGAAGGACCGATGCTGAAGCTGAAGCTTCAATACTTTGGCTAACTGATGTGAAGAGCCAACTCCCTGGAAAATATCCTGATGCTGGGGAAGATTGAAGGCAAAAGGAGAAGGGGGTGACAGAGGATGAGATGGTTGGATGGCATCAGCAACTCAGTGGACATGAGTCTGAGCAAATTCTGGGAGACAGTGAAGGACAGGGAATCCTGATGTGCTGCAGTCCATGGGGTCGCAGAGTAGGACACGACTTAGTGACTGAAAAACAACAACTGGGGACTAAGATTCCACACGCCGTAGGGCAACTAAACCTGAGCCCTGCAACGAAAGATCCCGCATGAGCCAACGAGGATCCCTTATGCCGCTACTAGCACCCAAAGCAGCCAAATTAAATCAATAAATGTTTTTTTTTTTAACGGTGAAATCACTATTCCTTACCCAGCCCTACTCTGTCATTTAAAATCACTCATAGATCACTTTCATTGCCTTAGACAGGGCAAGGCATTTCACATCACTCACTCCCGCTGGGCTGCAGGCTCTGTTCCGCCCCTCTCACACCTCACTAGTTGCACAGAATGTCTCCTCCCCTGGCCTAGCCTCACCCACAAGCTGTTCTTCAGCAGGCATGGAAGCTCCCTGCCCTGGGCTGGGTCTTCTTGGACGGGGCCATAGAGGTACCATGAGAGAGCCCGGCGCTGGTACACTGCAAAGGGGAGAACTGGTGGAACAAGTTTCAGTCAAGCAAAGCCTTTCTCTTTTTGTCAAATGTGAGAAGACAAATTCTCCCATAGACAGTGTTGAAACTTGTGAGAAAGGGGACCAGTTGTGGCTGGGCTGGGTCTGCTGGATGCTAAAGCATACAGGGGGTGTGGTTCTGCTTTGTTTTATTTATATATTTTCTTTTGGCTCTGCTGGGTCTTTGCAGTGTGAGGGCTTCTCTGGTTGGAGTGTGTGGGCTTAGTTTCAGGATGTAGGATCTTAACTCCCTGACTAGAGATTGAACCTGGGCTCCCAGGATTGGGAACACGGAGTCTTAGCCACTGGACTACCAGGGAAGTCGCTGTTGTTTTTTAACTTTGGATATTTTTCTCTGTTCTTGGTTCTTCTCTCTGCATGGTCCTAAGTCACAAATGGAAATAAGCCTGGGGTCAAAGAAGAAAGGCGGAGGTGAATTCAGGCAATGCCGGGAGAAGAAATCCATGCATGGATAAGGGGCTGATCTGTAGGGCATCAGGAAGGTAGGTACACAGGGCTCTGGCTAGTTCAACCTCGGAAATCAGACAGGACCCTAGAAATTAGGAAGATGTGAGAGCCATGAGCATGGTCTAACGTGCAGGGCTCAGCATCTGAAACCTGAACACTGACAGCGGTGGAGAGAATAGAGCGGCGAGCAGCGGAAGAGCTGGGGGCAGGCACTGGCATAGCTGAGACTCAGAGCTCAGCCCTGAAGCCTGAACACGGTCTCTACAGGGCAGAAGTCATCCTCAGCAAGACCATGTTGGACTAGATACTGTCTAATGTGACTGTGTGCCCTGGAGAACTTTTTCAAAAGTAAAAAATTCTGGGAACAGAGACAGATTCTGCAAAGCTTTGGAACTATTTATTTCCCAAACCTCCAAGGCGATTTTGATTTCAGCCTCTGCTCTAGGCTTCCTGATGGACCACTGACTTTCCATCTAACTGAGGAACAGAGTGTGTGGGCAAAGAAATGGTCATTGTGTCCTTTCTGAGTTGCCCTCTGCAATCTGGCTTCCCAGGTGGCACTAGTGGTAAAGAATCCACCTGCCAATGCAGGAGACATGAGCTTGATCCCTGGGTGGGGAAGATCCCCCGGAGAAGGGGATGGCAACCCACTTCGGTACTCTTGCCTGGAGAATCCCATGAACAAAGGAGCCTGGCAGGCTACAGCTATAGGGTTGCAAAGAGTCAGGCATGACTGAAGTGACTTAGCATGTCCGCACGCACACCCACATGCGTGCTGCATGCTGACAATTTCTGTTTTGTCTAAGCTGATTCTAACATCATACCCTGCCTGACAGAACTTACTGTTTTTTTTTTTTTTAATAAATTTCTGTTAGATGATTTTGCGCAACTATAGATTTTTTAAAATTTTTGTTTATTTTTGGCTGCACTGGGTTTTCGTTGCTTCGCTTGGTCTTGTCTAGTTGCAGCGAGTGGGGGCATCTTCACTGCGGGGCACAGGCTTCTCAGTGCGGTGGTTGCTCGTGTCGCAGCAGGGCACAGACTCTAGGCCCTCGGGCTCCCGTGGATGCAGCACGCAGGCTCAGCAGTTGTGCTGTGCAGGCTCTAGAGCACAGGTTCAGTGGCTGCGGTGCCCGGGCTTCGCACTCTGCAGCATGTGGCATCCTCTTGGGTCAGGGAATGAACCCATGTCCCCTGCATGGGCAGATGGACTGTCATCCATGGCGCCACCAGGGAGGTCCCCAGAATTTACTCTTCTTGAGGTCCTTTTTAGTCTGAACACAGCATCTACTCTTGCTGGTTCTTTGTCCCACAGAGCTGGGACCACCGTGTGGTGAGAAAATACCACGTGTCATGGTAAAGGCACATGGAGAGGAACAGAGGACCCATCGACAGCCAGCATCAACTGCCAGACATGGAAGTGGATCGGTCATCCAAGCTCCAAGTCCTCCACTGAGGCCTCGAACAACAGGGGGCAGAAATAAGCCTGCTTTACCCCTCTTTGAATTCCAGACCCACAGAATCTGAGAGCAGAGTAAATGGTTGTTCTATGTCACTACAAGACTCAGCCTAACTGGAACATTCCCCAAGGTGTTTAGATCTAGTGCAATAGGTGCTTAAATATTTGTTAGGTTTATAACCAAAGAATTGATGCTTTTGAACTGTGGTGTCGGAGAAGACTCTTGAGAGTCCCTTGGACTGCAAAGAGATCCAACCAGTCCATTCTAAAGGAAATCAGTCCTGAATATTCATTGAAAGGACTGATGCTGAAGCTGAAACTCCAAGACTTTGGCCACCTGATGCAAACAACTGACTCACTGGAAAAGACCCTGATGCTTGGAAAGACTGAAGGCAGGAGGAGAAGGGGACGACAGAGGATGAGATGGTTGGAAGGCATCATTGACTCGGTGGACATGAGTTTGAGCAAGCTCCAGGAGCTGGTGAAGGACAGGGAAGCCAGGTGTGCTGAACTGAATCAATAACACACTGGCTAACATATTTACTCTTCTAGAACCTACAGCCACTCTTCAGAAAAGTCCTGTGCCCTTCATCGGGGTACCTTTGATCCCTCATTGGAACCAAGTCTCACTCTCCCATTTGCCACTGAATGAAAGCACCCAGTTCAAAGAGGGCTCCTGCCCCACCCAGTTCCTCAGAAAGCTAAAGGGTGTGGATTCCCTGAGATCCACCCTCAAAGCAAAAAAGGGACTCAGCCCCCACTGTTTCCCAAACATACATTTATATTGCCCTGGGCTTGAGTGGCTGCCATTTTGTTTTCCTTGTAAACCAGGTACTTCCAGGACAAAAGTGACATGGGGAGAAAAAGAAATTCCCAAACGGTACCTGCATCATCCAATCTAAAAATAAAGACAGTAGAACTGGTTTAAGACTGAGCAATGTCACGGCTTAAAATGCCTGGATGTATGATGACATTGGCAGGTAACTGGCCTAGGACCTGTGGACTTCAGCATCCATCGACGCGACATCTCCCAAGAGTTGCCTGCTTTCCAAACTGCGTCAATTCCAGCTCACCCAACCCCACCCAGCCTGTATTTCGGGAAGCCAGGGCTGGATCTACTAAATCCAAGAAAAAAGGGCTGGCTGAACATAGGGAAAGCCTGGATTTAGAGCTTTCATTAAAAAGTAATATGGACTTTCTATTTCAAGAACAGAATGTCTGACAGGGTTGCCAAGGAGAAGCACTTCAGGACTTGCCTAAATGGTAAATAGCAAGCCATTGTAATTAGCATATTAATAGCAGCGTGATTTCTAACGCCATATGAAAGCAGCTCTCCAGCCTCTCTATAATACTCTTTGCTTGAAGGTAATTACAGAACAAAG
Source organism: Cephalophus harveyi (assembly GCA_006410635.1). NCBI lineage: Eukaryota > Metazoa > Chordata > Mammalia > Artiodactyla > Bovidae > Cephalophus > Cephalophus harveyi. The sequence goes on along the minus strand of SJYT01006413.1, from coordinate 330,921 downwards.
ACGCAGCATTCGAGCGCAGAACCTTGCTCTCCCCAGCTCTGCCTCACATTGGCTGCATCGGTCTCCTGATCAAATGGAGACATGGGGGCCAGCCCCATCTCTTGCGCTCGTCTTAGCTCTAACATTCTAACCACAATCTGACAAAAAGTGAAAATTCCCCCCAAAGTATAAGGGAGCATTTCAGACCCCCAAAGAACCCAAATCTCAGCAGAGGGGGCTTCCACCAAATAAGGAATGATCTTCCACGAGTGGGGCCCCAGGACAACGTCTGCATCACTGATATTAAAGACCTCTGCAAACTTGACGTTCCTGGCAACTAGGCATGCACCTCCAAGAGCTGAGAGTTGAGAAGTGCAAAGCGAACTCCACACTCGTGCTCACCTGCAGGTGCCAGAGGGCAAGAACAAGGATGGTGACCAGGGAGTGCGCAGTTTCCGGAGTGCAGAACCCCACATCCACCTGGGGGCTCTGCACCCCATGCAGGGCTCTAAATGAGAGATCAGCTAAGACGGAGATCAGCTCCCAGATGCAGTGAAGAGCTAGCTCCGCAGCTCCTGCTCTCATTGCACTGAGGGTGGAAGGTTGGAAGGCTGGTTTGTTTTGTACTCAAGAGTGACTCTTGTCTTCTCAGAAAGGGCGGATGGGATGGTGAGCAGGGAGCTGCCTGGGGTAGCCTAATTGCTGCAAGTCTACACTCCGATTACACATCAAACAAACATGTGGAACAGTGCAAAGCAGACCAAGCTTATGAGGTCACTCCAGAAGCAGGTGCCAGCTTAGAGGAAGCTTTTTCCTCTCCACTTAACTGCTGTCTCCTGCACAGCTTCAACTGGAAGCAGCTCACTCTACCAGAAGCACCCTGAGGACAGGACTTTTGTTTTCCATGCACCTACACCTAGCGCACAGTAGGCAGCCTCTCCTATAACGAGGGCTGGCCAACAAGATGAAGAAAGGCTGGGTTAGATTCACCTTCTGGAAAAGCTCCTTCAAGGTGGATGACTCAGTGAGAAAACACTGACTATGCTAAAGCCTTTGTGTCTATCACAACAAACTGGAAAATTCATAAAGAGATGGGAATACCAGACCACCTTCTCTGTCTTCTGAGAAACCTGCATGCAGGTCAAGAAACAACAGCTAGAACTGGATATGGAACAACTGACTAGTTCAAAATTGGGAAAGGGTATGTCAAGGATGTATATTGTCACCCTGCTTATATAACTTACATGCAAGGTACATCATGTGAAATGCCGGGCTGGATGAATCACAAGCTGGAACCAAGACTGCCGGGAGAAACATCGACAACCTGAGATACGCAGATGATACCACTCTAAAGGCAGAAAGAGAAGAGGAACTAAAGAGCCTCCGGATGAGGGTGAAAGAGGAGACTGGGAAAAAAAAAAACTGGCTTAAAACACAACATTCAAAAAACTAAGATCTTGGCATCTCGTCCTATCATTTCATGGCAAATAGAAAGGGAAAAAGTGGAAACAGTGACAGATTTTATTTTCTTGGGCTCCAAAATCACTGCAAACAGCAAATGCAGCCATAAAATTAAAAGACACTTGCTCCTTGAAAGGAAATCTATGGCAAACCTAGACAGCATATTAAAAAGCAGAGACATTACTTTGCTGATAAAGGTCCATATGGTCAAAGCTATGGTTTTTCCAGGAGTCATGTACAGATGTGAGAGTTGGACCATAAAGAAGGCTGATCACCAAATAATTGATGCTTTCCAATTGTGGTGCTGTAGAAGACTCTTGAGAGTCTTGTGGAGTGCAAGGAGATCAAACCAGTCAATCCTAAAGGAAATCAATTCTGAATATTCATTGGAAGGACTGATGCTGAAGCTGAAGTTCCAATACTTTGGCCACCTGATGCAAAGAGCCGACTTATTGGAAAAGACACTGATGCTGGGAAAGATGGAGGGCAGGAGGAAAAGGCAGCATCAGAGGATGAGATGGTTGGATGGCATCACCTACTCAATGTACATGAGTTTGAGCAAACTCCAGGAGACAGTGAAGGACAGGGAAGCCTGGCTGCAGTCCATGGGGGTCACAGTCAGACATGACTTAGCAACTGAACAACAACAACACATTTACCCTTTTCCTTCTTTTCTTTTTTCTACCACCTGGAATAAGAATGTGATGGCTGGAGCTGCATCAGCCATCTTGGACCATGAGATATTGGTAGAGCAGAGAGATAGAAGGAGCCTGTGTCCCTAATGGCACACAAGAGCCAATCCATAGCCTAAACCTTAAGACATTATTTATACAAGGGAAAAATATGTTGTTCAAACCCAGCCAATAATCATAAGTATCTGATCCATGGGATACTCTGCATTACCACCCAAACTTCCTTTGCTATTACGACCCCTCAGTCAAGGCCTCCTACTCTAGGAAATTTTCTTGGATTATACTCTAGGAGAAAATAATCACTTCTTTATTTGACCAACTGTAGTACTTTGTCACAGCATAGTGGTGAAGAGTTCATGATCCAGAGTCAGACAGACCAGGGTTCAAATTCAGGTTCTTCCACATACTAGTCATGTGACCTTGGGCAAATCATCTCCCCTCTCTGAGCCTCAGTTTCATCAGTTCTCAGTTGGGATGGTAACACTACCATCTCCCACAGCTTCCTGAAGCTTGCATGATGGTTCAAGTAAAGCCCTTGGCATCCCAGCAGCATGCAATGAACCTGCATTGAACTTTTCTAGACATCAGTCGTTTGCAAGCCACTGTCAAGAATTTTCAACGATAATCTTTACCATAATCTACCTCCTATAATACTTAGCACTATTATAATATTTACTGGATATTTTTAACTTGGGTTTGTTGTTGTTTTGGCCATGCTATGAGGCATGTGGGATCTTAGTTCCCTAACCAGGGATTGAACCCATGCTCCCTGCATTTGGAGTGTGGAGTCTTAACCACTGGACCACCAGGGAAGTCCCTTTAACTTGTGTTTTAATTGACTCTCCCTCCTACCGTTCTTCAACTTTATATCCCTAAGCAATAACATATGGGAAATTACTGTTGGAGCTACTTTTTTTTTGGAATGACATACATTAAATTAAATGCATAACCCCAGTTCACTTGTGTAGTCACCTCACACCTCAAATGATCCTTCCTAACTGCTGATGGTGACTGCAGCCATGAAATTAGAAGACGCTTACTCCTTGGAAGAAAAGTTATGTCCAACCTAGATAGCATTTTCAAAAGCAGAGACATTACTTTGCCGACTAAGGTCCGTCTAGTCAAGGCTATGGTTTTTCCTGTGGTCATGTATGGATGTGAGAGTTGNCACTGCTGATGGTGACTGCAGCCATGAAATTAGAAGACGCTTACTCCTTGGAAGAAAAGTTATGTCCAACCTAGATAGCATTTTCAAAAGCAGAGACATTACTTTGCCGACTAAGGTCCGTTTAGTCAAGGCTATGGTTTTTCCTGTGGTCATGTATGGATGTGAGAGTTGGACTGTGAAGAAGGCTGATCGCCGAAGAATTGATGCCTTTGAACTGTGGTGTTGGAGAAGACTCTTGAGAGTCCCTTGGACTGCAAGGAGATCCAACCAGTCCATTCTGAAGGAGATCAACCCTGGGGTTTCTTTGGAAGGAATGATGCTAAAGCTGAAACTCCAGTACTTTGGCCACCTCATGCGAAGAGTTGACTCATTGGAAAAGACTCTGATGCTGGGAGGGATTGTGGGCAGGAGGAGAAGGGGACGACCGAGGATGAGATGGCTGGATGGCATCACTGACTCGATGGATGTGAGTCTGAGTGATCTCCGAGAGATGGTGATGAACAGGGAGGCCTGGCGTGCTGCGATTCATGGGGTCGCAAAGAGTCAGACACGACTGAGCGACTGAACTGAACTGTGTTTTGAGCTAAAATGTATTTTTACATTATATTATATTCAAAAGCATATTCTATCCAAGAAGGGTGCTCACTGAGTTTATATCTGCAGTTTAGAAAGCATTTACCTTCCTTGTAAATATTGAGATCAAATTTAAATAAAGGTGTAATTAAATCTTCACATCCTGGCATGTGCTTCCCTCCATTTGGGTAAAAGTCAAGGTGACCACAAGCATTAATAGTTCCAGCACCTGAAATTTAAAAAAGCAAGATACATGCTTCTAAAATTCTCCTCCATCTTTCAGTGCACTTTTGATTTGTGGCAAAAACTTACCAAACTCAAAGAAGAGGCGAACTGCATTTGTATGGATAACATCAACAAAGTTGGCGTCTGAGGGATCCAGCCTGACTTCATTTGGAGTGTCATGGAAACACGGCCCTGCTGGGTCCAACCCTAGGAAAAAGCATAATGTGTATTAAACTAAGACATATAAAAGTACATTGACAGTGTCGCTATTTTGGAAGGATAGATGGTGAAGGTATTCTTTCTTATATGATTTATGTAGGTCAAACACCACTCAGCCTGAAGGAGAGATACATAAACCGTAGGATGTGTTTATATTTATAAATGCAGGATCTGTATATACTGCAATGTCAGATTCCTACACACAAGCAAGGCTGTGTCTGGACAATACCAAACCAGCTAACAAAGTCAGAAAAGTCAAAGCAGCTTCTCTAGGACCTGTACATGGAATACCATACAGACAACTAAGGTTATGGATTGCAGACTACCTTAAAAGCAACATTTATATGTAAAAAAAAAATAAACAAAAGCTAAGAACTCTTTAAAGATGAATCACAAAGCAACAGATAAAATAATAGAATCATAGTCCTCAGTTAAGGCTCACATAGTTCCATTCATTGTACTACAAACAAAAGCCTGAAGCCCAGGAAAGTGAAGGGACTTGACAAGGCCATCATATGTTAGATGTAAAATGGACCATTATATATTAGATGCAAAATGGTGGTCAGCCTTCGGTCCATTGTCTCCCATTCAAACATCTACTAAAACAAAGATTAAGATATTTAAGGTCTCTAAAATATTACGATCATTCACATAACTCCTCATTTACATGTTTGGCAATTATTTATCAAGCACTTATTATGTGCCAGGAACAGGGTTTTGCAACTGGATCCAAGGAACAAGGTCTAGCCTGTTTCCTTGGAGGGGAAGGCATTGCAATTCAATGTGCTCAGTGCTGAGACAGGTGAGCGCAGGTGTTATGCAAGTACAGGGAAGAAAAACAGGCAACCCAGTCTTGGGAAAGTGGGACGTGCTTCTGCTAGAGATGAGAAATGCAAGCAGAGATCTGAGGGAGTATGCGAATCAGCCAGGGTGAAGATGAGGTAGGCAGCATCCTGGGAAGAGTACAGAGAGTATACGTGGCCATCAGGCCAGAGTTAACCACATTTGGGAAACTGCAACTAGCTTTCAAGGGCCAGCGCTGGTGCATAGGGTTTAGAATTTGATGCAAGATGAAGACACCATTGCAGGCAGGAGCCAGATGTAATCAGCTGAGCTACGATGAGTTTGGACATGACCTGGTTGTTGATGGGCAGCTCTTACAAGTTAGCCAAAGGGGAGATTTACAGTCAGATTTGTATTTTAGCAAAGTCTGTTTGCTGTGAAGTGGAGACTGGGTCTCAGAGCAGAGGGGACTCAGAGCTGAGCTGTATCTGACCCCTGGGAAGATGCAGCAGGAGTGAGCAATGAATGTACCACAGCTGTGGGGTGTGTATTACCTCGGCATGATAGACTGTTATAGGATTCCATTTTTGTTTTTATTTTTCTGAGTCATATAATCATGGAGAAAGAAATGATAGAATGAGAGGAGGCAAGGAGAGGAGAGAAGGGGGGGCCTAGATAGAACCTTGAAGAACACCAATACATAAGGAAAGGCGAAAGAAAAGGAACCTGACAGGAAGCCTGGAAAGAAGCTGTCAGACAAGAACAAAGACAACCAAGGACAACCAATGCAAGAAGACGGGGAACCACAGGAACCAAGAGAGGGTGTTCCAACAGCAAGGAGGGGTTAGTGAGTCAAATTCTGCAGAGAGGCCAAGGAAAGTAAAGATGGGAAAGGCCTGGAAGAGTCCCACTAAGAAGCCCTTGGTGGTCTTAGTAGTTTTGATAGCAGGACTGGGGAAGAAACCAGACTGCAATGGGTTGAGGAGAGCACAGCCCTCAAGGAAACATGGCCACTTCCTTTTAGAGGAGTTGGAATCTGAGTGAGGCAAGCTAGGGTATTGGTGAGAAGAGGCTGTGGTCTAAGCAGGAACTGGGACATGTCAGTTCTAATAGAATTGGGGAAAAGAGCTTGACAAGATGAGAGGAAAAGCAGAAAAATGACAGTGAGGTCCCCAAAGCTGGCCAGGGACTCAGAGCACAGGTGAAAAGAGAGAATTAGACAGAGGGGCCAATGAAGTATACCAACAGGCATCTGTGCAAAATATCCAAGCTTAAAAGAAAGATGCACAGGTATTTGTCTCACAATTAATCTTCAACTCCAGGGAGAATTGTTTATGCTAATGTACAATTGCTAATTAGATACAATCTTCTGATAATGTCAGGAGTTCAGTGGAGATGGATCCAAATATAGCAGGTACACCTCAAATGATGTTGATGTGAGGACAAGGCAACCAGATATGTTTTTTTTAAAAAATACAACTAGTGTTTTCAAGAGGCAGGGAAGGGAGAACCTTGGATTTGTGGTTCTAAGAGATCTCAGGAGGAAGATCAACAGGAGGGAGAACTAGAAGCTTCAGTCTCTTAATTGATCTGAGTTGCGGAGGCATGATCCTTACTGCATGAATGAGAGCTGCAGCCTTCGGGAGCTCAGCTTGTTAGTATGTATGTATTTGGATGCATGAGTGTATCAGCATAGAGAATAACCTCTTCTCCTATAGGAAAACACTGACACTGTTTATAGATAAAAGGAAACAAAGCCTTGACTGAGTAACCCCCATGCTGTAGTCATTTATGATAACTTCCTACCAGTTACAGAGAATCACCAGAGACACAGAAGCTTCAGTGCAGTCACTCAGTCGTGTCCGACTCTTTGCGACCCCATGAATCGCAGCACGCCAGGCCTCCCCGTTTATCACCATCTCCCGGAGTTCACTGAAACTCACGTCCATCAAGTCGGCGAAATTTATGCATGTCCTAAGATCTACCATATCTTGTTTTTAACTGGTTTTATTATAAAGCCAACATTTTTTTTTTTTTTTTGAGATCTCGGTTCTTTTGTTATCCAAGGAACATGATTATTCAAAGACTGAGCACTTAGAAGTAATATAGATTGCAACATCCAAATTAAGTAGACTCTTCAGATGTTTAGAGAGCCTTTACAAACTTATTATTTTCTATTTATTTAATAGGATAATTCACTTGGCAGGAAACCCTGGAGTTAAAAATTATCCGAGTTGTGAAATAAGAATTTAGGAAAACAAAATTTCCATAAACTTATTGCAACCGAGTGTGAATTTTTGACACATTTATGACAATGCTCTTCCTTTTAATTTACAGCTGAAATGCCCCAGTAGGCTGCTGGGGCCCATGAGATTCCATTTGTACGAGTTGGGCCCATTTCTTCCATATTCTAGCAAAGATTTTTGCTACACAATAACTTCAGAGCCGACTCACTGGGAAAGACCCTGATGCTGGGAAAGATTATTATTATGAGGGCAGGAGGAGGAAAAGGGGTGGCAGAAGATGAGATGGTTGGATGGCATCACCGACTCAATGGACATGAGTCTGAGGAAACTCTGGGAGATGGTAAAGGACAGGGAAGCCTGGTGTGTTGCAGTCCATGGGGTCACAACCAGTCGGACACAACTTAGCGACCAAATAAAGAACAGCAACTTCAGAGTAAATATACAAATTTTAATATTCTATGTAGAAATGGTGGTGGTGGGCTAGGGTTGGAATTGGAATCAGAGATCTGGGGAAAAGAGGAAACTTTCAGCAGGAAAGGCCTGTTATACCAAGAGACTGCAGAGGCAATATATTAATACTTTAAACCCAATTTAGAATTTGGAAAAAATATTTTAAATTTAAATCTGAAATTAAAGCACGTGTGTGTGTGTGTGTGTGTGTGTGTGTGTATACCAGAGCTGCAATGTATTGTGCAATGTATTGTACACACAAAGTGTGTACCTACTATGTGCCAGGCCTGGGAAGTCTTTCTAAGTAGTTCAGAGACTACTGAAAATAACAGGCACGTGAATAATTAATTCAACTTTGTGATACAACAGTTGTATCTTCATATATAATAAAGGCATATTTCAAAGAGTATGGGAAGCAGAAAATTAACTCTGTCTGAGGAAGAAATATCTGAGAAAATTCTCAAAGGATGACCAGCGGGTGTTTAGGGTGAGGGGTAACAGGACTTGCAAAGGCACAGAATCATGAAAATATGTGATGAAACATGAAACATTCATACAACAAGTTCAGATGCTTTAGACAATGGAAAGTTTCAAGCAGTAGAGACACTGGCAATAGCTGTGTAAGACTGGAGTACCAGCCTGTTCTGAGTCGTGTCCAACTCTTTGCAACCCCATGGACTGTAATCCACCATGCTCCTCTGTCCATGGGATTCTCCCAGCAAGAATACTGGAGTGGGTTGCCATTTCCTACTCCAGGGGATTCTCCTGAACCAGGAATTGAACCCACATTGTGTATGTTTCATTGGAAGGCAGAACCAGGCAGGAGATGGAGAGGGCCTGAGCTGGGACAGTGACTGGGCCATGAAGAGGCGCAAAGCAGATACAGGAGAAGACTGAAGGATGGAGGAGATGAGCAGCTTGATGACTGACTGTTGCTGGGGGATACAGAGAAGGGAGGGGCCAGCCCATTACCAATAATAGAGCTGATATTTTGATTTCTAGTCAACGGACTCAAGTAGTTTGGAAGTCAAGAGTACAGGGAAGGGATGCGATTAAATCTCATTCCCAACACCTTGTTCATAGGACTTACTTTGCAACTTGTTTTCAGGCTTAACATTATACGCAGGGACAATATTCAACTTCAGTATATGTGCTGCTGAAGCAGGTACACTCAGGGACAATATTCAAAATTTTAGCAACTGGAATAGCATGGGCTTAAACAGAACAGTTCAGCAATCCAGCTATACCGGGTGAGCAGGACCAGCGTGGAGTTTCTGTCTCAGTCTGTGTAGAAGCCATTATGGAATCGCAAAGCATGGAATGTGTCATCATTCAGTTGACCATCCCCAACAGGTGGATGATCACAGGCCCCACTCCTTTGTCATCACAGATAACGCTATGGTGAATACTCTTGAAAATGGATTCACACACTCACCCTTTGGAAGCATTTCATGTTTTAGTTTAGGGAGGGTCACATTTTCTCTTGTCTTCCATTTGCTTCTGTGTCTTCCTTAGTGTTCAGATACTTGATACTTTGTACACAAACAAATAAGAACAAACCCAAGGCCCATCTGCAGGGCAGGCTTACCAGTTATCCTTCCAAGGCCTGGTGTTCTTGACCCAGCTTCCCCAGCCAGATGAGCTCCCAAGCTGTGGCCAATCAAGTGTACTTTAGAAGCAGAATATCCAAATTTTTTCTGAGAGGATATTTTAAAAGGAAAACAGAAGAAGCATTAAGAAAAAAAAAAAAAAAAGCAGGTAGAATGGCTGAAACTGGCTTAAAATGAAAAAGGAGCAGACATGTTTCTCCCTCTCCCACCAGGATGGGGAGACTGGTAAAATGACAAAGCAACCCCATGTCCACCTACATCCTTATCCAGCTGAGGGAGAGAGCATCAGGTGGGCTGGAGGAATGCCTTTTGTCAGAGCTTTCTCCCCGTGCTAAAAGGCCTTGCAGTTCTTGGGAACAGGAAGGAGACCAGCCCAGCGACCCTGCTGTGGCTTCCAATCTATGCTCATCCTTCCTGAGTCCCAAACCATCCCGCATACCCCGACACGGGCTAAAGGCAGCTTACGCCCGGGGGGCAGACAATTCACTGAACATTTAAGTCAGCCAAGACTTTCCCTTCAGTTCAGCAAAATCTCCTCCTGCTTATTTCCTGAGCCTTTAGGAGCCCACAGTTCAGGCTCCGGGATCAAGGAAGAAATTCACGAAAGCTCAGTTAGACCTGGTTTTTCTCTGAGGAGGAGACAATCCGTTTCCATCCTCTGTGGCCAAAGACACACTCGAAGTTCCTCCTTGTGGTCTAGCCTCCCCGATGAGCGGGAAGAGAGGACGGAGAAGAGGGAGGGCAGCGCTGAGCATCTGGCTCCCTGACTCTTCCCCGGGCTGTGTCCTGGCCGGGCTCAGCGCTGGGCCCGCGTTCCTGACCGACCCTCCGCGTGAGCGGCCGCGCCGGCCGGTCCCCTCCCGCTCGCTGCCTTGTATTTTTCCACAGTCCTGCGCCCACGCTCCGTCAGGGCAGAAACGCTGTCGCGCTCACCGTGGACCTCCAGTGCCTAGGACGGAGCCCGGCCCGCAGCAAGCGCGGAGAGGAGTGAAATCTTAAGAATCTGAAAGGGTCATAAATCTTTAGATTTTTTTACCTCACTGCAGTGCATGGTGGGAAACTACTTCCTATTATGGTGGAGCATTTGGAGATTTATAAATGTCTGAGTATAGCCCTCATAAACAGCAAAGCCTATTTTATTCTCTTTGAAAATGTGTAGGCTCAAGAGTTGTACCTGGACTGGCCTAGGGACCTAATTCACTGCCATAGAACCCAGTTTCTGTGGGGAAAAAGCACTTCACGTTCTCCACAGATAGCGCCCACAACGCAGAAACGGTTTCTTCTCTGCCGTTAAGGATAGGTTTACGTTGTGCTGAAAAGGAACCGAGATGGTCCTCCAGGCTGACCAAGGCAGCGACCTGGAGGGGCGGGGCTAGATCTGGTGAGGAGCCCGTGAAGGCACACTGCCACCAAGTGGCGAGTTGCAGAACTACAGGCACTTCTTTCCCCAGGAAGCAACCTAACTTTCCCTTTTTGGCTGCCGTACACCAACACTTATTATTTCACAGGTTGGGTACTTTGTAAACTAATAAAAAAAAGTACGTAGAATTGCCCCCAAATTCTTAGCGTTATGATACAAAGCTGGCTCAATGTAATTTTAAAGAAATCAACTGTTCTTACCACGAGAACATCAATAAAGTAAGCCACCTCAGCACCAACAACGCGGAGATTGTTTACCGCGTGGATATATTGCAGTGAACCGTTAATCCAGTCTAAATTAATGCAGTTCACATCTTCTACTTTTAGCAGTACCTAAAAAGATTTATTGTAAGTATTAAAAATAAAAATTAAAGGAAACCAGAGTGTGCAAACAACTTGATTCTACCACAAGAAATAACATCTGCAACTACTGAGGACCTACCCTGTGCTTGGCCCTGTCCTAACACTTGTCCATATATTAACTTATTCGATATTCATTTAAAGATAAGCAAATCTAGGCAAAGACAGGTTAATTAACTTGCCCATAACCACAGAGCTAGTCAATAGAACCATAATATTCCAGACAGCCTGACTCTACCACACTATATGGCTTGTAAATAATTAATTGCTTACTATGCTAGCAGTCTATTAATCTTGAGTAGAAGAGAGGAAAATTAATTTCCTGGAGTGAACTTGGAAATGTTTTCCTTAAATTAAGTGAGAAATTTATCATACCATTCAATCTTTTGTCAAAGATGATAATTTACTAAGAATAATTATAAAAATCTTCTATCATAATCTGTACAATTCATAATAAGTGAAAATAAATGGGAAATGAGTAATTCATCTGTGGTCTTGGAATATGGCCAATGTGAATAACTGAATGGAGAATTTCCATGAATACACATTAGTACCTTGCAAAGTACATTCACATTAAACATAAAACTTTAATACTAGTATAAAGAAGAGATTATTCACATCATACATTGCACATGTCTTGCTGCCATTTGCCATCTGATTTCCATCCAGGTATGTTGATACGTGTGATCTTGTCTGTTGCAAAGTGTGAAGCTTGGATAGTTAAATAATTAATTGCACTGACTTCCTGTTTCAGGTGAAAAGAAATTAAGGTAAAATAATTGAAAATTATTTAACATTTAGTACAATTATTCTAAATTCACTCAAAAATTTTCCTCTAAGTTTGACTTTAACAACCATCTTTAATACATTTTTATCAAAGAAATAGTTACTGCTACATATTGCAAAAGTACCAAGGAATTATTAATGCATTACAAAATGCAACATACAAATTTAATCATAAGGAAAAGAAATAAAAATGTTTGGTTTTAAGGTAATGTTTGTAAGACAATGTTGGCTCAGTTTTAATTACAATGTCAGTAAGCCTTACTTTTGTACAGTGTTTTTCAGATGTCAATATAACTCATGAGAATTACCTTATTCGAGGCTTAGATGCATATTCCAAAGGTGGCAAGATAGACTGTCCACCACACTTTATGAACGAGAAGTAGAGGTTAGATCCTTGTCACATGAAATACAACAGCATATTTAAGATATTTTATGTGATGGTGTTAAATATTGTTTTGTATTTCTTGTACTTTGTTAGATGGTTTTTATAATACTCTTGAAGACTTTAGAACACCATTAATTTAAGTGATTTTGTTATTAGAGAAAAATTAGAAGTCAAAAGTATAAGCAATTAAGTAGAGAAAAAATAAAAGATCAAATCAGCAAATAGCAAGTTTGACAATGGTAATCTTAAACTGAAAAGCAGCAAATTTAGATACTCATGAAACCGAAATGAATGACTGATTACTAGCTACCTGTGTTTAACAGTATATGCAATTAATCATACGACTTAACTAAAGTTTCTCCAAGACTGTGAGCAAACAAATTAAGAGAATCTAAGCCGGCTTACAAATGGCAATAATTATGATACAGATAAAACTCATGTCTATCTAGATTATAGGTTCTCTGTGAAAGAGTGAAACTGTTAGTCATTCAGTTGTTTCCGACCAAGCAGCCCCATGGACTTCTGAAGCTCACCAGGCTCCTCTGTCCAGGGGATCCTCCAGGCAAGAACATTGGAGAGGAGAGCCATTCCCTTCTTCAGGGGATCTTCCTGACCCAGGGATCGAACCCAGGTCTCTTGTATTGCAGGCAGATTTTTTACCCTCTGAGCCACCAGGGAAGCCCTGTAAGTGCCCTGTAGAATAGCTTATTTGGCCCTCTCAATGCTGTGAGGTAGGTACAAACTTTATAGGTTAGGAAGGGGTGTAATGAGAAAGGAAGTCACTTGTCCAAAAGTACTGCAGCTGATGAATCCTGGAGCAAGATTCAAACCCACATGGTCTCTCTCTAAATCCGTGCACTTCACCACTGGGCTTTCAAGTTGTGATCTGATCATAGTGCTTTCTCCTGATGGGATGCATACCAGCTGAAGGATTTGTGATATAGATCATAAAATCTATTGTACTGGGGCTTTTTAGGAAGCACTTCTCTGCTAAATAATCGAATCCAAGTGCAAAGATGTTTGTTTATCTATGTATTTAAAAGAACTCAATGCCCATTCCAACTCTGGCTGGAGCTCCTTAAATACCTACTGTATTCCTGTTTCTACACCCCCCGAAAAAACCCAAAACTCTATTTAGGAAAGGTCATTTAGTAGAAAAAGTGCATATAGTTTTCCAGTGTCATGAGAATAGTTTGAAAAAGTGGAACCTCGAACAAGCCTCAGAATGGGGATCTGACAAGTATTATGGGATCCAAGCATTTTCTGTTGTCACAAAAGCCATTAAGGATTTTTTAATGTAGGAAAAGGCAACAAAACAACTTTGTTCACTGTGCATTCAATCTAGCACACCACCCTAAAATGATACACTAACTTAGAAAATACGAACAAAGCTAGTGGAGGTGATGGAATTCCAGTTGAACTGTTTCAAATCCTGAAAGATGATGCTGTGAAAGTGCTGCACTCAATCTGCCAGCAAATTTGGAAAACTCAGCAGTGGCCACAGGACTGGAAAAGGTCCGTTTTCATTCCAATTCCAAAGAAAGGCAATGCCAAAGAATGCTCCAACTACCGCACAATTACACTCATCTCACATGCTAGTAAAGTAATGCTCAAAATCCTCCAAGCCAGGCTTCAGCAATACGTGAACCGTGAACTCCCCGATGTTCAAGCTGGCTTTAGAAAAGGCAGGGGAACCAGAGATCAAATTGCCAACATCTGCTGGATCATGGAAAAAGCAAGAGAGTTCCAGAAAAACATCTACTTCTGCTTTATTGACTATGCCAAAGCCTTTGACTGTGTGGATCACAATAAACTGTGGAAGATTCTGAAAGAGATGGGAATACCAGATTTCATGGGGTCGCAAAGAGTCAGACACGACTGAGCAACTGAACTAAACTGAACTGAACTTAGAAAATGGGAAACTCCCAAACAACATCATGGAATCAAAAGAAGACAACTTGGTTGCCACAAGGACAGAAACTAAAAAGGGTGTCAGGACAGAACAGGTTATTTAGAGATAAGAGTAGAGTATTGATGTTTAGCTGGGTACTGGGGTGTTTTCTCTTAACATTCTTATCTTTGAGCAGTCATGGAGCCTAGCCGACATGGAATCAACCCATCCTATAAGTGAGGCAAAAATAGTCACCAGTTAGGCATGTTCTAGCCTTGACAAAAGCTGCATGCAAAGGAACCACTGTAATTACGCAACTATGCATCACAACTAGCAATGGCAATGAGTCACTTAAGGTTAAGAAGTCACGGATACTATGCTTTCATAATTTAAAAAATAAAAAAAGAAAGAAAGAAAAAGAAGTCACAGATTCATGGGAAAAAGAAGTTGGTTTTATTCTTCCAGGAAAGTAGCTGAGACCTACGCCTCAGAAGACCATTTACATCAACAAATTGATCCTTGACAATTCACCAATTGCTAAGCCTTGATTACTAATTCCTTATTTGGTAACTCCCCAATTGCTAAGCTACTGCATGATTTCCTTCTTCCTCATAAACAAAGGTAATCAAATTTATACGGTATAGCACATGGGTCAAACCTGTGACGATCCTTGCTTTTAGTTCCACACCATGACTCAGTGTACAACCTGGCTGTTATTAAAAGCCACATTAACAGCAAACCCTCAGGGGTCTGTTGCAAAATTCGGGTACAGATCCGTGTTGTCACACATGATTCTTTCCAAATGGGAGGGAGTGAGAAAGATGTGAGAAGCACTGTTTTTATGGCCCCTTTCTTGGGAAAGTATTCGGTTTTCTGATGTTCTCTTCACTGTCCTTTGGGCTCAGCCTTGTCTGAAGACTGGTCTTCGTCACCTTCTCTCTTACTGCCTGTGCTCTACAAAGTTCTAGTGCATGTCTCTGTCCAGAAGCATAAAGGATCAGCAAGTCCTATGAGGGCTGAGGGTCAACATCAGGGGATACAGTTAGTCCTGAGCAGAGAAATTCACCTTGAAAGTCCTAAATGGATAGAGGTGCCCCAAAACATTTATATTATGTTTTAAAAAAATGCGGTAACATACACATTACCAGGGTCCAGCCCCAGTTGGATCCAGGGTATCCTCAGGGGGACAGCGTCAGCAACCTAGACAAATGATTTATTTAGAGATATAGAAAGAGATAAAGAAAAGAATAGTGTAGTAGGAAAATTAGTGGAGAAAAGAGGCTGAATAACTTGGTTTACACGGAGAACCAATAAAACCTCGAGAAAAGGGGTTTGCACCACCTACGTAGGCCACAGGTGTCTTCTCGGTCTCCCGAAGGAGCAGAGACACAAACTGCCTCCCTATTCAGATCTTAGAAGCCCAGGCAAAATCAGTAGGCCTGGCAAGCCTCCGGGCTCCAGATGGGAATTCAGCCAGGAAATGAGAAAAGACAACACGGGGGAAACCAGTCTTTCCAGGAATTGGTCCGTTTCTTTATTTTCCAGGTCCGCTTTTATACTTATAGTTGTACATAGAGATAAATGTAAGAAGCAGAGTCACGCAGGGTCAGCTGCTCTGACCTTATCTAAAGACAGTGTTCTTTGCATATCTTTGTTCTTACAAGGGTCTTATGTTTGTTTACAATTATCTTCTGATCTGGAGACAGATAAACATTTTATGGCCCCATCTTTCTTTCTATTGATAAAGGTTAGTCAATCAGAAAACTTGTTTTCCCTTAAGATCTACTTAGTCTTAAGATAGTGATAAAGCTACATTCTTACACAGCAAGGACACAACGATTTATAACAAAGAAAGAGGAGTACAGTGATTTCTAACAAAGAGAAAATTCATTAACTCAAAAGTCTAGTATTGCTAACATCAAAACTACTATATTAGTATCTTGTAATAACCTGGTGGCTTAGAGGTTAAAGCGTCTGTCTCCAATGCGGGAGACCCGGGTTCGATCCCTGGGTCGGGAAGATCCCCTGGAGAAGGAAATGGCAATCCACTCCAGTATTCTTGCCTGGAGAATCCCATGGACAGAGAAGCCTAGTAGGTTACAGTCCACGGGGTCACAAAGAGTCGGACACGACTGAGTGACTTCACCTCTTTCTTTCTATTGATAAAGGTTAATCAATCAGAAAACTTGTTTTCCCTTAAGATCTACTTAGTCTTAAGATAGTGATAAAGCTACATTCTTACACAGCAAGGACACAACGATTTATAACAAAGAAAGAGGAGTACAGTGATTTCTAACAAAGAGAAAATTCATTAACTCAAAAGTCTAGTATTGCTAACATCAAAACTACTTTATTTCTTTTTCTACATTCCAATTACATTGATACTCCCAGGTGCCTAAGGATATGGAGGCCTGGCGGCAATCATTAACTCAGCAATGAAACCCTTCACCAACATGATTTTTATCTTTAGAAAAACCCTATGCTAACTAAGACTTTCAAAATACTCCAAACTCTCTGTGCTGTTTATGGTTGAGAGGTTGTAAGCAATCATGTACATAGTAGCAAGAGTGTGGATAATCCTGCCACACAAGCTAGTCTGCCAGCAGAGAGGTTTGACCTGAGACACTCCTTTTATATGCAGGAGACTATTAACTGGAGCTCTAAGTTAATTTTCCAGAGAAAGGTGGTCGGGGATAGCCCCTGTTAATGTCAGAAGAGTGTAGTATAACAGACAGATTTTGGTTTCAGGGGGTAGATGCTCAAGTAGATCTAAGGGATTTCTTGAGTTCTTGATCTTCCTTGTCTGCATGACCTTGTTATGGGTGAGGTCAGGAGTTCCTTGAGTCCTGACCCACCTTTGCCCATCAGGGCTCTTCCTCATGACCTTTGCCATGGGTGGGATCTCCCGTGCTGGCTTCCGGCAACACATAACATAAAATTACTGTTTCATCCATCATTAAGAGTAAAATTCACTTGCACTATCATTTACATTGTTGTTCAAGCAAAACCACCTTTACAGAACTTTTTCATCATCTCAGACTGAAACTCTGTACCCATTAAACAGTAACTCCCATCACCCCCTCTCCCGACCCCAGTAACTATTGATATTATTCTACTTTCTGTCTCTATGAATTTGACTATTCTTGGTATGTTATATAACTGGAATCATATAATATCTGTCCTTTTGTGTCTGGCATATTCAATTTAGCAAAACGTTTGCAAGATATTGTATGATCTATTAGAATTTCATTTCCTTTCTACAGCTGGGTAATACTTTTTGCTTTTTGACAGTTATAGAAATCAAACTTTAGAAGGCATTTTCTTTATAAGTTTCTCTGTACTCAAAGTAAAGTCTTCTCTTTTCTTCTTTGTTCTCCCTAGAGCCATAATCTATACAGCAGATGGTATATTTCAGTAAAGAGCTATGTGTACATATGTATGTGTGAGTCTGGTAAGTAGATAGCTATGCTTGCAGGGTGTGAAGGCCTAGAAGAAGGCTGTCTTGGCTGGTGGGACGTGCCCTGCATGTAACAGGTCTGGTGGAAAGCAAGCCTCAAGATTATAGATGCAGGTAAAGACTGGAGATGATTTTTGCTCCTTCCCTGGCTCCTTTCCCACCTGCCCCTCATATAGATGCTCCACCTGGGTCTTGTATCATACTTTGTTCTCTCCCCTGAGATCTCATGCATGCTGAGTTTCAATGTTCACCTCTGGGTAAAAGATTTTGAATGCATTTCTGCAGCTCCAGACCGCCTGCCAAGTTGTACAACTAACATCTCCAATAGTCTATACCAACTTCACTTGTCAAAAATTGAACTTTTTCTTTTGCCCTAAATTTTTCAGACAAGAGGGTCATTTTTCTTCCTATCATGCATATGTGAAATCTCAGGACAGCTGATGATGTTTAGCATGTCAGTTTTCTGTTAACGTACTCACTCTCATTACTTTGGCTCAGGTTAGTTCCATGTCTGATCCAAATCGCCCTATAGCTTTTATTCAGTGCTGTCAAACAGAACTCTCGGTGATGATGGAAATGTCCTATATTTGTGCCATCCAACACAGTAGTCACTGGTCATGTGTGTCTCTTGAGCACTTGAAATGTGGTTGGTGCAGCTGAAGAACTGAATTTTTAACTTTATTTCAGGAGCCACATGTGGCTAGTGACTAGACACCACAGGACTAAAGACTCTGGCAATGCCTCCCTCTCCCCACCCCACAACTCCTGCTCTCCCAGCTCCAGGCCAGAAAGTACCATGCAGCTGGAATAAATGTCCTAAAGCCTCCTAAAAACTCACAATGGGTCCTCATGGCTCCCAGGGTAATAGCCCATCTCCCCAAGAAGGAATTATACAAATTGTTTCTAAAAGTGTGTTTCTAACTCACTCTGCATTTGAAGACTTCCCCTCTGCCTTGTCTAATCCAACAGTGGTGTCATTTATCAAACACCTTCTATTGTCTTTCTCCTCTGTGTGTGTGTGTTCACACCATTTCCCTGTCTTTGCTTTTGAAAATCCTGCCCTTCCTTCAGGACATACCTCAAACCCTCCTCAAAGTCTTTCCTGGTTCCCATCCCCACTCCCAAGGGGAAGGTAATCCCTTCCTCTCTCTGTTCCCAAAGTCTTTCATCTGTTATCTTATATCACAGACCAAAATCATGCTGCAATAAAGCTATTTGGTTACATATCTCATTTCTACTAGTATAATAAAGTTAAGACACTGTCTTGTTTATTCAATTTAGTACATAATAGGTACTGCTGCTTCTTCAGTCTTACAATGTGGAAGGTTCTCAATTAATACATTAACTGAATGAAATATCAAATTTATCCCATATGAAACACATATTCAGAGCAATCTTTGTTTTTAAATACCAGGGCAAATAATGAGAGAAATATCTGGCTCACAACACTAAAAAGAAATGTTTCCTTTTAACTCAAGAGTTTCTACCAGAATAGGTTATCTATGGCTTCTGTACTTGCAGAGACATCTTCTATTTTAGAATAATAGTGTGTGAAGGCAGCAAGTTAACTTACCTGATGGACTTTGGGATTCTGTCTAGTGTAGAGCAGAAAGCGAGTGTTTATCTTTTCTGGAGACCATGGTAACCCTGCAAACTGTCTTGAGAAGGTCCCAGTCCATGGCAGACCGTCTTTAAAGCATCCCACCCTTTCATAGCAAACTTCTTCCCCTGCAGCTAAAAGATAAGGAGTGTTAGTATTACGGGAACCAGGCCCAGAGAACGGCTGTGTTTCACACTAAGAGGGTTTATTGAAATTAGTCTTTAAACAAGTGTGACTTCAGTTCAGTTCAGTCGCTCAGTCGTGTCTGACTCTTTGCGACCCCATGAATCGCAGCACGCCAGGCCTCCCTGTTCATTACCATCTCTCGGAGTTCACTCAGACTCACATCCATCGAGTCAGTGATGCCATCCAGCCATCTCATCCTCGGTCGGAGAAGTGTGACTTAGGGAGAGTCTTTTCAAAAAAATGCTCTCCCTTCCCCTTCCTCTCCCACCCCTTCTCCATATCACAGCCATAACCATGTGGACTTCAGTACCACAGATCAGAGTGTAGGAGATTTGACATGATACATCCCTGACTTTGGATAATTATTTTACCTTTTTTTGAGTCTCAGTTTCCTTCTTTGTAAAATGGACATAATTCCACTTACTTCCCTGGTGGCTCAGACCGTAAAGCGTCTGTCTACAATGCGGGAGACCTGGGTTCAATCCCTGGGATGGGAAGATTCCCTGGAGAAGGAAATGGCAACCCACTCCAGTACTCTTGCCTTGAAAATCCCATAGACAGAGGAGCTTGGTGCGGGCTACTCTCCATGGGGTCACAAAGAGTCGGGCACGACTGAGCGGCTTCACTTTCACTTTTCTTTACAGCCTGGTTATGAAGACTAAATGAACTATTGCACAGGATAGTCCTCATTAAAAGGGGCCAGAGGCGCAAGATTGGATACTGCGTCTTCCCTGAGGGTCTTCTTTTTCTTATAAGACTTATAACTACTGATGAAAGGTATCTTTGTGTCTCCAGAGCCTAGTACCATGCCTGGCACATTGCAGGAGTCTGAAAAATGTTTCAGAGTGTATGCCTACATGCTAAGTTGCTTCAGTTGTGTCTGACTGTTTGAGACCATATAGACTGTAGTTAGTCAGGCTCCTCTGTCCATGGGATTCTCCAGGCAAGAATACTGGAGTGGGACGCCATGCCCTCCTCCAGGGAATCTTCCCCACCCAGGAATCAAACCTGTGGCTCTTATCTGCATTGGCAGGTGGATTACTTACCACTAGCACCACTTAGGAATCCCTGCAGAGAGTATAAATGAGAGCAAAGTTTCATTCAGTTTTAATTATTTCTTCTTTCTGGAGCTCACTTTAGTCATCTTTAAAATCAGAGGTTTGGGGGAAACTAGGTCTTGATCATTTCTTTCATTCATTGACTCTAATTCATTTTTTATTATGACCTTATACTTTCATTTATAGATGAACACAAAAACTAAAAGCTGGTTCTTTGAAAAGATAAAATTGACCAGTCTTCAGCTAGACTCACCAAGAAAGAAAGAGAGGACTCAAAAACATAAATCAGAACTGAAAGAGAAGCCAGTACTGACACTGTTGAAATACAGAGGATCATAAGAAACTACTATGAACAATTATATGCTAACAAATTGGACAACCTAGAAGAAATGGATACATTTCTAGGAACACACAACCTACAAAGACTGAATCATGATAAAGTAGAATATCTGAACAGATCAGTTACTAAGGAGATTGAGTCGGTGGTCAAAAAGCTCCCAGGAAACAAAAGGACAAGAGGACTCCACTGGTGAATTCTATCACACATTCCAAGAAGAAGTAACACCAGTCCTTCTCAAACTCATCCAAAAAATAGCAGAGAAGAGAACTCTTCCAATTCATTTTACAAGGCCAGTAATACCCTGAATACCAAAATCAGACAAGAATGCCACAAGAAAAGAAACTTAGGGGCTATTATTTCTGATTGACATCAATGCAAAAATTCTCAACAAAATTTTAGCAAACGGAATTCAGTACTACATGAAAAAGATCATACATGTCCTGCGTCTGTTACATCTCGTGCTTTGGCAGGTGGGTTCTTTACCACTGGTGCCACCTGGAAAGCCCATACCTCAACACAATAAAGGCCATATATGTCAGGCCCACAGCTTAATCATCAGGGAAATACAAATCAAAACCTCAATGAAATATCACCTCAGACTGTAAGAATGGCTGTTATAAAAAAAAAATAACCAGTGTTGGCATCATGTGGAGAAAAGGCAACCTTCATGCACTGTTGGTGGGAATATAAATGAGTATAGCCATTATACTACATATATACATTCACCAGGTTTCCCTGGTGGCTCAGTGGTAAAGAATCCGCCTGCAATTCAGGAGACACAGGTTTGATCCCTGGATTGGAAGATCCCCTGGAGAAGGAAATGGTAACCCACTCCAATATTCCTGCCTGGGAAATCCCATGGACAGAGGAGTCTGCTGGGCTACAGCCCATAGGGTCACAAGAGTCAGACACAGCAAAGCAATTAAATCACCACCACAGCCATTAAGGAAAGCAGTATGGAGACTCCTCAAATAAATGAATAAATAAAACTACCATATCCAGCAAGTCCACTTCTGGGTATTTATCTGAAGAAAATAAGAACACGAATCTCAGAAGGCACATGCACAGCCATGTTCATTTTAGCAGTATTTATAACAGCAGAAGGAGCGAAGCCGTCTAAGTTTCCATCAGCTGATGAGCAGAAATTGTAGAATATACATTTATACATTTGAACATTATTCAGCCATTAAAAAATGAAATCTTGCAATTTGTAACAACATGAATGGACCTGGAGGGTATTGTGATAAATGAAACAAATCAGATAATGATGATATATCAAGTTCATAGATACAGAGAACAGACTGAGGGTTGCCAGAGGCAGGGGGCTGTGGGCCTGGGACAAACGGGTCAACTGTTTTTTTTGTTTCGTATAAATAAATGCTTTAAAAACTTTATTTCATACTGTTTTTCAGAGGGATAGTTTAACTTATTCAATTATTATCTTAATTTATAATTGTGATTTATTCAATTACTGTTATTTTTATTTTTAATTGAAGGATAACTTCTTTACAATATTGTGTTGGTTTCTGCCATACATCAACATGACCATAGGTATACTTATTTCCCCTCCCTCTTGAATCTCCCTCCCACCTCGCACCATATCCACTGTCTCTTATACACATCTTTAGGAAATTTTGCTTTACTTCATTCCCTAAGATTCCATAGTAAATATAGATGAGATATATTTATTAATATATTTTATTATATATTATTAAATATATTATGGTTATTGTATGTTTATTAATTTATTTATATTTAATTTAATATATATTAAATATATAGATGAGAGGAAATTAAGACATATTTTTATTTGAAGAAGTATGTGTACGCTAAAAATATGTGATGATCTGTCACCTGCCCACGCATACACCCAACCCTCTCAGAGGCAACAACTTAAACATGTCTGCAGTTCTCATGGTTACCTCCATATCTCTAAATAATGTGCTTACCCTACCGGGTTTTGATTTATCAACATCAGTCACACATGATCTGTTAACTTGCTGCAATAATAAATGAGGATTTAATTAATCTACCTATTTCCTGGATGATCCAGGGCAAGAAGCAGAAACCACTCTAGTTACTTTAACTGTAAGAGTTTAATACAACACATTGTTACTAATCAGGTTTCGGAGGCCTGAAGAGGAAAGGAGGAACCACAGGGAGTGGCTCCTAGCAGAAGGGCTGGTGAGAGAAACAGAAAAGGGGGCGGGGTTGGCACTGGTATTCAGGCCTCTGAGGCGGGGGTGCTAGCTGGCTGAGGCTGGCGTCTTTGAGCAGGCAGCCTGTATCTGGCTCTGGGAGTATTAGGAAAATGTAAACTACTGCTCTGCTCCGGGATGGTTGCTTGTGCGGAGTGAATGTCCAAGAGTCATGTCCAACTCTATGTGACCCCATGAACTGTACAGTCCATGGAATTCTCCAGGCCAGAATACTGGAGTGGGTAGCCCTTTCCCTTCTCCAGGGGATCTCCCCAACCCTGGATCAAACCCAGGTCTCCTGCATTGCAGATGGATTCTTTACCAGCTGAGCCACAAGGGAAGTCTTCAAACTACTGCTGCTCATGGATGGTTGTTTGTGTGGAGTGAAAAGCTGATGCTGGGCAGACAGACCGGAACAAGAAGCAAACAGGAAGGAGCCTCCTGTCTCTTGGAGCCTTAGAGTCCCCCTTTCGGACTCTTTCATTGACCATGATGGCTACTCCATTTCTTCTAAGGGATTCCTGCCCACAGTAGTAGATATAATGGTCATCTGAGTTAAATTCACCCATTTTAGTCCATTTTAGTTCGTTGATTCCTAGAATGTCGACGTTCACTCTTGCCATTTCCTGTTTGACCACTTCCAATTTGCCTTGATTCATGGAGCTGACATTCCAGGTTCCTAAGCAATATTGCTCTTTACGGCATCAGACCTTGCTTCTATCACTAGTCACATCCACAACTGGGTATTGTTTTTGCTTTGGCTCCATCCCTTTATTATTTCTGGAGTTATTTCTCCACTGATCTCCAGTAGCATATTGGGCACCTACCCGACCCGGGGAGTTTCCCTTTCAGTAGGATGTGAACTGTGAACTTTCAGATGTTCAAGCTGGATTTAGAAAAGATAGAGGAACCAGAGATCAAATTGCCAACATCTGCTTGATCATGGAAGAAGCAAGAGAATTCCAGAAAAACATCTACTCCTGCTTTATTGACTATGCCAAAGCCTTTGACTGTGTGGATCACAATAAACTGTGGAAAATTCTGAAAGAGATGGGAATACCAGACCACCTGACCTGTCTCTTGAGAAACCTATATGCAGGTCAGGAAGCAACAGTTAGAACTGGACATGGAACAACAGACTGGTTCCAAATAGGAAAAGGAGTATATCAAGGCTGTATATTGTCACCCTGCTTATTTAACTTATATGCAGAGTACATCATGAGAAATGCTAGGCTAGAAGAAGCACAACCTGGAATCAAGATTGCCAGGAGAAATATCAGTAACCTCAGATATGCAGATGACACCACCCTTATGGCAGAAAGTGAAGAGGAACTAAAAAGCCTCTTGATGAAAGTGAAAGAAGAGAGCGAAAAAGTTGGCTTAAAGCTCAACATTCAGAAAACGAAGATTGTGGCATCTGGTCCCATCACTTCATGGCAGATAGATGGGGAAACAGTGGAAACAGTGTCAGACTTTATTTTTCTGGGCTCCAAAATCACTGCAGATGGTGACTGCAGCCATGAAATTAAAAGACGCTTACTCCTTGGAAGGAAAGTTATGACCAACCTAGATAGCATATTCAAAAGCAGAGATATTACTTTGCCAACAAAGGTCCATCTAGTCAAGGCTATGGTTTTTCCTGTGGTCATGTATGGATGTGAGAGTTGGACTGTGAAGAAAGCTGAGCACCGAAGAATTGATGCTTTTGAACTGTGGTGTTGGAGAAGACTCTTGAGAGTCCCTTGGACTTCAGGGAGATCCAACCAGTTCATTCTAAAGGAGATCAGTCCTGGGTGTTCATTGGAAGGACTGATGCTGAAGCTGAAACTCCAATACTTTGACCACCTCATGCGAAGATGTGACTCGTTGGAAAAGACTCTGATGCTGGGATGGATTGGGGGCAGGAGGAGAAGAGGATGACAGAGGATGAGATGGCTGGATGGCATCACCGACTCAATGGACATGAGTTTGAGTGAACTCCGGGAGTTGGTGATGGACAGGGAGGCCTGGCGTGCTGTGATTCATGGGGTCGCGGAGAGTCGGACACGACTGAGCTGCTGAACTGAACTGAACTGAACTGAGAGTCCCTATTGACAGTGCCTCTCTGGGAGGGACTGAAGTGGTGGATGGACCATGTTTGCCATTTCTCAGTGCTGGCAAAGCAAGGGTGACTTGCAGCTGAGGAACAACAGCTCAGTAGCCTGCTCTCCACTTTGTCTCCACTCCTCCTCAAATATAGTCACTAACACTGTTTTCAGCCCATTTCTTAACTTCCACGGTAAGCTTAGATAGTCATCTTCTAGATCTTGATCCAGACCTCATATTCCTTATAACTTGACTCCATACCTTTGCAAGACAAAGTTTGAAGAGATACTGCCTCTGCATCGCTGCCTCTCTTCCATCTCTGATATCTGTCCGCTGCAATTTTACATTCATACTGTCAAGACCGATAATATTCAGTCCTTGTTCTATGACGATAATTAAATCACCCCTGTCTTATCTGTACACTGACTCTAAAAAAACTGAAAATCAATAAACCAAATTGATATTACTATGACTAGATACATATTTCTTCCCTTCAGAGCCAGCTAGCATGCTATTTCCTTCTCTGCACTTCCACTCTTCACATACTCATTCCTTTCAAAGGAGAATATTCAAATGAATTTTGAATGTATCCCTCAAATGTATGAGGGAAAAGATAAAATTCTTACTTCTCACAATACACGAATTCCTCCAGGTCAGTATCACTTTATCTGGCTCCACATTCAGATTATGCCTTTTGTGCGCCATTTCTGTTTTCCAGGATTCTCTGGCTGACTTTATTTCCTCTTGTTGGAAGTGTGAACATGTGCCTTCTTCAATATATCCCTAGAACAGTGCTGTGTCTCAATCAATATTTCTCCTGCCTGGAATCCATTCTGTTTTTCCTCTTAAAGCACGTATACATTCCATTCCAATTTGAACCAATGATTTCATATTGGATAATAGCTTTCTAATACAACCATCTATTTTTCCTAGAAAGTCCAGCTGCCTTAAGTTTTTGCATTCCATGCCCCACGCCCCCACACCCACCACTGCAACACTCTAAGTTCTCAACTACGTTATTCAGTAAAGGAAAGAGAGTTTGGGTTTAAAAATGAAGATTGTAAATATTGCACGTTTTCTATGTTTGCAACTTACTAGGGGTATTGGTCATCAAGCCCTTTTACCATAGGGCAAAAGAAAGTGCATAAAAGTAGAAGAAATTAGATGTGGTTAAGAAATTATACGTGATTTAACTGGCAACCACTCCAGTGTTCTTGCCTGGAGAATTTCATGGACAGAGAAGCCTGGCGGGCTACAGTCCATGGGGTCGCAGAGTCAGATATGACTGAGCGACTAACACACAATAACTTACCAACATCATAAGCTATTAAAACTACTTAGGAAAAAAATGGAAAGATTAATAGCTATTTAAAAATATACATTTGGTATAAAATTAATAACTTGAAATTGGGCCAGTAATTTAAATAGCCTAAATAACAAAGGATGCAGTTCTAAAATTATAGAATTAAAGATATTATCTAGCCATTTAAATGTTTACAGAGAATTTGTAATGAAACTTTTAAAGAAAGTGAGAATGATATAGTGTTGGTGGGAAAAGACAGATAAGCGAACTACTTGGAATATGGTTTCATTTAAAATATATGAGGGAAAAGATAAAATTCAAAGGAACTCCACCAAAATATTAACAATGATGTTTGCATGGTTTTTGTTTTTTTCCAACATATTATTCATTTATGGTCTCAAATTTTCAATAATGAATACAAATTACCTTTGTAATAAGAAAAAAGTCACAAAACTAAAAAGAAGAGTACTTTTCCACCAAATTATGTCCACATTGGTTTCTCTGTCTTATATTAATAATAATTAAAATAGCAAAAACAGATTAAGCCCTATGTGCCATGTGTGATGAAAGGAAGACTTAGAAAAGGTGATCATCTTGTTCAATGTTTCATGAGCAAAAATGAACCATAATGCAGGTCAATCTATCACTAAACAGAACAGGGAGGCATGTCGCCATTAGCTTTTTCTAGGTTACACTGTGGTAACAAATGATTTCCAAATCTCACTGACTTATAAAAATTAAGTTCATTTCTTATTCATGTTGTATTCTGGCTGCAATGGTTTCAGGTCGGATGTGTCTCTGAGCTATCAGTCTCCCTTTTTACAGCATCCAAGCTTAAGGAACAGACCCTGTTCGGCACTCTTGGGGCGAGGAAATGGATGTAACAACCGAACCAGGCAGATTTCAAGCAGGCCTTCAGACTTGGCACTATTCTCTGCCGTTTGGTGTCCTATGGACAAAAGTGGCTCTGTGGAACCCTTCGGGGCGGTGGAGGAGTAAATAAGGGGAAATTAAAACCTACCGTGGAAGGGTATGCACATTTAAATTGCCATATGCACCAACTTTTGCCATTTTAGTTTGCATTTCTTAAACTACCTATACACTTGAACATCTTTTTGTGTATTTCTGGCATTTGCAGATCGTCTAACGGGTGAGATTTTCATGCTCTATGCACATTTTTCTAAAAGGTTATTTTTCCTTATTTATGTTTAAAAACTCTTTGAACAGTTAAAAATATTTACACCCTTTCTCAGATATTTAGTAGACATTCTAGTTGTTATATATTTTTAATAGATTTTACTTTTTGTCATATAGAAGTTTGCATTTTATTCAACAGTATAATCAATCTTTTCCTTTATGGCTTTGGAGTTTTTTCTTGTTTACAAAAACCATCCTCACTCTAAGATCATTAATGATTTCACTGTTTTCACAATCTTTTTGTTTCACTCTTTTACTTTTAAATGTTCATTTATCTGGGATTTACTTTGATACAGAGTTTCAGTTCTCTTAGCATAAATTTATACATAATGTAATCATTTAAATGTCTTTCACATCTATGGTTATTTCCCTTTATTTAAAACTGCCATGCTTCCTATGCCATGGCTTCCTATTTTTTTCTCTTTTATGAAGCAACCACCACATAAATTTATCAATTATATTGTTTTCTTCCTGTTTTTCTAATGCGTTAACCTCTATTTTTATTAAATTTTTATTTCAAAGTTAATTGTTCTTTTATAGTTTCTTCTATTCTCAAGTCATATTTTGCTATATTTTTCAATTGAAATGTTTTGTTTCCTCTTTGACCTAAAAGTTCTTTAAAGGAGCACCTGAAATATAGCACATTATATGAAACTAACTTTAATTGGTTAAGAAATCATAAATTGGCAGGCATGCTCAGTTGCTAAGTCATGTCTGACTCTGCAACCCCATGGGCTGTAGTCCACCAGGCTCTTCTGTCCACGGGATTTCTGAGGCAAGAATACTGGAGTGGGTTGCCATTTCCTCCTCCAGGGGATCTTCCCCACCCAAGAGATGGAACTCCTGTCTCCTTTGTCTCCTGAATTGCGGGCAGATTCTTCACCTGCTGAGCCACCTCAGTTCAGTCAATTCCGTCGCTCATTAGGGCCCAACTGTGAACCCATGGACTGCACTACGCCAGGCTTCCCTGTCCATCACCAACTCCTGGAACTTGCTCAAACTCATGTCCATGGAGTCGGTGATGCCATCCAACCATCTCATCCTCTGTCAGCCTCTTCTCCTCCTGCCTTCAATCTTCCCTAGCATCAGGGTCTTTTACAATGAGTCAGGTCTGCGCATGAGGCGGCCAAAGTATTGGAATTTCAGCTTCAGCATCAGTCCTTCCAATGAATATTCAGGACTGATTTCGTTTAGGATTGGCTGGTTTGATCTCCTTGCATTCCAAGGGACTCTCACGAGTCTTTTCCACCACCATAGCTCAAAAGTATTAATTCTTCTATGCTCAGCTTTCTTTATGGTCCAACTCTCACATCCATATATGACTACTGGAAAAACCATAACTTTGACTAGACGGACCTTTGTCAGCAAAGCAATCTATATGCTTTTTAATATGCTGTCTAGGTTGGTCATAGCTTTCATTCCAAGGAGCAAGTGTCTTTTAATTTCATGGCTGCAGTCACCATCTGCAGTGATTTTGGAGCCCAAGAAAATAAAGTCTGTCACTGTTTTCATTGTTTCCGCATCTATTTGCCATGAAGAGATGAGAGCAGATTCCCTAATTTTCAATTTCTAAATGAGTGTTTTCTTTATGGTATCGTGTACAGTCTTTTTCAATAACATAAAAAAGCTGGAAAATAGGCTCGCTAATTTATTCAAGAAGTATTTATCTGAGTCCCTACTATGTGCCAGGGGTGGTTCTCAGCCCTAAGGACTCAGCAGTGGAAAAAGTAGTTCAGGCACCCATGGAGTATGTAATCTAGTTGGGGGTGTAGAAGACGGGCAATGAATAAGAATACATAAAATACGGTGTACGTTCAAGTGTGGCAAGTGCTGGGACAAACACAAAACATGGCAGGGGTGAAGGTGCGTGTGTGTTTATGTCAGGAGGGGTTGCAATTCAAATAGAGTGGCCAGGTAAGACCTAGCTAAGAAAAGTGGCACTTGAACCCATACCTGGAGGGGGTGAGGAGTAAACTTTGTGGATTTCCTGGGAGGCTTTCCAGGCAGAGGGAAGCAGTACAAGCACACCTGGTGTGATGAAGAATTACGCGGAGGCTGCCCTGAACGGAACTGAAGAACCAGGCTGGGGGTGTGGGGAAAGGCAGGTCCACGACACCTTAGTCTGCAAGTTCAAAATCTAAAAGTCTTTGAGGAAAGAAGTGGGGTTTTTATTTTTTCCTTTTAGTTTTCAGCAAACTCATCTGGCAGAAAAGAAAATGGGTCTAAAGCCATATATATATATATATATATATATATATATATATATATATATATATTCTTTATTCCACTTAATGTGAATACATAGGTTTAACTATAGAAATACATGCAGGTAACTGGGTTAAGTGTGGTACTGGAAATTTATGGAGGGACTCTTCTTTTTATTTCTATTTTCTTTTTGAAATAGGAAACAAGCCCATCAGCCAAGCATATTAGTGGACAGGAAGGCACTGGAGGTTTGAGTAGAGGGGAGAAGAAAGTAGAAGAATGAAGTAACCCAGGAGCCTGGGAAAATGAAACAACCAGGGAAGCCGAATATGATGGCTTGGCAGATTCATGCTCCACTTTAGTTTAATAACCATGATTTCACAGTGAGACAGTCAGCATGGTATGTGTTTTTCTCCAGGCACATTCAGCTGTACAAGTGCAATCACAACATTGCAAAGTGTCACATTTAATCAGGGTCATGGTTGAGCCAAGTGAATCAAGAGCAGCAGAGAAGTCCAGTGTGCACACCAAGGAATGAGCATGACTGATAGCATTTAAACTGGGTAAGGGGGGAACTGAGGAGGGAGTTAGCTGCCAGATAAAATGCTTTTTAAAAAATAGTTATATAAAATTTAGGTTATATATATTTCTAATACACATACATATCTTGGCATGGCAGCTAAGATTATGGCAAATTTAAAAACTGAGTCCATATCATATTTGTTTTGTAAACTCTATCACATCTATTCAATTTTTAATAGAGTCTATTTGTATCCGGTCTTCTGGTACTTGCCATTTTATACTTTGTGCTTAATTCAGTGAGCTTCTAAACAGAAGTCACTCCCTATTGAAAAGCAAATATTTGAAAAACACATATTTCTGATAGATAGGGAACTTACCCATCACAACTGGGTCTCCAGAGCTTAACACAGTACTTGGCACATAGTAGGCAATTGTATTTGTTGATTTAAAAGAAAAATGTATTTGGATTCTTGTTGAGAGAGGATTTTGGGGGATGGGCTGGGAGTAAAGATAGCAAGAAGGTCTCTGAACTCTAGACGGAGGAGATACCACTGAGAAGAGATGTGACAATACAAGAAAATGGACCAGGGCATACTTAACTCACTTCTTAATTCTGCTCTGGAACTCATTAATCTGCTTTCAGCATTCAATTGGAACTGGCAGAAAGTGAAGAGGAGCTAAAAAGCCTCTTGATAAAAGTGAAAGAGGAGAGCGAAAAAGTTGGCTTAAAGCTCAACATTCAGAAAACGAAGATTGTGGCATCTGGTCCCATCACTTCATGGGAAATAGATGGGGAAACAGTGGAAACAGTGTCAGACTTTATTTTTTTGGGCTCCAAAATCACTGCTGATGGTGACTGCAGCCATGAAATTAAAAGACGCATACTACTTGGAAGAAAAGTTATGTCCAACCTAGATAGCATTTTCAAAAGCCGAGACATTACTTTGCCGACTAAGGTCCGTCTAGTCAAGGCTATGGTTTTCCTGTGGTCATGTATGGATGTGAGAGTTGGACTGTGAAGAAGGCTGATCGCCGAAGAATTGATGCTTTTGAACTGTGGTGTTGGAGAAGACTCTTGAGAGTCCCTTGGACTGCAAGGAGATCCAACCAGTCCATTCTGAAGGAGATCAACCCTGGGATTTCTTTGGAAGGAATGATGCTAAAGCTGAAACTCCAGTACTTTGGCCATCTCATGCGAAGAGTTGACTCATTGGAAAAAACCCTGATGCTGGGAGGGGTTGGGGGCAGGAGGAGAAGGGGACGACCGAGGATGAGATGGCTGGATGGCATCACAGACTCGATGGACTTGAGTCTGAGTGAACTCCGGGAGATGGTGATGAACATGGAGGCCTGGCGTGCTGTGATTCATGGGGTCGCAAAGAGTCGGACACGACTGAACGACTGAACTGAACTGAACTGAACTGGGGTAGGAAAATCATGGAAAATGGAGCACAGTTCCTGGCATACACTAAAACGAACACGGGTTCCATGCCTTTATTTTTTATTCTATAGGGAGAGCCGGAGAGTAGGGACTAAAACATACTGAAACCCTTTGATTCTATTTTGGCTAAAATGCATCAACTAACTTCTATTGTGCTTACACATACAATGTTGAAGCAGGGTGGTAAGAACAAAAGAAACCAATAACTACTACTTAGGTAATGTTAATACATAAGGAGTCTACGATATAAAGTTCAGAAGTCAGTAAATATTGAGCTAATGTGTAAGATCATGAAACAAAGGGAAAAAATCAATGTGGAGTTTCCAATCAGCATTAATCATTCATTCATTCATTCATTCAAACATTTATTGAACATCTACTGTGAATCAGGTACTGAAAATGGAAATATGTATGCTACATACTCATCTTAGAAGTGAAGAAACTGAGACTTCAATGGATAAATTATTTGTCCAAGGCCATAAAGCTACTAAATGCTGAAGCTGGAGGCCCAGTACAAGACTGTCCAGTGACTTTTATTTTATTGGAAATAGGTGCTTTTCATATGCTTGTCAGATTCATTATGAAACTGGTGCATTTTCCTTTAGATAATTTTATGAAGAATAAAATATAAACAGAGCCAATATTTCAAAGTCCATGTCAATTACATTTAAGATGTCAATATACTGTTTCAAAGAAATTATAAATTATGAGTCTTACCTGGTGATTTGCCAAAGAATAAAAGTGCAGCAATCCAAATTCCAAACATCTGAGTTGATTTTTTTAAAAATCACATAAAATCTTGAAAATTTTTGCTTGCAAAGTCACTGCACTATAAAAATATCAAGCAGTTTTCCAGTGGTATCAATTAGTATTTAAGTTCTAGGTCCAGAAGAGCATGGGACTAACACTACCTTTAATTCTTCTACCTTGCAAAGTAAATGTGTCATAGTCTGGACTTCTAACTTCACTTTAAGAGACATAATTAGCAGGGTGTGCCTTGTATTATGTGTTGGGTAATTGAAACTTCTGAGGTGTTGCTGTTTCATCATTAGCAATATTTTGGTTAGGCATAAACTGAGTCACTCTTGAAAGTTATTTTAGTACTTTGGGATGGTCTTACAGTTAAGAAACATTAAAACAAGTAAAAATTTTCCAAACTAGGATTATACATTATGTGTATTTTTCCCTAACACATTTCTTTATTTTAATTTTTGTTTAAATTTTTATTAATTTTTAAATTTTAACTGTTAATTTACAATGTTGTGTTAGTTTCTGTTGTACAGCAAGGTGAATTGGTTATACAAACACTTACATTCACTCTTCTTTAAATTCTTTTCCCATATAGGTCAATACAGAGTATAGAGAAGTGGTCCCTATGTAATACAGTAGGTTCTCATTAGCTATATGTTTTATATATAGTAGTGTGTTTATGTTAGTCTCAATCTTTCAATTTACCCCTCACCCCCATTTTCCTCCTTGGCAACCATAAATTTGCTTTCTACATCTATGACTGTATTTTTGCTTTATAAATAAGTTAATTTGTGCCAATTTTTTTAGATTCCANCATTAGCTATATGTTTTATATATAGTAGTGTGTTTATGTTAGTCTCAATCTTTCAATTTACCCCTCACCCCCATTTTCCTCCTTGGCAACCATAAATTTGCTTTCTACATCTATGACTGTATTTTTGCTTTATAAATAAGTTAATTTGTGCCAATTTTTTTAGATTCCACAATAACCTCAGATATGCAGATGACACCACCCTTATGGCAGAAAGTGAAGAAGAAATAAAGAGCCTCTTGATGAAAGTGAAAGAGGAGAGCGAAAAAGGTGGCTTAAAGCTCAACATTGAGAAAACGAAGATCACGTCATCTGGTCCCATCACTTCATGGCAGATGGATGGGGAAACAGTGGAAACAGTGGGCTGACTTTATTTTTCTGGGCTCCAAAATCACTGCAGATGGTGACTGCAGCCATAAAATTAAAAGATGCTTACTCCTTTAAAGGAAAGTTATGACCAACCTAGACAGCATATTAAAAAGCAGAGACATTACTTTGTCAACTAAGGTCTGTCTAGTCAAGGCTATGGTTCATCCAGTAGTCATGTATGGATATGAGAGCTGGACTATAAAGAAAGCTGAGCGCCA
Organism: Cephalophus harveyi; assembly: GCA_006410635.1. Taxonomy (NCBI): domain Eukaryota; kingdom Metazoa; phylum Chordata; class Mammalia; order Artiodactyla; family Bovidae; genus Cephalophus; species Cephalophus harveyi. Next base: position 296,934 of record SJYT01006413.1, on the reverse strand, counting down.
AAGAATTGATGTTTTTGAACTGTGGTGTTGGAGGAGACTCTTGAGAACCCCTTGGACTGCAAGGAGAGCCAACCAGTCCATCCTAAAGGAGATCAGTCCTGGGTGTTCATTGGAAGGACTGATGCTGAAGCTGAAACTCCAATACTTTGGCCACCTGACACAAAGAGCTGACTTATTTGAAAAGACCCTGTTGCTGGGAAAGATTGGGGGCAGAATGAGAAGGTGACAACAGAGGATGAGATGGTTGGATGGCATCAACGACTCGATGGGCATGGGTTTGGGTAGACTCCGGGAGTTGGTGATGGACAGGGAGGCCTGGCATGCTGCTCTTCATGGGGTCACAAAGAATCGGACACGACTGAGCGACTGAACTGAACTGATAAGCAATTTCACATAATTTTTGTCTTTCTTTGTTTGACTCAGGATGACAATTTCTAGGTCCATTCATGTTGCTGTAAATGGCATTATTTCATTCTTTTTTATGCCAGAGAAAAACATAATTTGAAAAGATACATGCACTCCAGTGTTCACTGCAGCACTATTTACAAAAGCCAGGACATGGAAGCAACTTAAATGTCCACTGATGGATGAATAGATAAAGAAAGGGAACAATGGAATATTATCTAACACATTTCTGAGTGCAAACATCCACTTAATACAAATAGGCCCTACTAGAATATGCTATGAATTAAACAATGAACATGGCTTATTTGGCTGTCTTACCTGTGTGGCAATATAGCATAGAATTTACCTGGTGATTGGAGCCTGATCACCTGGGTTCAAATTCTGGCCATGCCACTTATTAGCAATGACCTTGGGCTAGTAAGCTCACTGTGCTTTCCTCTGCCTTTTAAAGAACAGGGATAAACCTGGTTCCTAATATGGTCATTTAGATGACTGAATTACTTACTATTTGAATAGTACCTAATATATAGTAAGTACTAGATTGTGTAAATTTTATTATTGTCATTTTCCAAGTATGTTACTAGTTATAAGAGCAAGTTTATGTTCATATATAGCTAAGTATACCCTTGTACACTTAGTATACATCATTGTACACAGGATTCATACACTTGAATGTAATACAAATTTGTCTTTTTGGCTACTTCATTAAGTGATGAGCAATTCAACTCATAGATATCCCTTATCAGTTTCTCAATTTTTAAATGTTCATGGAAGATGGCTGAAAGTATTTCTTAGTGTTTCTTAATGTTTAACTCTCACCCTAATAGCATTAAAATTTTTAATGATTTATGAAGCATTCAGCCTTTTTATAAAAAACTTCTAACACTGTGCAAGAAGAATAAGACTAGTTACAAGTCTTGGGTGCTTTTTTGGTTGCAATATTTCCCAGAACTCATAGTAGCCAGTCCACCCTGGCATGCAGACATGTAGGGATTAGAGCCTAAACCATGCAGCAGCACCAAGCTCAGTGCCTGGCACACTGAGTCCAGTAACTACACCACAAAAAAGATGTGCTCTAAAAGTTTCACCAGTTATAACTGGACATTTTTCCCAAGTGGCATTTCAAGATTCAATGGTTTCAGTCACACATGTGGGATCAACATGAATAACATAATCAATACCTCTCAGAAGACTGGATCTTATTCATGTCTACATGAACATGTGATTAATATTGTTGTTCAGTCACTAAGTTGTGTTCAACTCTTTGCGACCCCATGGACTGCAGCACATCAGGCTTCCCTGTCCTTCACTACCTCCCCCAGAGTTTGTTCAAACTCATGTCCATTGAGTCAGTGATGCCATCCAACCATCTCATCCTAGATCAGCTCCTTCTCTTCCTGCTCTCAATCTTTCCCAGCATCAGGGGTTTTTCCAATGTGTCAGCTCTTCATATCAGATGGCCAAGAAAGTATTGGAGCTTCAGCTTTAGCATCAGTCCTTGCAAAGAACATTCAGGGTTGATTTCCTTTAGGATTGACTAGTTTGATCTCCTTGCTGTCCAAGGGACTCTCAAGAGTCTTCTCCAGCACCACAGTGCTGAAGGTAGTTAATAAACATGTTTAAATGAAAAAAAAAATTTTTTTTCTCTTTGATGTTTTCACAGAACTTTTCAATGAAACTGCTACAGCACTTAGCATATCACAGACTTATTAGGCAATTACCTATTAGTCTCCTTTCCCAGACTAAATCATTCTGGGAGAAGGGCTGGTTTTTGTTCATCTTTGGGCTCCAGCATCTAGCAATAATTCTATCATAGTAGACATATAGTCAATCTTTGTTGAGAAAAAAATGTAGTTTTAGATTTCATTGATCTCACATCATTCAAGGAAATTCTTCCTCTAGAGATTATCATGTTGAGAGTTAAAGATTCATTGTTCGTTAACAATTATGTTTAACAAGGTTCAGATACTGGTGAATCCTATTTGCTCACTGGAATTGTGGCAGTTCTGCCTGAAAAAATGTCACGTAGAGGAGTTAACAATAGCTTTTAAAAGCTCATCACAAAATCAGATATGTGCTTATATATGACAGCACACCAAAAATGAGGAAAAACAGCAAATCAGTTGAATTCTTGATTCAAGAGTAGAAAATAATTCAATTAATCCTGTCCCTGGCATGATAAATTATTTTTAAAATTTAGTAAGGCAGAGAACCTTTCAATGTGTCATGATGAATATTTCAATATTAATGTCAGAACCCTGAATAACATGACTATAATTTCTTAAATAACTTTTTAGACTATTTCTTAAGGCACAGCTCTTTGAATTATCCAAGATTTCAGGGAGGCTGGCATCATGGCTATTTTGGGGAAGCAAAGGAAGAGTGAAATACAAAGACATGTGCCTGAGTAATCTCAGCATTCACTCATTCATTCATTCGCCAAATATCTGAGTGGCTGCTATGTGCCAGGTACTCTTCTGATTTCTAGTGACACACCAACAAACAAAGACCCTGCCTCTTGAATATTATAGTGAAGAAAGTGAAAGTGCAAGCCACTCAGTCGTCCAACTCTTTGTGACTGCATGGACTGTAGCCCGCCAGGCTCCTCTGTCCATGGAATTCTCCAGGCTAGAATACTAGAGTGGGTTGCCATGCCCTCCTATGGGGGATCTTCCTAACCCAGGAATTGAACCCAGGTTTCCCTCACTGCTGGAGGATTCTTTATCAACTGAGCTACCATGGGCAGCCAATAAACACAGTAAACCAGTAAATTCTAAAGTATGTGAAAAGGTGGCTTAAACTATGGAGAAATAAAGCAGAGTAACGGAGACTGGGGCCTTTGGGAACTGATTGGCAGAGCAGATTGCTATTAATTTTAGTGGCTTCATTGAAAAGGTGAGCAAAAGAGAGTGACTAAGTAACACTTCTGGAAAAAGGAGAGGTAAGCCCAGGTCTAAAGGCAGGAATCTGCTTCATATTTGTGAGGAAAAGCAGAAAGGCCAGTGTGTCAGGGGCAGAGGGAAAAGGAGGGGATAATAGAGAACAAGGTCAGAGAGGTGCCTGGAGGCCAGAGTGGGTAAGGCCTTGCTGGTCACGGTAACAACTTCAGTTTTTCCTCTCAGAGAAAAGAAAGCCAGTGGTGGCCCCTAAATAGAGAAGGAATCTGATTTGACTTTGGTTATAACAGGGTATTTCTGGCTGCTCTGTTGGCAACAGACTGTAGGAGAGGGAAGGAAGATGAGCAGTTGGGAAGCTACTGCAGTGATCCAGGTGAAAATGATGGTGGTTTGGACAGGAAGGTACCAGTGGAGGTGGTGAGAAGTGGATGGGCTCAGGATGTAGTTTGAAGATAGAGTCAACAATATTTCCTTTGTTGTTGTCTCTGTTCTTTGATTTAGTGCTTAAGGGATGTAATGATTGAGGCGCATACCCAGTGCATCTTGCAGAGGTAGAAAAAATTTACTTTTTTTTTCTGATTTATTCTTGCATAATGTATTTTTCTCTCATAATTATTGCCAGGATATTTCTTACAATGCTTGACGGGACAAAAATATTTTAATGAATTGTTTACTTTGATTGGTTTAAGGGATTTTTTTTTCCTGCAAATTTTGGAAAATATGTTTCTAAAACAGATTATGTTTCTAAAGCTTTTTTTTTTGTTAGTAAGGCTTTATTTGTATGCACATTTTGCAGTAATACACCACTTGTATGCAGACATAAAACAAGAACCTCATGTGGAAGTATAACTTCTATTGAGGAAATATTGTTGTAAACTATTACTTTGTGAACTATAGACTATAATTAGATAGTCATCACATAGTTGTTAAATTATATACAATAAAAATGCACATAACATCAACACAATTCATTATAATTACAAGTTACTCTAGAAGGCTACTTGAAGTTTCCAAGGAGCACACTTTTCATAATAGTAATTTGCCGTACTAGAATGTGGCATATTAAAATTACACTTTGGACAGTTAAATTCTTTCACATTCAGCAAAGTCAGAATAATATAATAAAGAAAAATGTCACCATCGAAGAAGCAATTGTAAAGAAAGGAGAGGTTGGGAGGATTTATACCTGCATTAAGAATTGGCAAATCATGTGTGGGATTTCAATATAGTTTGAAAAGGCTTCACTTCTAGAAGCAGGTTCTCCTGGAAGAAATGGTGATGTGGAGCCTGGACTTTAGAATTGGATCTGGGTTCAAGCCAGGCAGGACTTCTTTAGCAGCACTATCTTTGACAACTTAGTTAATTTTTCTGAGCCTCAGATTCCCTCTGTATGTTAAGTAGTAAGTTTATGTCTCAATATCTTGCCTGCACTAATTTTATTTTGAATATTATTGTTTGCTTTTTATCCTAATTCAAATATTCATTTTTCTTTTTCCTTTAGCTATATTCAGTATAAATGAAAAGTAAAATTGTATATATTTAAAGTATACAGTGTAATGATTCGATATACCTATAAATCATGAAATGAACACCGTGACTGAGTGATATGGAGTTATATACCATAGAGTATTACTGTCAAGATAAAATGACATTATGCTCATATAGGGCTTAGCTTAGCACAAGGCAAATAGGAAATATTCTATAATTAGGAGCTATAATAATTATTTTTAGGTCCAATCCAGGCTCCTGTTAATGTGTGGAGATATTCAGTGAATGTCATTGAGAAAGGCTAGGTACTTGTCCACACAAACCTAGGACAAAGGCAGGACATCGACAGGTAGGTGTTTTGAGAAAGTGAAATAACAATAGGAAGTCTGGATGTAAACGGCTTATGCAATTATGAGGGAATGTGGACCCAACAGAAACGAACCACAGGAAGGGTCATAGAAGACTGACTCAGGAGGAAGTATGATGAGGCAGGTAGATACAGGTGAGCAGAGGGTTAGTTGATGGGCAAGGATTTCATTTCAGGAAGAAGAACAAGAAAAGTAGGTCCAAGGACAAGAAGGTGACTTATAGGTAAGAAATGAGAGGGTGATGATTTGTTTCAGTGTGGATTAAACTTCTGTCCCACACACTTCTTGTTCCATGACCAACAGCATTTCGGCCCTTCGCTAGTAGTTCTGTCACAGTCTTCCACCCATCAAAAGGACAACAAGAGCGCAAGTAGAGAAAATACAGCCGAACACATTTTAAAATAATTCAAATGCTCATCCAAAAAAGGATTTCAAGGCTCTTCTCAAGTATCGCTGCTTTCAATGCCCTGGAACAAGCCTTGGCAATGTTTTACTTGCTAAGATACTTTGACTGCAATTGTTTAAGACTTTTAAGTCTCTTTCCACTCTGGCTTTCCTTCCATCATACTTCCGCTTTTTAGGGTGGTGCACTTTTCACTTTCATGCATTGGAGAAGGAAATGGCAACCCACTCCAGTGTCCTTGCCTGGAGAATCCCAGGGACGGGGGAGCCTGGTGGGCTGCCGTCTCTGGGGTCACACAGAGTCGGACACGACTGAAGTGACTTAGCAGCAGCAGCAGCAGCTCTAATGGCAGTGGGTATTTCTGGGGTCCAGCTAACGGAGAGCTTGGGAAACACTTTGTAAGAAACAAAGGCTTCCCTGGTGGCGTAGGTGGTAAAGAATATGCCTGCAATATGGGAGACCCAGGTTCAATCCCTGCATTTGGAAGATACTCTGGAGAAAGAAACGGCAACCCACTCCACTATTCTTGCCTGGGAAATCCCATCGACAGAGGAGCCTAGTTGGCTACAGTCTATGGGGTCACAAAGAGTTGGACATGACTGAGTGATTAACACTTTCTTTCTTTGTAAGAGTCTGACTCCACTTTTTGATGTTTGACTGCTGACAACTTTTAAAAGTCACCATTACTTTTGTTCTTTCTGCCCCACAACTAGGCAAGTTAAGAAAGCCTGAATGGGCTAAGAAAGCCTCTTCTGGCATGAATAGGAAGTCCAAACCATGGAAGCCCCTGCATGTGGGAATGGAAACCCTTGTCCAAGCCTCACCTCCTCACCACCAAAAAGTCCCAAGTCATCACCCTTTCTCTCCCCTCTCCAGCCATTTCTAGACCAGCATAGAAGCCTACCCTGCTCTTCCCAGAAAGACTCATGATGTGAGCAATAAACCTTTACTAATCAGGTTCTGTATTAGTTGTTACATTTACATTAGCCCATTTTGTTCTCACAATTACCCTGATATGTTTCACTTTTTATTCAGATAAGGAAGTTGAAGTTACATATGTTAAAGAAATAAACCCCGAGATAATTACAAAAGCTGATGTGCACCCAGTACAAACCTTAAACACTACAATGTCTCTCAATAGCCTTTCAGATTGTTGATTCTCCCCAGTCTTTCGGCTGCACTTACTGTCCCTGGCACTGAACACACATTTTTATCTTCAAGGTTCCTGAAATCATGTTTTCCCACCTACTTCTACAGCTTCTCTTGTTCCACGGCTGATGGCTTTTTCACTTTTCTTATTTTCAAACACAATTACTCCCCAAGAGCATCTCTTTTCTCCATATTTTATAGATCTGTAGATATTTCCATGTGTGGCAAGAGAACCTCCACCTATGACTCACCTTTTGTCTCTTTATAAGAATTTTCCCTCTTCTTTTCAAATCTTCTTGCCCAGCAATACCAGTTGTCTACTGGGCCTTTCTAATTGGGTGTCTTATTTGAATCATAAAGTTAACATATTCAAGTTCTGAGAAATTCTTTTCTGTCCGAAGAGCTTCTCCTCACAGCCTTCCCCTTCCTGTTGTAAGAACTTCTACTCGCTGAGTCCCTGGCAGGAAACGTGCACATGGTCTTTGATACCTTGGCTTCCAGACCGTCCTGTTGACTCTGTTGATGCTTCCCCTTTGGTGTCTCCCTCATTCACTTCCTACTATGAAACACACTGCAGAATCCCTGCTCAGGGTTTCATCTCTTGCCTGAAATGCTGCTGCTGTCCCAGGCTTCTGTCTCTTCAATCACATATTCTAGACATTACTTACAGGTCATCATCCATCTTGAATCACATCTCTAATCATATTCTCCTCAAAAGTCTTTAATGAATGAAACAAACTATTTGACTTGCATAAAGGACCTCCTGTCCTCTCCCCAGTCTAGCTTCTGCGCCTGCAAGTCCACACCCCTTCACACCGACTGCATTTGCTGAGGTTTTGCTCATGCTGGTTCTTCAACCTTGCCAGTTCTTCCTCACCCTTCTCGATGTGCAAAATCATTCTCATAATTTGAGAACTAGTTCAAGTGGGACAATACCTTTCATGAATATTTTTCCTGATTCCTCTTAGTCATATATGATCTCTGCAGTTTATGGATATCCACTGCATCTTGTATTATTTTTATCCTACTTATTACATTTTTTATCATTTCATTTTTAATACTGGACAATTTCCAAAGAATTTTCTTGTTTTTTTTTTCCCCTTTTTATTTTTGACCCCCTTCACCTGTTTCTCCCACCTCTTGACACCCTCCTCTGGCAACCACCAATTTGTTCTTTGTATCTACGAGTTTGGTTTATTTTAGTTTGTTTTGTTTTAGATTCCACATAAAAAAGAAATCATATGGTATTCATCTTTCTCTGTCTGACTTATTTCACTCAGCATAATGCCTTTGAGGTCCACCTATGTTGTTGCAAATGGCAAGTTTTCTTTATATAACAATTTCTTTATCCATTCATCCATCAATGGACACAGGTTGTTTCTGTATATTTGCTATTGCAAATAATACATATAATTACCTTTTATCCTTCCCATAACTGTAAAAAAAATTCATGTTACTTTTTTCATCTCCATTAATAAACTGTAAACTTGAAAGCCAAGACTATGGAATTGTATGCTTGTTGTGATACCTGATTAGTACAGGGTTTTGTTTTGTTTTTTTCCTAGCACACATATCTGATCATTCCATTCCCGTTTTGTCTATGAGTCAAAAGTTCAAACTCATCAGCATATAATGTATGGCCTTCCTGAAACTTCTCCCTTGTGCTTCTCCCACTGTTCCTCACTCTAAGCACACATCAAGTGGAATCATTTAGAGCCCTGCAAACACACTATCTATGTCTAAGCCTCTGTGCCTTCATCTTTGCTATTTCTACACCATTTTCTCTCCCACACCTCTACTGAGTAAACTCTTAATCCTTCATCCAGATTCAGCTCGAGTATTATCTACTATGTGAAATCACCCCTTACCCCAAAACTGGAAATTATCACTCATTCTAGGATTCTCCACACTTACCCAGAGATATCTCCAATTCTGATGCTATTATTACATTATAGTCAGTCACACATTAGACTGTACCAACTGATTGCCATCTTGAGGTTAAGGAAATCAATGTCTCATAGCCATTATTGTGTTTCCTGGTATCAGGAAAGGGGCCTGTTACTTGGTGGACACCCAGTACTTCTTAACAGACCTTTTATAAAGAAATGAGCAAATGAAAAACTGAACAAAGAAAGGAAACTATCTAAATAAATATTAAATGAACTCAGATTGATTTGGTTTAAATATATCAAAAAGTAAAATTCTTGTCTATGGTCCATATTCTTATAATTGTAATTTTCAACAACTTATAGAGAAGGAAGCAATCCTACAAGTTTATTCATTCCATTCTTCACATATTCTAGTATAGGTAGGCACTTAAAAAAATCAACTTCAGGTCCGGTTACTAGTCTCTGAAAGCCAAGGATCACTATTATGTATTGTTCTGAGAAATAAAAGTGATATATGTATCCTAATATAACAAATATGTGTGTTCCTACAACAAATGATACCATGAATTCAACTTTGTTACTGATGAACATTTATTTCTAATCAGAGTAAATATTGGATTATCCATTAACTAGTTCAATTTTATTAATTTGTGCTTCCATATTTCCAAAATCTCTAGTTGCTACCTTAATGAATTTAGATTTTCTGAGAAAAAGATGACTTAAGGGTAATTTGAAGACAACTGGGTTTTCTTTTTTCACAAGAAAGCCAGTATTTGGGCTGCTATAGACAGAATGACATAATACCATTTGAGGTTTATTGAATATATATCCTTAAGCTCCTTAATTAATAAATCACAAAACACATTTTAACCAACGAACTTATTTCCCTCTGGCAGATTTTATATTTAAATTTTATGTGACAATACATGATACGGAAAACACCAAATTTGACAACTAAAGAAAGCTGTATGAGAAAGCACTCTGGACACAGAGATAACATAAATAAAGGGTTCTGGTCTCTGCTTCTCATACCACCCATACTAGCTAACCGAGGAAAATACATTCTGAGTGTGACCCCCTGGTCTATAAAATGAGGAAGTTGAACTCTGTCATACAATGCCCTTTGTGGTTCTAAAACAGTCTATACTTTGAATTTTAAGGGTCATATTCATAGATATTTGAGTAAGCTCTTCTCCTGAGGGGAAAGAGGAACTCTCTCACAATAATTCTGGTGCTATAACCATAAAACCATCTGCTGCTGCTGCTGCTGCTAAGTCGCTTCAGTCGTGTCCGACTCTGTGCGATCCCAGAGACGGCAGCCCACCAGGCTCCGCCGTCCCTGGGATTCTCCAGGCAAGAACACTGGAGTGGGTTGCCATTTCCTTCTCCAATGCATGAAAGTGAAAAGTGAAAGTGAAGTCGTATCCAACTCTCAGTGACCCCATGGACTGCAGCCTACCAGGCTCATCCGTCCATGGGATTTTCCAGGCAAGAGTACTGGAGTGGGGTGCCATTGCCTTCTCCGATAAAACCATCTAAGGTATCATTATTTCTTACCGTCTATACTGACTCAGTGTTTACCATAGCCAGGTGGTGACTCTTGGCACCACCCAGAAAGGAGCTCTTCTCCTAGGGCAGGATATCATGAAGTACCTGGGTCCAGCCCGGTTGGATCCAGGGTATCCGAAGCATGGATGGCGAGGCGAGAGAAATATATAGATATATAGAGAGATAAGGAAGGAATTAGTAGTGAAGAAAAATAGAGGAGAGAAAGAGGCTGATATTCCTTTGTTTACACAGAAAGCCAATAAAGCCCCAAGACAAGAGACTTGCACCATTCACGTAGGCCGCAGGCGCTCTCTCGGTCTCCCGAGGGAGTGAAGATGCAGAGCGCCTTCCTATTCAGGTCTTAGAAGCCCAGGCAGATAAGTGAACATGAGGGCCCTTGTGCTCCAAAGGATCAGCCTGAAAAAGAGAGTAAGAGAGAAAGAAAGAAAGAAAGAATTGACACAGGGGAACCAGGCTTTCGTGGAACTGGTCCTGGTCCATCTCTTTATTTTTCAGGGAAGCTTTTATACTTTAAGTTGTACATAGAGATAAATGTAAGAAGCAGAGTCACGCAGGGTCAGCTGCTCTGACCCTTATCTAAAGACAGAATGTTCTCTGCATACCTTTGTTCTTTCAAGGGTCTTACATTTGTTTACAATATCTTCTGGTCTGAAGACTGATTAACATTTTATGGCCCTGTCTTTCTTTCTATTGATAAAGATTAGTCAATCAGAAGACTTTTTTTCTCTTAAGATCTGCTTAGTCTTAAGATAGTAATAAAGTTACATTCTTACATAGCAAGGATACAACATTTATAACAAAAAAAGAGGAGTACAGTGATTTATAACAAAGAGAAAATTCATTAACTCAAAAGTCTAGTATTGCTAACATCAAAACTACTATATTTCTTTTCCTACATTCCAATTACATTGATTCCCTGGTGGCTCAGATAGTAAAGTGTCTGCCTGCAATGCAGGTGACCCAGGTTCGATCCCTGGCTCAGGAAGACCCCCTGGAGAAGGAAATGGCAACCCACTCCAGTACTCTGCCTGGAAAATTCCATGGACAGAGCAGCTTTGTAGGCTACAGTCCACGGGGTCGCAAAGAGTCAGATACGACTAAGCAACTTCACCTCACCTCAACATACTCCCAGGTGCCTAAGGGTATGAAGGCCTGGTGGCAATCATTAACTCAGCAACAAAACCCTTCACCAACAGGATTTTATCTTTAGAAAAGCCCTATGCTAACTAAGACTTTCAAAATACTCCAAACTCTCTGTGCTGTTTATGGTTGAGAGGTTGTGAACAATCGTGCGTAATAGCAAGAGTGTGGATAAACCTGACACACACGTTAGTCTGCCAGCAGAGAGGTTTGACCTGAGACACTCCTTTTATATGCAGGAGACTATTAACTGGAGCTCTAAGTTAATTTTCCAGAGAAAGGTGGTCAGGGATAGCCCCTGCTAATGTCAGAGGAGTGTAGTATAAAAGACAGATTTTGGTTTCAGGGATAGATGCTCGAGCAGATTCAGGAGACCACTTGAGTCCTGATCCGCCTTGCCCGTCAGGCCTCTTCCGCATGACGTTGTCATGGGTGGGGTTGGGGAGTCCCTCAATTCCTGATCTGCCTTTGCTCATCAGGTCTCTTCCTCGTGACCTTTGCCATGGGTGGGATCTCCCGTGTTGGCTCCCAGCAATGAAGTAATTTTAAGAATGGAAAACAACTAGGATTGCCATTGAAAAAAAAAAAAAGAAAGAAACCCAAAGAACCAGTGTGCTTTGGTGAGTAAAGGGGTTGATTTAGGTTCAGTCAAATCCAAGTCAAATTGCAGCAAATAGAAGGGGGAAAAGTGGAAAGAGAGACAGATTTTGTTTTCTTGGGCTCCAAAAATCACTGCAAAATGGGGACTGAAGCCATGATATTAAAGGATGCTTGTTCTTTGAAAGGAAAGCTATGACAAACCTAGAAAGCATATCAAAAAGAAAAGACATCATTTTGCCAACAACGGTTCATATAGTCAAAGCTATGGTTTTCCAGTAGTCATGTATGGATGTGAGAGTTGAAACATAAGGAAGGTTGAGTGCCAAAGAACTGATGCTTTCAAATTGTGGTGCTGGAGAAGACTCTTGAGAGTCCCTTGGACACCAAGAAGATCAAACCAATCAATACTAAAGGAAATCAACCCTTAATATTCATTGGAAGGACCAATGATGAAGCTGAAACTCCAATACCACCTGATGCAAAGAGCCAACTCATTGGAAAAGACCCTGATGCTGGGAAAGATTGAAGGCAGGAAGAGAAGGGAGGAACAGAGAACAAGATGGGTAGAAGGCATCATCGACTCAATAGACATGAACTTGAGCAAACTCCAGGAGACAGTGGAGGACAGAGGAGCCTGGAGTACTACAGTCCATGGGGTTGCAAAGAGTTGGACATAAATGAGCAACTGAACAACAACAGAAATCTGAGACCTTGCAGTGAGACCTTGAGGAAAATGAGTATCACTTTTATTTTAAAGAAACCCATAAACTGGGACCAGCTTCCTTCCCCCACTGTGGAAGGGAGTAACAAGGAAGCAACAATAAGGAGCTGCTTTACATTAAAGATGAAGCCCCAACCTTGGGCTAGGAGGCTCTTCAGAAAGGATAGGACCAGTTGACAGAAGTTGAAGAGTTCAACTTAAGGAGTAATTTTATAATAAGTTCAGTTCAGTTCAGTTGCTCAGTCATGTCCTACTCTTTGAGACCCCATGGACTGCAGCATGCCAGGCCTCCCTGTACATCACCAACTCCTGGAGCTTGCTCAAACTCATGTTCATTGAGTCACTGATGCCATCCAACCTCTGTTGTCCTCTTCTCTTCCTGTCTTCAATCTTTCCCAGCATCAGGGTCTTTTCCAATGAGTCAGTTCTTTGCAACAGGTAGCCAAAGCACTGGAGTTTCAGCTTCAGCATCAGTCTTTCCAATGAATATTCAGGACTGACTTCTTTTAGGATGGACTGGTTGGATTGCCTTGCTGTCTGAGGGACTCTCAAGAGTCTTCTCCAGCACCACAGTTCAAAAGCATCAATTTTTCAATCCTCAGCTTTCTTTATAGTCCAACTCTCTCATCCATACATGACTACTGGAAAAACCAGTGCTTTGACTAGACAGACCTTTGTTGGCAAAGTAATATCTCTGTTTTTTTTAACATGTTGTCTAAGTTGGCCATAGTTTTTCTTCCAAGGAGCAAGTGTCTTTCAATTTCATGGCTGCAGTCACCATCTTCATGTCCTCAAATTGGAACCTATTAATTACTTCAATAATACATTTGAGAACGTTGTTATAAGGAAAACTCTTACTGTAAACAGGATAGTCAGTTCAGTTCAGCCACTCAGTCGTGTCCGACTAGTTGCGATCCCATGAATCGCAGCACACCAGGCCTCCCTGTCCATCACTAACTCCTGGATTTCACTCAGACTCACGTTCATAGAGTCAGTGATGCCATCCAGCCATCTCATCCTCGGTCATCCCCTTCTCCTCCTGCCCCCAATCCCTCCCAGCATCACAGTCTTTTCCAATGAGTCAACTCTTCACATGAGGTGGCCAAAGTACTGGAGTTTCAGCTTCAGCATCATTCCCTCCAAAGAAATCCCAGGGCTTATCTCCTTCAGAATGGACTGGTTGGATCTCCTTGCAGTCCAAGAGACTGCAAGAGTCTTCAACACCACAGTTCAAAAGCATCAGTTCTTTGGTGCTCAGCTTTCTTCACAGTCCAACTCTCACATCCATACATAACCACTGGAAAAACCATAGCCTTGACTAAACAGACTTTTGTTGGCAAAGTAATGTCTCTGCTTTTGAATATGCTATCTAGGTTGGTCGTAACTTTTCTTCCAAGGAGTAAGCGTCTTTTAATTTCATGGCTGCAGTCACCATCTGCAGTGATTTTGGAGCCCAAAAAGATAAAGTCTGACACTGTTTCCACTGTTTCCCCATCTATTTCCCATGAAGTGATGGGACCAGATGCCCTGATCTTCATTTTCTGAATGTTAGGGATTTTAATATTGAATCTGCCCTCAAAGAGAGTACAGTCTGGTAGAAGTCCTACTACATATATATAAAGTACTCTAAAACCAGACAGAAGGTAAGATTCATGAACAGAGCAGAAAGGCAGTAAATCCAGTGGTGGTGGCGCTGTTCAGGGAGAGGCTGCCTGACTACTTGGGGGTGATGTAAGCGAGATTTATACATCTGGTAGGAAGTTAACTACATGACCTTCAAGGTCCTTTCCAAAAAATGCTTTGTGGTTTTATTAAAACTACCACTATAATAAGGAATTTAAAAATAAAAAACAGGATTGTCTGATTTTCTGTCTCATTCACAGCTAGTTAGATATTTTCTTCTTGCATAAATGTAAGAAATCATTTTTCTAACACAAGCTCTTAAAACAAATGTTCTTAATTAATTTACTTAAAACATGTCTGAGAATTCAATCAGTTTTAAAAAATCGATAGAGCATATTTAAAACTATTTCTAAAAAGGCAGGTACCAACATACTTTCCAATATAATCATGATGGATTTTTTAACAGAAAATTTAATTATTTTATATGATACAAACCAGAGAAATGAGACTAATATAATACACTTACATACATCTATAATTTCCATTCACTCTTCATACTATTTTAGCTTTAAGATTAATTGTTCAGAATTTTATTTCACAGTCACTCAAATTTGATTGACTCCAGTATTGACAGTCTTGGTACAAGTTATAAAATCTTATGTGGTGTGATTATATAATTAAAATATTTTGTCTCATATTAATTAGTGGGTGCATGTCAGAGAACGCTGATTCTCTCTGAGAAGAATGTAAACCCATATTAATTAATTTATTGAGGAAAAGCCTACCTGGGCCATTACCCACTTGGCCTGTGCCTTATTTAGTGAAGTTCTGGCAGCTGCAGGCTGTGGTTGGAAGCCCTGCAGGCTCAGCCTACAATCTTCTTTAATGTGACTTCCATGTAACAGTAAATCCATAGGTACATTTTTCAAAATGTAAAGTCACTGGATTAGATTAAAATAAAGCAAAAAAAAAAAAAAAGGCATTAATGTAAGTATCTTTTCCTGGAACTTCTCACTAGTAACTTTGATTAGCATTTTAATCAGTTCCCAAATTTCTCCAAAAGTCTTCATCAGTGCTTAAGCTCATCTATTTTACATGGGCTTTTGAAGATTACTTTTATTTCTAAATTATTGTGGTAGGGGAGCCTTCACTGTTGCTCCTAACTAGTCATACATATTATAAATTCAGTTGAATGGTAGTGGGCATGGTCTAACCATTTTTAGAACACTCGGTTATAAATAAGAACACTCTAGGTTATCCATTTTTCATGGATCGAGATACTTACTCTGTTCTTATACCTAAGGGTATTAAGGCTCTAGAAACTGATTTAACCACCCAAACTGTCAAGAGGCTGCTATGTAAACTAAAAAGAATATTTATTAATGTGGAAGAGAAAAAATTACTTTTAAGGAGAAAAGATATCCTGGTGTCTGATAATTATGGTCTCTCTCCCTTAAGCCAGATCAATAATGTTCCTGTTGCTTGATGAGCATAGCATCTGATCAAGGATAGCTAGTTAGATGATATTTATTGCCACTGTTATCCACCTAGGAAAAGACTGGTGCATCTATCTCCACAGTAACAATATCTTTGAGGCCACTGGTCATGTATATTTTTCCGCTAGACAGTGCTGGAGACACTCTGACAAATTCTTGCTTTCTGAATCTCTGTTTATAGACATCATACAGGTCATTCATTTTAATATAGTCTTTCATCAAAGGATGATTACACACCATATAGAGGCTTAGGTCAAGGCAGGGCTTACACATTCAAATGGCTACAAGGGCCAGTCAGTCATAGACATAAGTGAAGCAGATGAAAGGTGAGAAAAGTCAAGTGTCAGAAAAACAACCAGATTTCCTTTATACTGCCTGAATTCAGTATAAATGGGTATGTATGGGATTTTTAGAAACATATAACATTTTAAAATAAAATTGAAAAAATAAAAGTATTTCATTACTTAAATCTTTTTGCATAATTTATTGTTTCTTCAATTGTTGTTGAACCTAGTATGTCACCATCAGACCACGTAAACCTAAACCATAAATCCTTCAACTGGGTGCAGTAGTGTGATTTACTCAATTTCTTATGCAAAGTGGAATTTACAGACACCAGTGCTACTATGTACAGACTCTATATGAAGGTTATGTTGGGTCTAGTGTTATGCCATTCTAACATCACTATTTAATTTTCAGTCACTTATTGTTTTGCAGGTGAACAACTTCAATTTGTAGTTCTTTTTTCATATCAATAAAAAATTATAAAGGTAGACTTTCTAATGTTTCAATGTCAGTTTATTTTCATAAACTTTAAAATCAGAGACTCTTTTTAGAGTTTCAAATCTATAGCTTTTGTAATGTGGCTTAAGACACGACTTTCATTTCAGGAAAATGATTCCAGTGTAGGGTAACAGGTGAAGTTATTCCTTGCCAAATTAGTTTCTTAAAGGTATAATTTCATTTCAAGAGAGATAACTGAATTGTACATTTGTGTAGTGTTTTTGAAATCCTTTGCAGAGAACTGTTCAAAGTTGATAGGTTCTAACAACAACTCAAAGGCCAAGACTGAAGTTCAATTTTTACTGTTAAATATTGAGTAAGGATTTTTCTCTTCAATAACATAACAGTGTCTAAAAATATCTTTCAACACTCAGTCACATAAAGCCATGTGCTACAACAAGCCATCACAGCATACATCTGATTCATAAAAAGAAGGCCTAGAGTACCTGGATTTCACGCTGTGGGATTTTATTCAGTTTACACAGCTAAATTACTTGTACATTCAGGTTAGGTATATTGCATTTAAAATTTTTTAGCACAAAGCCATTCCTGGAAAATGATATCATCAGGAGACTTAAATTCTATGTCTTTTGGAAAATGTTACCTTCTCAAGTTTAAGTTTTCACAGTAACCATGTCCATTTCAGAAGCTGAATCACACTTACTCATCTTGAACAATTATATTACATTTTTCAAATTTTTTTTACAGATAAAGAGAAGTCATTTGCTAAATTCTGGTCAGAGCCTCCTTATCTTCTGGCACAAAAAAAATTTTGTCAATAACACCAATTTAATATAGCCGACTATGTGATGTCATTTATACCTGTGCTCTCATCACCCATTCTATTTTTATGGAATAGAATATGCTACAGCCAATTTAATATATTTCAAAAAAACTTTTCTAGAAGTGCTAAGACATGACTTCAGTTTGTTGGTTAATAGTATTTCCAGTAAGACTTATATTTACAATGCTTGCCTCCATGTAGAACACATAATAGATATTATTTTATAAAATTGTCCATTTCATCAGAAAAAGATGTTATCTTCCATCATGCCTGAATCAAGCATCCTTATCCTACTTTCAGTGGAGATAGGGTATTGCTGTTATTGTTCAGTTGCTGAGTTGTGTTAAGACTCTTTGCAAACCCATGGACTGTAGCATGCCAGGCTCCTCTGTCCTTCACTATTTCCCAGGAGATAGGGTATAGAGAAACTCTTTTCCTTTACAGGAGAAACAAGAACAAATGGAAACTAAAATCAGCTCCAGTGCTAGAGATACAATAAGGAATCATAGTGATTGTGGCTAAGGAAAGAGCAAATGTTCCATCTAAGGGAATAAATTTTGCTGCTCTAAAGACGTGGCTGATAATTTTCAGGCAGAAATGCAAGTCTAGTATTGCCAAAACCAACTTGTGAAAAGAGAACCTGAAAATGACTGGCTCAATTAAACAACAACGAAAACAGCAACAAAGTACTCCAAGTCAACAGGCTGGACAAAATAGTTCAGCAGCCCAAACAGTCCAGTATGCAACCTCTGTATTAAACTGTTAGATATTTTCATAAAATTTTACTTTTTTGAGACGACATTGACTACCATGATTGGAGGGCTATATATTCTCCAACATTTCAAACATTTGCAAAAAATTTTATACATGTGAGTTTATAGTGTGAATCTCTTATTTTTGTTATCCCAATTCTACTGGTGGCAATGTCCCTACAAGGTGGATGTACTGCATCTACCATCATAGAGAAGATGTTATGTGCTGCAGGCCAGTCACAGTTCTGAGATTTATGGATGGGCATGTGACCCACGTGGCAAGAATACACAGAAGAACTGTACAAAAAAGATCTTCACGACCCAGAAAAACACAATGGCATGATCACTCACCTAGAGCCAGACATCCTGGAATGGGAAGTCAAGTGGGCCTTAGGAAACATCACTACAAACAAAGTTAGTGGAGGTGATGGAATTCCAGTTGAGCTATTTCAGATCCTAAAAGATGATTCTGTGAAAGTGCTGCACTCAATATGCCAGCAAATTTGGAAAACTCAGCAGTGGCCACAGGACTGTAAACAGTCAGTTTCATTCCAGTCCCAAAGAAAGCCAATGCCAAAGAGTGACCAGTGAAGCTCAGTCGGTAAAGAATCTGCCTGCAACACAGGAGACCCAGGTTCGATCCCTGGGTTGTGAAGATCCCCTGGACAAGAAAATGGCAACCCACTCCAGTATTCTTGCCTGGAGAATCCCATGGACAGAGGAGCCTGGCAGACTACAGTCCATGAGGTCACAAGAGCTGGACACGACTCAGCAACTAAAGCACCACTACCAAAAGTGTTCAAACTACTGCACAACTGCACTCATCTCACATGCTAGTGAAGTAATGCTCAAAATTCTCTAAGCCAGGCTTCAACAGTATGTGAACCATGAACTTCCAGATGTTCAAGCTGGATTTAGAAAAGGCAGAGGAACCAGACATCAAATCGCCAACATCTGTTGTATCATCAAAAAAGCAACAGAGTACCAGAAAAACATCTACTTCTATTTTATTGACTATGCCAAAGCATTTGACTGTGTGGATCACAAGAAACAGTGGAAAATCCTGAAAGAGACGGGAATACCAGACCACCTGACCTGCCTCCTTAGAAATCTGTATGCAGGCCAAGAAGCAACAGTTAGAACTGGACATGGAACAACAGACTGGTTCCAAATCGGGAAGGGAGTATGTCAAGGCTGTATATTGTCACCCTGCTTATTTAACTTATATGCAGAATACATCATGTGAAATGCTGGGCTGGATGAAGCACAAGCTGTAATCAAGATTGCTGGGAGAAATATCAATAACCTCAGATAAACAGATGATACCACCCTTATGGCAGAAAGCGAAGAACTAAAAAGCCTCTTGATGAAAGTGAAAGAGGAGAGTGAAGAGTTGGCTTAAAACTCAACATTCAAAAAATGAAGATCATAGCATCTGATCCCATCACTTCATGGCAAATAGATGGGGAAACAAAGGAAACGACAGACTTAATTTGGGGGGGCTCAAAAATCACTGCAGATGGTGACTGCAGCCATGAAATTAAAAGACGCTTGCTACTTGTAAGTAAAGCTATGACCAACCTAGACAGCATATTAAAAAACAGAGACATTAACTTCACCAACAAAGGTCTGTCTAGTCAAAGCTATGGTTTTTCTAGCAGTTATGTATGGATGTGAGAGTTGAAGTATATATAAAGAAAGCTGAGTGCCAAAGAATTGATGCTTTTGAACTATGGTGTTGGAGAAGACTCTTGAGAGTCCCTTGGACTACAAAGAGAACCAACCAGTCCATCTTAAAGGAAATCAGTCCTGAATATTCATTAGAAGGATTGATGCTGAAACTGAAACTCCAATACTCTGGCCACCTGATTCGAAGAACTGACTCACTGGAAAAGACCCTGATGCTGGGAAAGATTGAAAGCAGAGGAGAAGGGGATGACAGAGGATGAGATGGCTGGATGGCATCACTGACTTGATGGACATGAGTTTGAGCGTGCTCCAGGAGTTGGTAATGGACAGGGAAGTCTGGTGTGCTGCAGTCCGTGGGGTCGCAAAGAGTCAGACACAATTGAGTGACTGAACTGAACTGATGTGATCCAAGCCAGCCCAGTCATAATCCATCCCAGGTTTTTGTTTAGACAGTTGAGATACTCTCTTTCCTCAGGGCTCACTACCTGAAAGTACAATGAAGTCTAGAATTGTTGTGGTCATTTTTGTCACCTTGTTCGAAGAGTCTACTTCAAGTCATGGCAACATGGAGGAAGATATCAAAGCCAAGAAAAATAAATACTGGAAGAAAAGAGACAAATTGGATAATATCATTTGAATTGCTGAGTCCAGCCATTCGTGAAGCCAGGATTTTCCCTGTCTTTCTGGTTACATAAGCCAATCTATTCTCTTTTTGGCTTAGGCTGGTTTAGGATGGGTTTCTATGACAAGCAGAGTCTTGACTTTTTTTCTGACTAGTACAGATAACTCATATTACCAATTATGTCTGAGTTGTTTGACAAGCTATATGAGCCATATAACCCTGAATTCTTTTACTGTAATTTACTATGCATAATCATAATCTCTTATTTAGCATCTACTATATGTCAGTCGCTCAGTTGTGTTGACTCTTTGCAACCCCAGGGAATTCTGCAGGCCAGAATACTGGAGTGGGTAGCCTTTCCCTTCTCCAGGGGATCTTTCCAACCCAGGGATCCAACCCAGCTCTCCGGCATTACAAGTGGATTCTTTACCAGCTGAGCCACCAGGCAAGCCCAAGAATACTGGAGTGGGTGGCCTATCTCTTCTCCAGGGCATCTTCCTGACCTAGGGAATCAAACCGGAGTCTCCTGCATCGCAGGCACATTCTTTACCAACTGAGCTATGAGGGAAGCCCAGATTTGGAAAACATTTCTGTAAAGGGCCAGATAGTAAACATTTTAGACATTTGGGGCCAGATGGATTGTCACAACTAACTCATTTCTGCACTTTAGTATGAAATCAGTCATAGACAATACATAAGCAAATGAGTGTGATCATGTTACAATAACAGCACTGGAATTTGAATTTCACATAATTTTCACTTGCCATAAAATATTATTCTTTTTTTGATTCTTTTTCAACCACTTAAGAATCATTTTTAGTGTGTAAGCCACATTTGGCCTGCAGGCTATAGATTGCTGACTTGGAAGCAGATGATAATTTTCACAAGGGTGAGCAGTGAGTCTGATTTTCAGTGTGCCATAGCACCAGAAGCAGGGCTTGCCAATAGCGGTTTATCACTAATTATTGAAAGGATAGGTGAATGCTCAAGGAAAATCAACATTGTAGAAAGTTAAGTTTTCCAAATCATACAGTCATATCAAGTATTTTAGAAAATCAGTAAAACTATCAAAGATTTAAGGAAACTTAGGAAGGCCATGTTTCTACCTGGTTCTCTAGACTCTTCTTTGTTTCTCTCTAATCTCTTTACAACAATTGCTCCTGATCAGGCCCAGGAACCTCCAAGTTTTTCTCCTTCTGTTAGGCAGATTAATTTTTTCTCTTTACAACTTCATCCTCAAATTTTCATATCAAAATCAGTCAAGGTATTCAGATGAACACAGGGATCTACCCCATAAGAGATGACCAGCCTTCCCAGTTCCAATAGTGACATTCTCAGGAGGTTCTTGGTCTCAGGAAACACATTTAAATGCTCATTTTATTCACACATAAAATGGAGAGAATCACCTGTTGAACCAACCTCATATGTTCTCTTTAAAGCTTCACATGAATTACTGAATATATAGAATATATTCATTCATTTATATATATATAGGAATATACATAAGCTTTTAAAATTCATCCAAAAATTTAATACATTACTAATACAAAATTTAGCCATGTTCACAATGATCAATGTGTACAAAGAATGTGATCCAGTCTGATTAGATCAAGTTTAATTTTTTTAAAAAAGTAGTCATTTTAATGAAATTTCTCATCTTAAAAACAAACTAGTTCAAAGGCTTTCTCAGAAAAAAAAAATCAACTATGTCTGAGACAATTTTCATACTATATTTTTCTAATTCTAATGAAATCTTTTTCTCTTTCATTAACCTGGAGGATAAACTTATATTTTAGGTTAAAGTAAGTAAAGAATGAATAATACAATGTATTATCAATACATAACACAGAAATCTTTAGCAATAGTATTATAAAAATTTTTAGTCTTTCATACAACAATGAACTGTCTCTTATACACATCTAGATGTGTATAAGAGACAGGGTTAAAGTAAGTAAAGAATGAATAATACAATGTATTATCAATACATAACACAGAAATCTTTAGCAATAGTATTATAAAAATTTTTAGTCTTTCATACAACAATGAACAGGTCCCTTTTCCTCAAAATCATCTTAAATGTGTTGCTTAGCTACTGTTGCTAAGATTTTTTCTTTTTTGAAAAAGAATAACGTGTCATACCACCTATAGGCTCTTCTTTTTCTGTCTTGACATCTGCTATTATATCTACATAAAATTAAAAATCTACAGAGATATACCTTTGTTTTAAATAAAGAATCACACATAAAACTGGTTATAATTTGTTTTAAATATTCGCATTATGTTTCAAACTGTAAATTCTCACAAACTAAAAGTTTGGATTTATAGACCATGTCATCCAGTTAGTCTGTCTGCTTTCACATTTATGTCCATTTATAAAATACGCAGGCTTGCCGGGTGGCGCTAGTGGTAAAGAATCCACCTGCCAATGTAGGAGACAAGAGACACGGGTGCAATTCCTGGGTCAGGAAGATCCCCTGGAGGAGGGCATGGCAATCCACTTGGTATTCTTGCCTGGAGAATCCCATGGACAGAGGGGCCTGGCAGGCTACAGTCCATGGGGTTGCACAGAGTCACACATGACTGAAGCGACTTGGCACACACATGAAATACACAAGTATGAAATACTTAATGCTAAGCAAAGGTGATTCCATCATTTAAGACACATAGGATGAAAACACTTGATTACTTTAATTCTAAATAATATTAATAGCTCTCACTGGTTATCTCTCCCTGGCTTTACAAATTCAAGTGTGGACCTAAAGGGGAATATTTTTCTCCTACTCTATTACTCTAGAATGTAGCAGTATCATTCTCCATAGCTGACTATGAGGAAGTTTTACCAAAGAAGAGTTCACTCTCGCTTTTTTTTTTTTTTTTAATTCAGGGGATGGTGTGGGTAGAAGGCAATAGGGGAATGCAGGAAATTAAAGCATGTCCAGTCAATTTTCAAAAAAAGAAAAGAGATAATGTATTCTTGCCACCTCTCAGTTGTAACCTTCTAATCGGCAGGAACTAAAGTTGTGCACAAGTCTAACTACCATGTGACATTCAGTTATCCAAGGGCAGGGCCTGTTTTATTCATCATTTTGCCTCCAACTCCTAGCACAGTGGAAGAGAATTGGGAAGGGTATGAATGTTGAAGGAATTAATAAATGGGTGAAAGACCAATAGCTGAGATTCTATTTGTAGTCATGGCTGTAATTCATTTTAGAAGATAAATGACAACATCTCATTAACTAGGACTTTAGGGTAAGCCCCAAAGAATTAGAGTAATCACTCTTATTGATTTTAAATATTGAAAATAATTAGTAAAAATCACTCAAAAATTTGCATTCATCTCTTGAGATCTAAAAGTTTGGATTGGTTTCTGTTTGACTACAGGCTATGGATGAAAGAAATATCACTGGATTAGAAACTAAACAAACATTTTGCATGTTAAGGACCATTGATCAACTGTTAGAATTTTTGTTCCTTTTGAATTCCTGTGTTGCATATGGCAGTATTTTAGAACAATTCTAATAAGATTAGAATTGCTTTCTACCCAATAAAAAGTTACTTGGAAGAACTGGTTTATCTTCTTTTTTATGGAGACATAAAGAAAACTGCTGAAAAGAAAACTGGACATAGACAGGTATAATCAACTCGATTCTCATCATTCCTGATCTCCAACCTGGTACTCAAGTAGAGCCTTTGTTTTAAAATGAGCATGTTGGGACACACTGACGAGTTTGATGTTGATCGGTGTACGTCCCAGGATTTCTTTGATGGTTATCCTTTGCACACAAAAAACCCCCCAGATGTCTCTGAGCAGTATATGGAATCTGCCCACATATCTTGGTAAGGTTTCCCATCACTACTGCTTCTCTTACAGTAGTAGCACTGATCATCAGAGCCTAACATCAGGCATTTCTCAAAAGCTGTTCTGGTCGCTACTCCGTTGAGTCTGATTCTGTGACCCCGTGGACTGCAGCCCACCTGGCTTCTCTGTCCATGGAATTTCCCAGGCAAGAATACTGGAGCGGATTGCCATTTCCTTCTCCATGGGATCGTCTGGACCCAGGGATCAAATCCAGGTCTCTCGCATTGCAGGCAGATTCTTTACTGTCTGAGACACCAGGGTAACCCCTTTACAAATGGAACCAAGAACTAAGTTGCTTGGGTTAAAAATCCATACATCTTTTTCAACATTTCAAGTGGTTTTTTTTTTTTTTTTTTGCATTTCTTAGATAACAAAGGACAAATATCTAACATGGAGTTAACAATAAAATCCACTCCAAATACTTTCTGACTGAACTCCCCAACCGGTGAGACCACATAACCAAGCATCACAATAACTAAAGAAACATATCCTAATACTAATGTTGTCCATATTACACAAGGAGAAAGCTGCTGACCACAGAGTCAGCAGAACACATAAAGCGCATGCATCAGAATACCAGGAGACAAGCCCAGTATGGCTTTTGGCTCTGTGGTATCTAAAACTTAACTTATAAATTCAAGGATACAGTATGTATGTTTTCTCAGGAAGTGCCACTTTCAGTGAACCTGCCATTAGGATGAAGACTTTAGCAATAGTATAATAAATTTCATGACTGGATATGAATATTCATATGATCTCAACTGTAAAAGGCTTTTACTCAGGGCCTCTACACTAGGGCATAGACCTCAAGGCAGAGAAACATTAGTAATCGCCCTTGAAATCGCCATGACTTGGCAATGTCGACTGCAGGTCTTGGAAGTCAATCAACAGTGACAACTTCTCCACATGGTCTGTTGCACAGATAAGTGCAGTGTCTGGTGGAGCTAAAAAGAGTGCAAAGAAGGGCGACAGCAACTCAGGCAGGGGGACAGCTTACTCAAGTGTCTGGCAAAGAAGGGATTCACAAATTCCTAAAACATAATCCAGGGAACTGGGAGCTTATAAAAAGAAACTTGTATAATCCATCTGGATTCAGATATTACACCAGTTTATTTGAAAACTAAAATATGTATCTCTTGTTCTAAAGGCGTAAAAGCTGAACATCACTTAAGTTAATGAAAAAAGAGGGCCTCAGACTAGTGGGACCCCACCAGTAGACTACACCAAGTCCTTCAGAAAGGTCCCAAACACAGAACTACAGGAACACGTTGACAGACCACCAGTGATCCATCAAATAAGAACCTAAGCACCTATATTTAGTGCTTTCAAGCTACTCAGTTTTTTACTGTATTTTTGTTCAATAAATGTGAACTACTGCTGAATTGTTTTATAGCCCACTAGAAAAATGTTGTTCCATGATATTAAATTCACCAGCACAGAGAAGCTTTCTGGAATATCAAGCAGGTGCTGAGTCTTGAATTTGTGCCAGAACATTACAAACACAAGCTGCAATCACTCTGCTTCACATTAGGAAATCAGACGGTGCTGAGGGAGCAAATACTCTTCTTAAAGGACAATGTTATCTTCAAAATGGAACCAAATAAAGGAAGCCCTTGATCCGACTTCAGAGCTAAGAAGTTCTAGAATTATGTCTAATTATGTCTGTATAATTTATGTTGATCACAAGTTGCTTTCTGAGCTGCAAGGATGCAGCATATGTTTTGAACTAGTGGACAGAGAGAAGCCTTTCTAAGAGTCTTAGTGTAAATAGTTAAGCCAAGTGGGAAGAGGAAATGGGTAGCTGGATAAACTGGACCTGAACTTTCTGACAGGAAGAGCAAGGTGAATGCCAGTCTTACTCACACGCAGTCGGGTGTCAGAGTCTGGGCAAAGATGAGGTCCAGGTTTGGGAATAAGTCCCCTAATAGCCAGGACAGTGTCCAGTGATTTTATTTTCCAAACAGAAAGAAAGGAGGCCAGGATGAAGCGAGAGAACCAAGCATTGCAGACTTACGGGGGAGCGGGGGGGAAACACCACAACACAAAAACAACTGAGAGACAGAGATACACAGAAAATCAGTATAATCCACTCTTCCCCAATTTCTACAATACCCTTCATAGGAGTGCAACTCAAAGGTAGCAAAAACAAGGTAATTATCTTTGGCTCTTAGCCACCAGCAACAAAATCGACTTTTGTGATACAATCATAGGTGTATTGTTACTTGCAACTGACAGATCATCAGGTCGGATGGTTTCTGATTCAGAGTCAGAATAAGTGAATCAGTTTGTCTATGTTGATATTGGGAAGTCTGTGAGCTAAGGGATTATTTGAACTGTCCTCAAGTTTGCCATTGGATGGAGGAGCCTGGTAGGCTGTGGTCCATGGGGTCGCTAAGAGTCAGACATGGCTGAGCGACTTCACTTTCACTTTTCACTTTCATGCATTGGAGAAGGAAATGGCAACCCACTCTAGTGTTCTTGCCTGGAGAATCACAGGGACGAGGAGCCTGGTGGGCTGCCATCTATGGGGTCACACAGAGTCGGACACGACTGAAGTGACTTAGCAGCAGCAGCATGTTTGCCACTAGCAATCTAGTCAAGCAGATTGGATGATGGAGATAACAAGGATTATCATTTTGAAGAAAATTTCCATTAAGATTCACTGGGACAATGGAGTAAAGACAATCTTTTTAACAAGTGGTGCTGGGAAAACTGGTCAACCACTTGTAGAAGAATGAAACTAGGTCACTTTCTAACACCAGACACAAAAATAAACTCAAAATGGATTAAAGATCTAAACTTAAGACCAGAAACTATAAAACTCCTAGAGGAGAACATAGGCAAAACACTTTCCGACATAAATCACAGCAAGATCCTCTATGATCCACCCCTCAGAATATTGGAAATAAAAGCAAAAATAAACAAATGGGATCTAATTAAAATTAAAAGCTTCTGCACAACAAAGGAAACTATAAGCAAGGTAAAAAGACAGCCTTCTGAATGGGAGAAAACAATAGCAAATGAAGCAACTGACAAACAACTAATCTCAAAAATATACAAGCAACTTATGCAGCTCAACTCCAGAAAAATAAATGACCCAATCAAAAAATGGGCCAAAGAACTAAACAGACATTTCTCCAAAGAAGACATACGGATGGCTAACAAACACATGAAAAGATGCTCAACATCACTCATTATCAGAGAAATGCAAATCAAGACCACAATGAGGTACCATTTCACACCAGTCAGAATGGCTGCGATCCAAAAGTCTACAAGCAATAAATGCTGGAGAGGGTGTGGAGAAAAGGGAACCCTCTTACACTGTTGGTGGGAATGCAAACTAGTACAGCCACTATGGAGAACAGTGTGGAGATTCCTTAAAAAACTGCAAATAGAACTGCCTTATGACCCAGCAATCCCACTGCTGGGCATACACACCGAGGAAACCAGAATTGAAAGAGACACATGTACCCCAATGTTCATTGCAGCACTGTTTATAATAGCCAGGACATGGAAACAACCTAGATGTCCATCAGCAGATGAATGGATAAGAAAGCTGTGGTACATATACACAATGGAGTATTACTCAGTCATTAAAAAGAATTCATTTGAATCAGTTCTAATGAGATGGATGAAACTGGAACCTATTATACAGAGTGAAGTAAGCCAGAAAGAAAAACACCAATACAGTATACTGACACATATATATGGAATTTAGAAAGATGGCAATGATGACCCTGTATGCGACACAGCAAAACAGACACAGATGTATAGAACGGACTTTTAGACTCTGTGGGAGAGGGAGAGGGTTGGATGATTTGGGAGAATGGCATTGAAACATGTATACTATCATGTAAGAAACGAAGCGCCAGCCTATGGTCGATACAGGATACAGGATGCTTGGGGCTGGTGCATGGGGATGATCCAGAGAGAGGAAATGGGGTAGAAGGTGGGAGGGGGATTCAGGATTGGGAGCTCGTACACACCTGTGGTGGATTCATGTCAATGTATGGCAAAACCAATATGGTATTGTAAAGTAAAATAAAGTAAAAATAAAAATTAAAAAAAAAAATAAAAGTAATATACATCTTGAAAAAAAATAAATAAATTCAAATAGGAAAAAAAAAAGATTCACTGGGTTTCCCATCACTCCAATATCACTTGTCCTATATTAAAAATCAAAGTCTGTCCAATGAAGACACAAAGATGGTGTCTTGCTCGGTGTCAGGTATCTCTAAGCAAACTGAGAATTCACAGGTAATCATTAAGGCTGCTCCAACTTTTTTGCTTTTTTCTTAACAAGAAGATCTTTGCAAAAAACTGTAGAATTACCAGGGTTGTCTACTGCCATGGGTGCTGAGGAATCCAACTCTGAAATGGCCCACTGGAATATGTTTCCCCTAGAGAACCAAATAATACCAGAATCATTAAAGCATTTCTCAGACTTAACTGAATAATCAGTGTAGCTGAGTTACTCAGGGAGCATTAAAGCCTTGGCATTGGTTTTCATTTGCTCTGTTTATTCAGTAGTTTCTCCTTTTTAAAAATATTTTAAATTGAGGTATAGTTAGTATCCCATAAAATAACTGTTTATTTCAATGAGCTTTTTACAAAACTGTGGTGAATTATAGGTAACATAAATCTATCACTAACAATTTTATTATTTTTTAAATTTAAGTTTATTTAAATTGGAGGCTAATTACAATATTGTATTGGTTCTGTCACACATCAACATGAATCCACCATGGGCGTACACGTGTTCCCCATCCTGAACTCCCCTCCCACCTCCCTCCCCGTACCATCCCTCTGGGTCATCCCAGTGCACCAGCCCCAAGCATCCTGTATCTAACCTGGACTGGTGATTCGTTTCTTATATGATATTATACAACTTTCAGTGTCATTCCCCCAAATCGCCCCACCCTCTCCCTCTCCCCCAGAGTCCAAAAGACTGTTCTATACATCTGTGTCTCTTTTGCTGTCTCGCATTCAGGGTCATCATTACCATTTTTCTAAATTCCATATATATGCGTTAGTATACTGTATTGGTGTTTTTCTTTCTGGCTTACTTCACTCTGTACAATAGGCTCCAGTTTCATCCACCTCATTAAAACTGATTCAAATGTATTCCTTTTAATGGCTGAGTAATACTCCATTGTGTATATGTACTGCTGCTTTCTTCTCCACTCATCTGCTGATGGGCATCTAGGTTGTTTCCATGTCCTGGCTATATTTTAAAGTACAGTTCAATGGCATTAAGTACACTCACATTGTGGTGCAGCCATGAGTACCATCCATCTCCAGCCTCAGAACCCAGACTGAAACCGGGCCCACTGAACATTAACTCCCCTACAAGGTGGAGCATCGTTCCTATGTTCACTTGCTATCTGAATATCTTCTTTGGAGGTGTCCGTTAAGTTCATTTTTGGTTCATTTTTAATCGGGTTGTTTGCTTCCATGTTGCTGAGTTTTTTGTTACGTTTCTTACTCCCACTCCTGCCTATGCCTCAAGTAACCATTGTTTTGATTATTATCATTTTTTTTAAACTGTGGATTAGTTTCACCTGGACTTGAACTTTATATAAATCAGTTATATAGTATGTATTGATTTGAATCTGGCTTCATACAATGCCTATGAAACTCATCTGTATTGTGGAATGTAACAGCAGCGTATTCATTTAGGGTACCAAATAGTTCATTGAACCAATGTCATTCCAGACATTAGTAATTTGTGTTTCCTCTCTTTCCTGATCAGGCTTGTTGAGGTATATCAATTTTATTAATCTTTCAAAGGATCAACTTTTGAATTTTTTTATTTTTTCTTATTTATAGTATCAACAGACATGCAAGTTCCTCATTACAGGTTTTAAAATGTTATTGCACTGTATCTTCCAAATTGCTTTTTTTTTTTTAACTTAGCAATATATCATGGATATCTTCCAAAATAGATAATACAGATATGCCTCAATTTTTAAAGTTGCTTAGTATTCCTTTGATCCCATATTTAGGCCAGTTCCAAATTTTTTTAAACTACAAATAATGCTTTATTCTTGTTCACAAACATTCACACAACCCATATTGGTCCCCTGTTCAGTTCAGTTCAGTTCAGTCGCTCAGTCGTGTCCGACTCTTTGCGACCCCATGAATCGCAGCACGCCAGGCCTCCCTGTTCATCACCATCTCTCGGAGTTCACTCAGACTCACATCCATCGAGTCAGTGATGCCATCCAGCCATCTCATCCTCGGTCGTCCCCTTCTCCTCCTGCCCCCAATCCTTCCCAGCATCAGGGTCTTTTCCAATGAGTCAACTCTTCGCATGAGGTGGCCAAAGTACTGGAGTTTCAGCTTTAGCATCATTCCTTCCAAAGAAATCCCAGGGTTGATCTCCTTCAGAATGGACTGGTTGGATTATCAATTCTTCGGTGATCAGCCTTCTTCACAGTCCAACTCTCACATCCATACATGACCACAGGAAAAACCATAGCCTTGACTAGACGGACCTTAGTCGGCAAAGTAATGTCTCTGCTTTTGAAAATGCTATAGGGACCTGCTAAATCATAAATTATAAAATTAAAAGGATGATAAAGATTTTCCAAAAATATTCATACCCTCTTCCTCTAATTTCACAATACTGGCATAATCTTTTTGTTTAATTTTTTCCAGTTTACAGGAAATATTGTATCTTGTTTTTATTTGCTTTTAATTATAAATGAGCATATTTTCATATAAATATTAACCTTTGTATCTTTTTTTATTATTGATATCCCTTGCCCATTTTTCTAATGCTACATTTTTAGAACTTTTTGAAGTTCTCTCTATATTATTTATGTTAACCCTTCACTTATCACTTGTTGCAAATATGTTTTCCAAGTTTTGGGTGTGCATATGTATTTGTATGTTGGATGTTTTTTGTTAAGTCATTATTTGAGACATATTCACATACAACAAAATGCACAGATTTTAAGGGAGCAGTTTGATGACTTCTTACAAAGGTAAACACCCATGTAACCATCACCCAAACCAAGGAATAAAATAATTCCATCACTTCAGGAAGTTTATCATATCTCCTTGCAGTCATTTCTTTCTCTATTATTGATACTTTGAACTATTAGAGTTAAACATTTATAAAGATTCTGGCATAATATCCAGTGTATAATCAGCATTCAATGTACGAAACTGTTATTATTAATTCTGTCCTGGCAATGGCTAACACAATAAGTCTGTACTACTCTAAAGTCCTTTAGGAAGCTAATGCTTCATTTTCTGTACACTTCTGATTTCAGTGAGACTCCTCTCCCCCACCAGTCATGGAGAATACTGCTTTCTTATTGCCACATTCTGCTAACAAACCAGCTAAATTTAAATTCAATAACAAATTCAGCTAAATTTAAATCTCCAGGAAACTGAATTTTAATTAATTCAATCCAACTCACACTAAGACATTTATACCATCTTTCATGACAAGCATCAGAAAACAATTTAAATTCTTATGACTCATCCTTGAGAACAAAATGTCCTTAGACAACAGAACACAGTTGTAAGGTATGTTAGTTGGCCTTGCAGTCGCTGTCTCATGCTCCTGGGATGAGAAATAATGTAGCCCAGACAAGAAATGAAGACTCTTGATGGTATTTACTGTATTCCTGTGCACCTTCTGCCGCAAGAAAAGAAGCTGGTTAACTATCTTACTTGGTTTGATTCAATGATACAAAGAATTCTGCAGGTGCTATTAGATAAGATAGGAAATCTTTTTAAAAAGAATCGCAGGTTCTATGTGATGAAAAAGTGGTAGAGCTCCCATGAGGAATTAAGAGAGTGTGAAATCTGACAGCTGACCACACCTGCAAACAGATCTTTTAAGAGAGAGACACTAACTGCTCCTGTATACTCTCCAGTAAGTCTTCTGTCCACCAATGACACCTTTCTTTGGCCCAGATTAATTAAGCCCAAAACAGTTTTCTGTCACTGAAACTGTTTAGCCACTGAGAGAGACAGAAAGTTGGGTGAATATTAGTCATAAAATGATGTGTATCTTTACATGTTTTATCCTATCTTCAAGCAGCCTTATCTAAATTTTTAAGAAAAACAGCTCAATTATTCATTTATTCAACAAGTATCTATTAACCACTTCCTAAAAGTTTTTACCAATCCTAAAGGAAATCAACCCTGAATATTCATTGGAAGGACTGATGCTGAAGCTGAAGCTCCAATCCTTTGGCCACCTGATGGGAAGAGCTGACTCACTGGAGAAGACCCTAATGCTGGGAAAGATTGAGGGCAGGAGGAAAAGGGAGCGTCAGAGGATGAGATGGTCAGATGGCAACATTGACTCAATGGACAGGAGTCTGAGCAAACTCCAGGAGATAGTGAAGGACAGGGAAGCTTGGTGTGTTACAGTCCATGGGATCACAGAATCGGACACAACTGAGTGACTGAACAACAAGTTTTTACTAGTCTTGTTTTTCTCATACCTAGCACTGAGCCTGACACAACTGTTGATGTTTAATAAACACTTGACAGATGAATGAAAGAATGATAAAAGTTAGGTGGTGGATGGTATGGACAAGTTCTAATCCTTACTTTTGACAGAAGTTGAAATAGTTGCCCCTTTCTTTCTTCTTGAAAGCTCTATTCTTGAAAGTCTTCCTCAATGTTTGCCCTTCAAACTCCCCTGTTTTTCGCTCCTATCTCTTAGGGCAATTCCTATTGTTTTTTGCTGACTCCTCCTCCTCTCTCTGACTCTTAAATTTTGGTAGTTCTTCCAGAGACTATCATAGGCCATCTAAGTCTGCTCACTCTCCCCAGGCCATTTTATCCATCCCCTCAGACAACACACTCCTGTTTTGTTTTTTTAAGCTAGTTTGAGTGGAATATCTGGTCTTTTGTAAGCAAAGTGTCCCAGCTTATTCAGTGCTCAATAAATACTTATTAAAAAGTATACCAGGTTATTGGGCAGAAAACTTGAGACAAGACTGTAGGTCAAAGAAATAAAAAGCATAAGCAAAAAAGGAAGTTAAGTTTTGGACAGCTTACATTTCTGTTCTCAGCACCCCACAGATGCAAGATTTTTGATGTCTCTTAAAGCACCTGTCTTAAGGTTCCTTCTCCATCCCTCAAACTGTCACACATAAGAATCATGGTATACGACAAAGAAATGATTTGTTCAGTTTTGTTCAAAGAAGGCTATGCATTTTGTTCATGCTCTGAACAGAAAGATTCAAGGCAAGGTTACAGAACTTATTCATTATATCTATATTAAGCTATTAGAATCAACCCTTACACCAACCATTATGATGTCACTTCTTCTTGACAAGCACCAGAGAACAATTCCTATTCTTAATTTATAACCAAAAGATTTGCATAACTTGTGTCATACTCAAACAACATGCATTATGATTAGAGCACTGCCAGTTCATGAGGGCATGATTTCACTATTTCTTCCGCATTATCAAATTACACATGTATTGAAATTATATCTTCTGAGGTCATCCTGTGTAATTTTGATGTTGCAACTTTTCCATACACACAAAACCTTCATTTCTCTTTCTTAACATAATTCAAACACAGTCTATCTTTGACAATCTTATTTATAGCACACCCATCTCTTTTTTAAAATTAGAAATTCAAAATTTATATACTAAAGAATTTATATAACAAATATATGAAAAGAGCCATCAATTGGCTTTTGTAACTCTTAAACCCTGATTCTAAATTAACTTTCAGTTCAGTTTCTCAGTAGTGTCCAACTTTTTGTGACCCCATGGACTGCAGTGCGCCAGGCTTCCCTGTCCATCACCAACTCCTGGAGCTTGCTCAAACTCAAATTATTAACTTTAGCAGTTTCTAAAATGCCAGAGGTTCACCGACTTAATCAATACCAGTGCTCAAATTTTAGTTATACCTGAAGATCACACTAAATTTAAACAATATGCTTGTAAAAGGTATCTAAATGTAAAATTTTAAAAATAGGTATGTCTCACTTCAATTGAGGGGCTTCCCTGGTGGCTCAGAGGTTAAAGCATCTGCCTCCAATACGGGAGACCCGGGTTCGATCCCTGGGTTGGGAAGATCCCCTGGAGAAGGAAATGGCAACCCACTCCAGTATGCTTGCCTGGAGAATCCCATGGACAGAGGTGCTTGGTAGGCTACAGTCCACGGGGTCACAAAGAGTCAGACACGACTGAGTGACTTCACTTCACTTCAATTGTAGCCTTGCCTAAATTTTCCATAGTCATAGTACCCACTGCCCTAAAATATCCCCTATTGGATATGAATGCTCCAACACAGTGAATAACAAATGAAAACTGAAGTTTTCACTTATAAAGTAGCTTGATAAGTGAGACCTTATGGACTTCTAGTTAAAATAGTTAATAAGGCCCAATGCAAATTAAAACAAAGCCTTCAAGGATAAAAATGTATTACATACAACCTAATTAATGAAGGGGTGACCATTCTTACGACTTCTACATTTAATAGACCAAATTCACTTGGTATTAAACCTTGAAAAAAATAAAGGGCATCGCAAGGTGGATTACTATAATACTTGACGTGCGTGTGCATGTTAAGTCACTTTAGTCGTGTCTGACTCTTTGCAACCCTATGAACTATAGCCTGCCAGTCTCCTCTGTCTGTGGAATTCTCCAGGCAAGAATACTGGGGTGCACTGCCATGCCCTCCTCCAAGGGATTGTCTCAACCCAAGGATCGAACCTGTGCCTCTTGTCTCCTGCATTGGCACGTTGGTTCTTTACCACTAATACCACCTTGGAGTGAATCCAAGGTGGTGTTAGTTAATATTTAATCAGTGTTAAATTATTTAACCAGTGTTAATATTTAACACTGGTGTCCTATCCATTATGGCCCCATATCAATACTCAATATTATTAAACTTACTGACTTTGGTCAACCGCTCTAAGTATTTTGCTCTTATAGATTTGGCTAACATGTTCTCTTCAGTGCCTACTTCTACAGAGTCTCAGCTGTGGTCTGCCTTTACCTCCACAGGGACATCGTGACTTTTCCAGGCTACCTGTGGGGTACCTCTGTAGTTTTGCCACAGCACAAGGTCTTAATCACATCCACCTTCCTCTAGGAGCCCAGGTATGCAATTACACTGGTGGCATCCTCCTCCAAGAAGATTCATTTGATATACTCACCGTTCTTTGATAAGAGACAAATTTTGAGGTGTTGCTACAGAGGCAAAATACAAACAAGAATTTCAGCTGGCAACTGCTGAACAAAAACTTAAAAAAAAAGAAAAACCTTCCATCTTCATTCCTGTTCTAACAAGTAAATAATCCTTAAACTAGCTCCCTCACCACCTATCATGCGTTACACCTAGCCTCCAGCTAAACTAACCACCCCCTTATCTTCATTTATCCTATGGAGTGGGGGAGAGGAGATCAAAGGACAGATATATTGTGCTTTAATATTTCTCAAGGTTTTTAGCATAGCTGCATATTTAGTCCCTGAGTGATTTGTACATTATTCACTTATGTAACTGGCACTGACAGTTGACAGTGCTGGGTTCAGTGCTCCGCCTTGGAATATGAACAATGGAAACAATGGATGAGGCACCATCTCTCTCACTAGGAGTTCAGAAGCTCTAGAAGATTCTTCTCAAAAGAGGGAATGAAAAGTCAGTTGGTTTGCTCAGTTTTTAGTTTTATCCAAGTTATAACTTAAGTCAAATTCCTCTATACATCTTTGCTTCTAGTCATGACAGAATTGTTATTACTGTCAGTCATTAACTCATGTTCAACTCTTTGGAACCCTATGGACTGCGGCATGCCAGTCTCCTCTGTCCTTCACTGTCTCCCAGAGTTTGCTCAAATTTATGTCCATTGAGTCAGTGATGCTATCTAACCATTTCACCCTCTAGCGTCCCCTTCTCCTTTTGCCTTCAATCTTTCTCAGCATAAGGATATTTTCTAGTGAGTCGGCTCTTTGCATCAGGTGGCCAAACTATTGGAGCTTCAGCAACAGTCCTTCCAATGAATATTCAGGGTTGACTTCCTTTAGGACTGACTGGTTTGATCTCTTAGCAGTCCAAGGGACTCTCCCTGGACTTGCAATCCCACTGAAAACAAGGAGAAAATGGGACAAAATATATGAGACAACATTTTCAGGCACTGAGAACAGGGAGATCAGAATCACAGCCTTTGGGATAAGAATGACAAGTAGTGGTAAACCTGGGGCAATTTTGTTTCTGTTGCACAGAAAGGTAAGCCTAGCAAGACAGGTGAGATAGGCACTCACTCTTCCTGAGTGAGAAGGCACAGACCCACCCATTGGGAGGTCTCTAATTTGGGGGGCAGGCTACTAAAGAAGAGGCTGTTACCCAACAAAGTGGGAGTAAAGAGGCCTGAGTAGGGGGTGCAGGGTAAGAAGTAGGGGTGGGGTTAAGACGTCAGGAAAGCCACACAGTATAGAGGGCACACCCTAGAGCAAGGGCCCCACCCTAAAACTAAGTTCATAATGAAAACAGAGCTGCCCAAACACTAAAAACAAGACTAACAGGATCCAGAGATTTTCCGAGCAATCTAATAAATGCTGGGATAAAAATGAAACACTCTTTAAAGGAGGATGTCATAATCAAAATTCATCACAGTGTTTATCACCCACAGTATCCAGCATAAAATCATAAACACTGAGGTGTATACATATAATGAAATACTTGGTAAACCGAATGATTGAAATGTTGGTTTATGCAACAACACAGGTGACTCTAATAGACACTGTATGAAGCTGGATTTCAGTGCGTGCTGCTGCTGCTGAGTCGCTTCAGTCGTGTCCGACTCTGTATGACCCCACAGACAGCAGCCCAGCAGGCTCCCCTGTCCCTGGGACTCTCCAGGCAAGAACACTGGAGTGGGTTGCCATTTCCTTCTCCAATGCATGAAAGCTAAAAGTGAAAGTGAAGTCTCTCAGTCGCATCCAACTTAGCGACCCCATGGGTTGCTGCCTCCAGGCTCCTCCGTCCATGGGATTTTCCAGGCAAGAGTACTGGAGTGGGTTGCCATTACACTGTATAGTTCATTATATAAAGTTCAAGTACAGGAAAAACTAATCTATAGTAAAAAAAAAATTAATAGTAATCGAAACAGTGGTTACAGGAACTTCCTTGGTGGTCCAGTGGCTATGACTCCACACTCCCAATGCAGGAGGCCTGGGTTCAATCCCTGGTTAGGGAACTAGATCTACACACCACAACTAAGACCCAGTGCAGCCAAATAAATAAATATTTTAAAAAACACAAAGAACAGTGGTTACCTGAGGGGTGGGAGTAAGAATTGACTGCAAGGAGACATGGGAAACTCTCAGGAGTGATGAAATTGTTTTATCCCTCAGTTTTGGTGGTGGTTACACAGGGTAAACCACCTTTGATGAGTCAAAACTCATCAAACTGTCCACTTAAACTCTGTGCATTTTATTGTATGTGAATTACATTTCAGGTTGATTCCCTGGTGGCTCAGACAGTAAAGCGTCTGCCCGCAATGCCGGAGACCCTGGTTCAATCCCTGGGTCAGGAAGATCCCCTGGAGAAGGAAATGGCAACCCACTCTAGTACTCTTGCCTAGAAAATTCCATTGACAGAGGGGCCTGGTGGGCTACAGTCCATGGGGTCGCTAAGAGTTGGACACAACTGAGTGACTTCACTTACTTTACTTTTACATTTCAAAAATTGATTAAAATTTAAAGAAAAAAAAAGCAAAGAAAAATATAGAATGATGTTTTGCATGGCAACACAGCTTTTTATGCATGTCAGAGAGGATTTTCTTACTCAGAAAACACATGTACATTTACTGAAGTCTTTGTAAGTTGATTTACACCGCCTTGCAAGAGCTGATTGTTAAAATTTTAAGAACTTTGCAAGCCAGCTGTTAAAACTATTGTTAGCTCAAAATCACCCATAGCAGAAGTCTTTACAACACACTCGAAGTCAGATCTCCCCAAACCAGCTCCCACCCAAGGGCTAGTTTATCAGCACACAACTGGATTTATGATTTATTTATATTAAAATAAAGATCTGCATCACATGTCATGTCTAGAGTTGTGGTCAATAAACTTTCCAAGATAGTTCTACACAGATTATTTGTATTAATGGAGACTATCAATACCTCCTTCCCTGCTCCCCTTTTAATCTTATTACCACTTCTTGCAAACAATGAATTCAGATCTTTTGTCTGCTGAATTTTGGATGTACCTTCATGTCACTCATGACATGCTCATGCTGCTACTTACTTTTTCAGTTTTGACATTATTGACTGTTTCCCACTATGGAAGATATGAATTCAGTCTTCTTTCCCACAGAACACCTGCCACCATCAAAACCACATTTCACACCACTCCTATGCTTCCAACATTGTATTACACTTTTAGTTAGATCAATATTCTGTGTTTACACTAATATGGTTATGAAAATATTCACAGCTGAGCTGTCTAGTATTATGATTAGTATTACTTTTCCTTCCTCGCGCAACTTTTTGTTTTCTCTGGAGCTACTGGTATTTCTATGCCTTTTTAATTTGTCTTGTTTTCTACGTACTTATCACTGATTTATACCAAAAATTCTATCCCAATTATCTAAAATTTCTCTCAATAGTTACAACATATCAGGTATTTCAGCAATTTACTCTTCTGGGAAACATGTCTCTGGAGGCTGCTGTCATCTGGATTGAATGCTCTCCAGGGTGGTACACAGTTATGATTCTGGAATTTACCTTCCCTCTATCTGTGAGATTCTCATCACCTCCCTTGTGAATTGTTAAATCAATTGTTGGACTGTTCTTTAAGTATTGCTGTTGAGAAGTCCAAAGCATTCTGACTCTTTATCCCTAAGAGATGACTCATTTTTCACTTTATATTCTGAAATTTTGTAATGATGTCACTCGGATCAGGTTTTGCATTGATTCCACTGGACCTTTAAGAGTCTTTTGATATAAAAACTCATATCCTTTAATTCTTGAAAATGTTCTCTTCTGTTTTTTTCTGCCCCTTCTAAACTTCTATTATTCAGATGTTGAGCAAAATGAACTTCTCTAATATTTCCCATTTTTTCTTGTCTTTTTGCAGTACTTTCTGAAAGATTTCCTAAACTTTCTTTAGGTCTTTTAACTCTTTCATTACTTTTTGAAAACATCTGCTAACACATTTTAAATTTCATTTATTTGTATCCTATAATGGCAGATATCTTCTCAGCTCTCTGAGAATATCAATGCAATTTACTTTCTTCTCTAATTGTTTGGACAGGTCCTCTTTATGTGAAAGGCATGTTGTGTGATTATGGACTGTCTCTATTCAAGAGTGAAACTGTAAAAGGTTAATTGAAGCTCTAGATGCATAGGTGATACTTGTCAACCGTGAGTTTAACTCTGGGATTATCTGGCTGAACTGCTTCATTGAAAAATTTCTTTCCTTAAGTCTTTCCTTTTGAGTTTGTAAATTCCTCAGATTAAAATATTTCAATCTGTTGCTTAGAGCAGTGTGGTTCTGATGTGAGTGTGCATCAGAATCAGCTAGTGCTTCTGTGTGCTCAGTCACATCCAACTCTTTGTGATCCCAGGGACTACAGCCCGCCAGGCTCCTCTGTCCGGGGATTCTCCAGGCAAGAATACTGGAGTGGGTTGCCATGCCTTCCACCAGGGGATCTTCCCAACCCAGGGATGGAACCCAGATCTCCTGCAATGCAGGTGGATTCTTTATCATCTGAGCCACCAGGGAAGCCCAATGGTTAAGAATCCACCTGCCAATGCAGGAGACTCAGGAGATGCAGGTTTGATCCCTGGGATGGGAAGATCTCCTGGAGGAGGAAATGGCAACCCACTCCAATATTCTTGCCTGGAGAATCCCCATGGACGGAGGAGCCTGGAGGGTTGCAGTCCGTGGGGTCACAAAAAGTCGGACACAGCTGAGTGACTAAGCACAGAATAGCACATCCTTTGCCACTGTGCCCCCCAGGAAGCCCAGAATCAGCTGTGAGGGTTTGTTAAAACACTGGGCCCTGCCTATAGAGATTCTGATTCATAGGTCTGGGATAGGGACCTAGAATTTACATTTCTAACAAGTTCCTAGATAATACTAATGCTGCAGGTCCTAGGAACATACTTTGAGAACACTGGCTGGCGTGGGTTGCCCAAAACAAGACCTCAGTTAAAGTATTGGGATTACAATCTTCAGAATGTAAGGTAAGGTTTAAAAATCCCTCTGTTTCCAATAACTATACTGTCCTCAACAGCGACTACAGCGCTCTGTCCAGAGATCCTCTGTTTTATGGTCTCCAGAAAATAAGACTTAAATATTCTGCCAGAGTAAGGAATGTTCCCTAACTGGGATTGGAAATAGGACTGAGCTTCTCAGTGTCTCTTAAGCATATATTCAATCAATCCCTTTGTTTTCAATTCCACTTTCACTTACATTTCCATAAGTACATAGCACTGCCAATTTTCAAGTGTTCTGAGGGTTCTTTTGGGGCAAGTCAAGGTGGTTTTCATCTTTTTGACACTTTGGGCTCTACTTGATCAAATTTTATGAGTCATTTCCCATTCATCCATCTATTTCCCAACTTCCAAAATCATATTGCTCTCAACTCTCTACATCATCTTCTCTTTATCCATTAGGACTTTAAAAGAAAATCATTTTACTATCATTAAGTGAAGTTTGGGAGAAAAACAGAGGTAAAGGTTTGTGTTCAGCCTGCTAACTTCATTTGGAATTTAGAAGAGTGAACACGGGACCATGTTCCCAGACTCTGCTTGTATCTCAGAATATAAAACAAACAGGACGTACTCAAAGTGAATTGAACCATCCTCAAAAGTCACACTAGGCTGGTCAGTTTTATTCGTTTCAGACTTGGCAAAAGAAATCAACTATGTTTGTATAGGGAAAAATCTGTTTCACAGCTTTAGACTGCAACTCTCCCAAAGCCAGTGTGCCACAGGTCTGTAATATAAGCTACATATATGAAATACTGGTGACTCAAAGCAAGAAACCAAAGGATGTGAACAAGATAGTTTATCTTTGCATATAAAGAGCAACAATAAAATCATTAATACCATGCTAAGATATTCTTATCTTTTTCATATTATCTTCTGCCCAACAACAATTAAAATTATAATTTACTGAACAAATATCCAATGTCAGAATTATGGTGGTTCCATTATGTACTCTGTCTCATCAAATCTTTACACAATCTGCTAAGATGGGCATTATGTATTTTAATCTTTTAATACCAATTAGGAAACTGATATCGAGAAGAGGTAAGAAAGCAGTTGAAGGCCATATAGGAACGGCAGAGCAGAATAGAACTGTAGGCTTATCTTTTCCTAAAGTGCCAACATAACCATTTTGATATAACATGAGTTAAAAACAAATAAAAACGTTTATTTTGAACATAAAATAAAATTTGTTTTTGTAATAAACCAAGCTGATTTTGTAATGTAACACAGCACATTTGAATTCAAGTTTTTTACAGATTTGGACCACATCTTATTTTGTGTAGGTGTGGGACCCATACAGCACCCGACAGAGCAAAATATCATTAAATTGAAGACTTATAATTTAATAGCTCTATGAGTAATACACAAGAACCAGTTCATTTATGATTATTATAAATATAAATGGTATGTTATGAGGTAGATTTCTGCCAAAAGAATCAATAGGACAGAAAAGCCTTCAGAGAGACACAGAGCTTGTTAACATTACTTTGCACTATCTTCTGTTTTTTTTTTTTAATACAAAAACAGATTCTAAGCATTTGAACCAACAAGGTGGTTTTCCCAAAGGATATTCTCAGGGTGGATATTCTTGCTTTAGTTTTTATAGGTCATTCTGAAGTTTTATTTTCTCTAGGGAGGCTTCTAAATGAAGAATTTAATCAGAAAAGGGAGATTCAGCTAGAGAGTAATCAAGTTTTAAAATCTAAAAAATAAAGGAACACAGCTTCATTTACTACCCTAGAGTGGAAGCAATCCAGTAGACAGATAAAAGAGTGTGGGCAACAGGAAGAGAGGTGAAAAATAAAAGAAAAAATATTTTTTAAGCTTGTTTGGGAGAAGTTCTAAAAGGAAATGCAGAGATGTTAACAATTAGGAGGAGGAGGAGATGGAAAGGAAAAAAATGTGCTTACAATTGCCCATGAAATAAATGTCTTTGTTACAGGACCACAGGATCCTGTTTCCTGGGAAGGGGAAAAAAATTACTCAGCTACACGTTTTTATGTTATGTCAGGCCAAGAGATATGTCATAGAGTCATACAAAGTAAAATGTCATTAACTAATACTGAGTAGTTCACTCCATTTAAAAGGAGTTGTTAGGAAAACTAACACAAAATATGTTGCCCAATTTAGAAGACTTAACCCATCTGGAAAAGACAAATATTTCATTGGTCTGTGCATTAATGCCCCCTCCAAAGATCTCCACACCCTAATCTCCAAAACCTATGAATATGTTCAGTTACAGGGCAAAGAGGAACTCAGGTTGCAAATGGAATTTGCTGATCAGCTGAGCTTCCTGCCAAAGCGCAGCCCTGACAACCCTTTTCATTTAGTCCAAAAACTCACATCTAATCTGTAGAACTGCAAGATTTAACAGTTGCTGTCTTAAGCCACTAAACCTGTGGTAATGTGTATAGGATCAACAGGAAACTAATAGGATGACCAGTCAATATATGTAAACTTATGTAGTTTTACTCTCTGAAGCAAGCTAACAGAATCTCATTTAACTGAGTGTGCAAAGTAAAAATAAAATCATCACTTTTTTGTTAACAAAAACTGACTCTATTTCTATTTTAAACAATTACATTTCCATACTGTAAAATAAATAATTTACATTTAAATAATTACATACTCCATACTGGAGTGGGTAGCCTATCCCTTCTCCAGGGGATCTTCCTGACCCAGGAAGTCTCTTGCATTGCAGGCAGATTCTTTACCAACTGAGCTCTAGAGGAAGCCTAATTATACTTCCAGTTAAACCTAATTAATGAAGTTTTCAGAGAAGGCAATGGCAATCCACTCCAGTACTCGTGCCTGGAAAATCCCATGGACGGAGGAGCCTGGTAGGCTGCAGTCCATGGGGTCGCTAGGAGTCGGACACGACTGAGTGACTTCACTTTCTCTATTCACTCTCACGCATTAGAGAAAGAAACGGCAACCCACTCCAGTATTCTTGCCTGGAGAATCCCAGGGACGGGGGAGCCTGGTGGGCTGCCGTCTATGGGGTCGCAGAGTCAGACACAACTGAAGTGACTTAGCAGCAGCAGCAGCAATGAAGTTTTATAAAAACAGAAAATAGAACTGAATTAAACAATT
Source organism: Cephalophus harveyi (assembly GCA_006410635.1). Classification (NCBI taxonomy): domain Eukaryota; kingdom Metazoa; phylum Chordata; class Mammalia; order Artiodactyla; family Bovidae; genus Cephalophus; species Cephalophus harveyi. The sequence continues at coordinate 253,391 of SJYT01006413.1, read as the reverse complement.
ACATGTAGCCCGTTTAACACAACATCGTCACTGCATAATACTCACTCGGTTCGGCCAAGTCTGCTTCTTTCCACACTTGTAGGATGCTGCTGCTGCTGCTAAGTCGCTTCAGTCGTGTCCAACTCTGTGCGACCCCATAGACAACAGCCTACCAGGCTCCCCGTCCCTGGGATTCTCCAGGCAAGAACACTGGAGTGGGTTGCCATTGCCTTCTCCCTTGCAGGATGGAGTTAACTAAAACATCCTTTCCTGAGAAGAACTTCCACTGGTCTGTATGTACACATTAAATTTTTAACTACATCAGTCTGTTATCAGATGTTCTTTCAAGATGCTTCCTTCATTCCTTTAAAAATGCTCCCCTACTAGGGACTATTCCCCATTTCCCTTTAAACACTATCAAGGTGCTACCGTGAAAGACAGATGGGAATTGGCTGTACTGAGTGTATGTGAATAATAAGGAGGTCATGGACAGAGAAGCCTAGTAGGTTACAGTCCATGGGGTCGCAAAGAGTCGGACACGACTGAGCGACTTCACCTCACCTCACCTCACCTATACTTATTTGGACATCTCAATTTAGAGTTGACAAAAGCACCAAGAATATGTCCTTACTAATACACTTTTTAAAAATACTTTGAGAAAGAAGAAAATAAAGCAAATCCATTCGTATAGAAAATAAGATATATGAGTACATACTATGTGTCAGGCACTGCTTAATGCACTGGGGAGACAGCAGCAAACAAGAAACAAAAATCACCTACATACTAGTCTAAATGACAGGCAGTGAATATGACAGAGTTCATAAAAAAGTAAAATGTATCAGGTTAAGTGTTGAGAGGCAAAGCAGAAAAGACAGGAAGTGCCAGGGAGCCTGCCCCACAGCAGGGGTCCTGGTATGGAGAGGAGGAGTTCCAGACTCTGCCTCTGTTTCGAAGGTGCAAACAGAATTTGCTGATGGATTTGACACATGAAGTATTGTCAAATATTCAACTATTGAGATATTGTTGGAGTCAATAGACATTTAGACCAATTTCCCTTCATCAACAGCACCGCACCAGGAGATACTCAATCACTTAACTCATGAAACAACAAAAATTCTGATATCATGAAATGACAAGGAGATAAAAATTTTAAAGTAAAGCTTTAAAGGAAACACATCTCTGGTGATAAAGCTGATTGACAGGTCAATTACCAAAGATTCTAAATAGAATGCCTTCACTTTATTTGATGGACCAATATTTCATGATGAATCTTTGAAGACTAAAGAAAAATACTAAATAATCAAGATTAAACACACAGGGAAGTTATTTCAATAATCAACAACTTAACATCAACTTTTCATGTGGTCTCAGGGTGAAAGGCTTTTACTTATATTTTTAAATTCAAAAATAAAATGTACTGATTAAACCAATAAGGCTCTTTTCAGTTTAGCAAAAGTAAAAACAGTACGGTAATGCTACTGAAATTTCATTTTTATGTTCCTTAAACTTTATAGTTTCTCAAGGGTACATGTGAAACTAATTTGAAAATAAGTATCAAATACAGAGTATTGAAAATTATATATGGAACAACTGGAAAATGTATATATCGAGAAATTTTAAATTTGTATCTACATAAATGGAGACAGAAGGAAGGAAGAAGACAAGAAAAGAAGAGAGGGAGGGAGGGAAGGAAGAAGCATCACTGTTCTGCAAGCATTTAGTATTCCCAAACTTCCTCCAATTTCATGACATGATCTTATTCAAGGCTGTGCCAGAGAAATCCAGCAGGTGGCACTCATACATTTTTCTAAATGGGATGCTGAATTAAAAACAGAATTGTTTAAATTTTGTATTTCAGGCCAGAAAGACCAAATAAATCATAGCTGGAAGCAAACACATTTGAAAATTTTCTATTATTGTGGAGAAATAACGCTTTTAAGCTGCTTTAATGCACATTCGTAGCTTGCAAGCAACTTTCAATTTTCACTTCCTATTCTAGCAGCTGATAGAAAGTAAGCATTCATAATCATTACCTGCCAATCAACAGCTTGATAATAGAAGGCTGTAAGTGACCACGGAGAGACTCACAAACATTTCTCATGATGGCATATGGGATCATTACTTTCTTCCACTTTCTCTTCCATGCTTTTATTGGTTGTTCTATATAGATGGGTTCTGAAATTAGGAAACATTATTACTACCATTTCAACTAAGTAAACAGAGGCTCAGAAAGAGTAAGAAAATTAGAAAGAAAGAAAGAAAGAAAGTGAAGTCACCCAGTCATGTCCAAATCTTTGCGACCCCATGGACTGTAGCTCACCAGGCTCCTCCATCCATGAATTATCTGGGCAAGAGTACTGGAGTGGGTTGCCATTTTGGATATGGTAAGGTCAGTTTTCATTCCAATTCCAAAGAAAGGCAATGCAAAAGAATGCTCCAATTACCGCACAATTGCACTCATCTCACATGCTAGTAAAGTAATGCTCAAAATCCTCCAAGCCAGGCTTCAGCAATACGTGAACCGTGAACTCCCTGATGTTCAAGCTGGCTTTAGAAAAGGCAGAGGAACCAGAGATCAAATTGCCAACATCCGCTGGATCATGGAAAAAGCAAGAGAGTTCCAGAAAAACATCTACTTCTGCTTTATCGACTATGCCAAAGCCTTTGACTGTGTGGATCACAATAAACTGTGGAAAATTCTGAAAGAGATGGGAATACCAGACCACCTAACCTGCCTCTTGAGAAATCTGTATGCAGGTCAGGAAGCAACAGTTAGGACTGGACATGGAACAACAGACTGGTTCCAAATAGGAAAAGGAGTGCGTCAAGGCTGTATATTGTCACC
>SJYT01006413.1:60117-241782 GCA_006410635.1 Cephalophus harveyi | reverse complement strand
TGTTCATTTTATAAACAACCAAAGAGGTTAAAAGCAATTTGAAGCATTCCCACACAATCTGAAAATAGGTTTCCAATAATTGAATCCAAAATTCTTGAAATCATAAAATCTGTAATAAGAAAGTTTTAGGGTCAAATATAATAGAAATATAATTTATTCTTAAATATAATTTATTCTTAATGCTTAAAAAAGCTTTTAAGCATTATGATAGTTAAACTTCTTCAGTGCATTAATCCTCTAATAACAGTTTCAGTCAAGGGGATGTTGTGAGGTGAGGTTTAAATTTTTTTAATTTATAGTCTCTTTAAATATAACTTGCCTTATGCAGCATCAATTCTCCAAGACTCAAAACATTTCACAGGTTCATATTTTTACTTTAGTTTTGCTTGTTGCTGTTTTGTTTTTTGTTATCTAGTGCAAACCCATGTGAAGGGCAGAATATTAATTTAATGCAATTTATTCCAGTAAAAACATTCTTATCAGTAGGTAAAAAAAATGCTAAACAAAAGTTTAACAATCAGTGATGGCTTACCAACTCCAAAAATTCTATTTCTGTTTGGAGAGCATCATAAACACTCTGCATGTCATCTTCCTTATAAAGTTCTAATTCTTTCTTAAGTCTGTTTTAAAGGAAAAATTCACTTAAGTAATTAGTTCAGCAATAAATTTTATGATAATTCTTTATTAAATGAATAGTGGCAGATATGTAGCTTCTATCATACAATTTTAAGTTAACATTAAAGAATTTGGAAAGAGATTTTAATTTTCTATAATTCTAGCCATTAAAATTAGTCTAGCAAAAATAATTAAAGGAATAAGAATTTGAAAGGCAAAAGAAGAAATATAGCTACCTAATTTTCAGGTGATTTAAAAACATACTTTGAAAACCCAAGAATCAGTGATAAAATCAACTCAATAAAACAATTCAGTAGGGTGACAAGATATAAAATTAGCAAACAAAAGTAAGTAGCCTTCATTGTCACCAACTAACTTGTCAAATAACTAACGTGAATTTCTTATGGATGGCTTGTTTAGTTGCTTAGTTGCTCAGTTGCGTCTGACTTTGTAACCCTTTGGACTGTAGCCCACCAGGCTCCTCGGCCCATGGGATTTTTTTTCAGATAAGAATCCTGGAGTGGGTTGCCATTTTATCCTTCAGGGTTTTTCATGAATAGGACATCAGAAAAATGGTTACTATCCCCAGTTAAATAAAATTTTACTTGATCCTAAGAAAAAATACTAATACTTTTCTCCCTGGTGCTGGGTGCATTGATTCTAAAGTTCCTATATTAAGAGAACAGTCTAGAAAAAATCTTGAATTTTTTTTCAAGAAAGTTCTAAAAAAAAGAGAAAACAAAGAAAGATAATTAGCTCTATGAGATACTAGATCATACCATTAATCCTTCATAATTAAAAAAGTGCAGTACTGACATATAAATAGAGCAGTGGGACACAGAAGATAGAAATAGCTTAAGAAACAAGTGGACATTTAAGATACGCTAAAAGAGCACCTAAAATCACTGTAAAAAGGAAAGAAGATGGACTTTTTAATAAGCTGTGTTAGAATAACTAGAGAGCTATCTGCTATATGACAATAAATGGACTGTCAAAGCTAAAACTGCCTCTTTATCTCACAGCACATATCAAAATACACTCTAACTGGATCAAAGATTTAAGTGCAAAAATAATAAAACTATGAAAGGACAAGGTGAAAGTGAAAGAATAGGGAAATTCCTTTATAAGTTGATAGTGTTCAAGAACTTTCTCACTAAGGTTCAAAATATAAATGAAATATAAGAGTATTCAATTTAATTTTAAAAACTGCACAGCAAAACACATGAGTAGAGTAGAAAGATGAATGACAATCTTAAGGAAAATACTTGCCACATATATCACTGATAAAAGTCTAATTCTCTAATATGTAAAGGAATTTATAATCAAGGGGAAAAAAGACCAAAAGGCTGATTAAAAAATGGGGAAGTCATAAAAAGTGAATTCACAGAAAAAGTATAAAAATCATCGTTAAACATATGAAAAGTGCTCAATATTACTCATAATAAAGACTTGAAAATTTACTACACAGGGATATCATGTCTCATCTATCAGACTGGCAAAACTCCAAAAACTTGATGACACATCTTTTTCATGAGCTTTGGGTAAACAGGTGTACTCAAACATTGATAGGGTAATTTAAAATGGCTAAACTTCAAAGGAGGAGAATTTGGGAGTATCTAACAAAACTACATTTAAATTTTTCCTTTGACTTCGCCATTCACCACCAGTAATACACCCTGTAAGTACAAAACAATATATGCACAAAGTTACTACTGCATTATTATTTGTAATCACCAAATATTGTAAACAACCTGTGTCCATTCTTAAGAGATGGGTTGAATAAACTATAGCACATCCACATAATGGAGTATTCAGTTCAGTTCAGTTCAGTCGCTCAGTTGTGTCCGACTCTTTGCGACCCCATGAATCACAGCAAGCCAGGCCTCCCTGTCCATCACCAACTCCCGGAGTTCACTCAGATTCAAGTCCATAGAGTCAGTGATGCCATCCAGCCATCCCATCCTCTGTCTTCCCCTTCTTCTCCTGCCCCCAATCCATCCCAGCATCAGTCTTTTCCAATGAGTCAACTCTTCGCATGAGGTGGCCAAAGTACTGGAGTTTATATAGTATAAAAAATGAAGATAAAAAGAAACACAGAAAGATGAACCAGAAACTAACAAAGTTGATCACCTATAGCAGTGAGTGAAAATGGGGTGGAATAAATAAGGAATAAAATGAAACTTATCTGCGTGTATCTTTTTTTATATACTTTTGAACCATGATGATTATTTATATACTTGACAAATAACATTAAATAAAGTTGAGAAAAAGAACCATAAAGTTTAACACAAAATGACAGCTGAATTAAACACAAACAGAACAAAATAAATCTGTTTTTCAAACTAATAATCACAGATAAAAACTAAAAAGAACTCAAATAATTTTCAAAAATAGTAGTCTATATATCTTCAGTGAGATATGTAAGGCACTAAGAATTACAAAGAAATCTTAAATTTTACTACTTTTGTTGTTAGTGAGGGTACACAGCTAGTTATTCTAAAATGATTTTAGACAGTTATAAGAAATGGATAATTACATTGATATTGTTACAAACCAGAGTTTTCACTAGGAAAAGGAAGATGTACATAGAAAATGGATGGAGAAAAAAAAAAACTGTCATTTTGAATTTGAATGGAAGAAATCAGTATAAAAATTTATGATTTAAAAAAAATGGTATTTTTATTTCTGTCCATTTAAAGTACTCAGAAGCAACACCCAGTAGTAATGAACATATCTAGCATGCTAATCTTAGTTTCTAAAACCAGTACCAACAAAAGATACCAGGACTCCTTGAAATAATTTATCCCAGGGCTGAGGTAGGTAAAATTCAAGGTGAGCCTAGGATAGTTTGTTGCATAAGAAGGAAGGAAATCGACCAAAAACTAATGGAAACATGTCAAAAGACACAGAAATTTAGTTCAAGGGGTTGCCTATATCCAAATCTGGAACAATCTGAGCATCAAAAATAATGACAATAATGTATTTATAACACATAACATAAAAAGAAATTCATGAGTCCACAGAAAATCTTAAAAAGGAGAAATTAAAAGAATGGGGTAACAGGAAGAGGAACTTCTTTCTTTTTTCCCCCAGAATTTTACTAACTAACAAATGAACAGGAATTCCACTATTAGAAAGTTGCCACTTTCCAACCACCTATGTAATAATTGACTTGGGGAAGCATCGTTAGTGGACGCTAAAATGACTGCATGAAAAGTTACTGGGAAAAGGCTATGCACAAGGTCTGAGTCATCCCCTATATCATTTAGTAAATATCCATGGAAAAGGCTGTTTTCTCATTGGAGTAACCTGGCAGACACAATCTTACCTAAGCAATCAAATCTAACATTACTGAAAATGGAACAAAATTGGCATTATATGCCTTCTGACGCAATGTTCTGAGGATACAATCTTACTTATATATTATTCTTGCCCTAAATTATTTAACCTGAATCTAATCTCTAAGGAACAAATGAGTCTAATTTGAGAGACATTCTACAATGGCTTATACTCTTAAACAACTTGATTTAAAAATGGGCAGAGGATTTGAACAGACATTTTTTCCAAAGAAGACATATGAATGGCTAACAGGGAAATGAAAAGATGCACAACATCACAATTATATGTTAAAAAAAATATTTTAAGTAGAGGAAGCTTTTAGATTAAAAGAGATTTAAAATATCAGCTGCTTGTCATGTGTGGACCTTATTTGGAACTTAATTCACACAAATAAAATAATAACATTTATAAATAATTAGAAATTTGAACATTGACAATATTTGATGAATCGTTATTTGTTGTCAATTACCTTATGTGTAATAATGGATTTTAGTCATATTTTTTAAAGTACTTTTTTACAGAGACATAATAAGATAATAATATGTATGATATGTTTCAAGTAATACAAAAGAAAAATGAGAAGAGACAAAGATTAAACAATACTGGCAATAAACTTTTTAACAATAAATTGATAACTCTTAAAGTGACCACCTGTTAAGACGACCTGACCTGCCTCCTGAGAAATACGTATGCAGGTCAAGAAGCAACAGTTAGAACTGGACATGGAAAAACTGACTGGTTCCAAATCGGGAAAGGGGTATGTCAAGGCTATATATTGTCACCCTGCTTATTTAACTTACATGGGTACATCATGAGAAATGCTGGGATGGATGAAGCACAAGCTTGAATCAAGACTGCTGGGAGAAATATCAATAACCTCAGATATGCAGATGACACCACCCTCATGGCAGAAAGTGAACAACTAAAGAGCCTCTTGATGAAAGTGAAAGAGGAGAGTGAAAATGTTGGCTTAAAGCTCAACATTCAGAAAACTAAGATCATGGCATCCAGTCCCGTCACTTCATGGCAAGTAGATGGGGAAACAGTGACAGACTTTATCTTTGGGGGCTCCAAAATCACTGCAGATGGTGACTGCAGCCATGAAATTAAAAAATCTTGCTCCTTCGAAGAAAAGCTATGACCAACCTAGTCAGCATATTAAAAAGCAGAGACATTACTTTGCCAACAAAGGTCCATCTAGTTAAGGCTATGGTTTTTCTAGTAGTCATGTATGGATGTGAGAGTTGGACCATAAAGAAAGCTGAGCGCTGAACAACTGATACTTCTGAACTGTGGTGTTGGAGAAGACTTTTCAGAGTCCCTTGGACAGCGAGGAGATCCAACCAGTCCATCCCAAAGGAGATCAGTCCTGGGTTTTCATTGGAAGGTTTGATGCTAAAGCTGAAAGTCCAATATTTTGGCCACCTGATGCAAAGAACTGACTCATTTGAAAAGACCCTGATGCTGGGAAAGACTGAAGGCAGGAGAAGAAGGGGACAACTACAGAGGATGAGATGGTTGGATGGCATCACCAACTCAATGGACATGAGTTTGAGTATACTCTGGAGTTGGTGATGGACAGGGAGGCCTGGCATGCTGCAGTTCATGGGGTCACAAAAATTCAGACATGACTGAGCAACTGAACTGAACTGAAAGTTAACTGATAAGTATCTAGGATTCACTATATTTTACTTTTTTATTTCTGTATGTGCTCTAAATCTTCTATAATAAAACTTAAAAAAATAGAGTTTAAAAAAGATAGTGGCCAAAAAATCAACATACATAAATCTGTTATATTTCCATGCACAAACTCACAAAAGATTTTTATTAAAAAAATTAAAACCAAAAAATCAGTATATTCTAAGTTTCCAGACGAGAAATCTCAGCCTAGTAAAGATGTAAAATCTCTCAAAAGAGACTGTAGGATGAGTGGAATCATAAAAGATTTTCATGGATTTAAGCTGATTCGGAAATGTACATAAAAAAGCAAAGGGTCAAGTACAGCCAAGATATTCTTGATGAAGACTAAGAAGGATAAAAGGAAGTGTTCTGCTTTAGATTAAGATTCATTATAAAGTAACAATAATTAAGTAGTTAAAAGTTAATAGTGTGCGTTTAACAATAATTAAGACAGTTGTGAAAGAAATGAATGTCGACCAATTTAGCAGAATAGAAAACAGAATCTTAAAATAGATTCACAAATGTTATTCTGATTATTATTTTTAAATAAAAGATGTGGTTTTGCAGATCACTAGAGAAAGGACAAACTACTCAATAAATGCTGCTCTGACAACCGGTTATCATGTGGAGAAAAATAAAGCTATATCTTACTGTATAATGTAAGCAAAAATTAGTTCCAAATAAACTAAAGGCCTAAATGTGAAACACAAACCTTAAAAATTATTAAAGAAAATACAAGAGAATAACCTTCTGACCTAAGGTAGGGAAAGAGTTCTTAAACAAGACACAAAAATGATAGCCACAAAAATAAATGACTGATAATTTCAGCCACCGTAAAAGTAAGAAATGTACCCAAGCATAACAGTATGAAGAATACCAAAAACAAACAAAAAACTTCATAAGCTGGGAGAGAGATTTTTAATGCATAAGAAGTCTGAAAATATAGCATTTAAGAGAATATAGATCACTGGGGAATTTGGTAATGTGCCAATGGAAGTATAAACTGGTTTAATCACTTTGATAGAAAGCTTGTTGCTACCTTGTGAAGTTCAACATTTACATGCCTTATACTCAGCAATTCCATCAGGCATATATCCTATAGAAACTCTTGCAGTGTGCACCAGGATGATCAAAACAGCACTGTTTGCAACAACAAAAACTGAAAACGCAAATGTGCATTAAAAAGAGAAAAAGCATATTCACATATCTATACTCAACAACATGGATGAATTTTAGAAACAAGTGAATAAAAAGCAAATCCCGGACAGAATGATACCCTTTTTACATAACTCAAAAATAAGCAAAAATAACCAATATTTTGTTTGGGCAGGCATATAAATGACAGGTGGATTACATATATGAATACATGACATAAAGTTAGTAAATCATAAAGTAACAAAGAAAATTATATATAAGCAAGGAATGAATTAAGTAAGTCATGCCACACACACACACACACACACACACACACACACAAATGAAACATTCTAGGACAGCAATTATATCTGAGGTAAAGAAGAGAGTGTGGGTTAATGGAGGACCCCATACCAAGATACTGGTAATGTTTCAGCCTAGTTCACAGGTCCTCACTGTATTATTGTACTTGAGAACTAACACCTAGCTAGGGGAAAAAACATTAATAGTTATAAGAATGGATTGAGAAACAGTATTTAATATATATGAAGTTCACTGAACTTGTAGGAATTTAATAGTGAATAAAAATTCTGAAGGAATGCTCAAGTTGAAAAGAGAGAAAAAGTTAATGATTTGGAGCATTAGATGTTTACACAAGCATAAAATCCCTTGCAATAAATATTTTTTAAAAGTAAGTGTAAAGTTAAATGGAGAGGAACAATATACCATAGATGCTGCTATACAATGTTCATTTTAATATATATATCTTTTCAAATACATACAATGGTAGGGATCGTTCTTCCCACTATGCCATCAATACTTGCCCCTTTTCACCTTTCAGTTCAAATGGTTTGGTAAGAGCTCTCATGCCCATCAGAATTGGGTGGTGATTGGTTTCCATTTTAGTTAGCTAACAAGAAGGAGGAGAGACTACTGAAATTAAGGATGGCATTTAAGACGAATTATAGGAAGCATTTCACAATTCAGCATATAACCAAGTTGTAGAATTTAGATCTCACTTAAAGGAAAGATTACTGCTGCTAGCTTTAAAGGAGGCTGGATGCTAACGGTATGAATATTTATGTATCTGCAGCTAGGCTGGAGCTATATAATGGTAAGCAGATCTCATGCTTCAGTGCATAGACTGATTGCCTATAGGAGTCAAGAAGAGCTTCCTTCCCCTACTGCACAGTAACTAAGGGCATTGGTTACTGTCTTCTTGGTTACTGTCTTGCATTGGTTACTGTCTTCTTTCTCTGAATCATCAGATATTGATGAGGATGGGCCAACATTGCTAGTTTAGCAAAATGTATGTTCCATGTATTTTTATAATTTCTTGCACCATTCCATTTTTTATCAGTTACCTCTAAGTGCCATGGAGAAGCCTTAACTAAAAGAACACTCTTTTTAGTTATATAAATATAAACAAGTACTATTTAATTAGAAAGGACAATTTTCACCCAAAGTCCTAGTATACAAATTCAGTGAGATTAAAATGTAGGTATGCTTCATCTCCCTGGTGGCTCAGAGGATAAAGAGTCTGCCTCTAATGCGGGAGACCTGGGTTCGATCCCTGGGTTGGGAAGATCCCCTGGAGAAGGAAATGGCAACCCACTCCAGTATTCTTGCCTGGAGAATCCCATGGACTGAGGAGCCTGGTGGGTTGCAGTCCACGGGGTCACAAGGAGTCGGACACGACTGAGTGACTTTACTTACTTACTTAGTTACTTACTTATGCTTCATCTCAGGTTTTTTGCTTCCATATGATACTGATTATGTAATCTTGCCTTCTAGTTCTTTCTTTTGCCTTATACTGTCATATATATTTCCCCCAGTTAATTACATTTGCCAATTAATACCATTTAAGATAAATATATAGTAGTTTAAGTGGCTATAACACAGTTAATTTAATCATTCACTTACAGTACAGCATTTAAGTTCTTCCTATTTTTTTCTACCATAAATAAATTTCTATTAACACCTTTGTTCATAAAGCTTCCTCTGTGCTTTGGATTATTTCCCTTGGGACACAGCTAAGTGAAATTACTGCTTTAAATGGCATAAACATTTTAAAGATGCTTACAATAACTTGTATACATCAAACTGCATTCCAAATACAAGCAATATACATCAAATTGCATTCCAAATACGACCAATGTATACTGCCACAGCAATGAGTAAATTATCTCTGTACCACACTGTGGCCAATTTTCAGTATGGTCATCTATGTTTCAAAATTTGATTAAAAAAATTGATATTCAGTAGTTTTAATCTGCACTTAAATAATAAGATGTATAACTGAATTACCTTGTCTTATTCACTTCGGTATTCCTGTAACTTGCAAAGTGTTTGGTAAAAGCAAGTGCTTAATACACGCTTGTTGGGTAAATACATAAATTAAAAACTACTGATTTTTAGTGTTTTCTTGCTCACTTTTTATCTGTTAATTTTTTATAAACTGTTACCCTTTGTTCATCATAAGTACTACAAATTTCTCCCAGATTATCATTCCATGTTGATGCCATTTCTGACACATGGAATTTTAGACCTAACATGTTAAGTCTATGAATCTTATCCTTTTTGGTTACCTTAATCACACTAGAGGTTTAATAAGCAATCCTTACTACTTTCCATTAGTTTTTCACGGTGTGACATTCTTAATATCATTTCTCTATAGTAATTCATAAAAAAATTATTTAAGTGCCATTTAAACACAAAATACTCCATTTTAAAGATATATATGTCATGCTCTTTCATACATAATTTATTTATGAGCATGGGTTTCAAAGTTCATTCTATGAAAGTAGAATTTCAGTTTTCTAATTATGCATTCCTTCAGTCCAGGCCTTCACAGGTGGGTAACGCTGAACTGATGAGATCTACTGAGACGGAAGTAAAAAAGACAGGAGTGCTACCAGCATCTCCATTACTTCAAATCCTGGTTTAGGTGGATTAGGCATCGCCTTTCACCAGGTATTTTCTATCACCTTCCCCATCCCACAACCAAAAGGGGTTGTTTCTAAAGGTAAACATGTGAAAGTGAAAAAGAAATGTGCACTGTGATATCAAAGGGACAAACGAACTTTGGAAATGATTAATATTATATATGGCTCATATAAGAAGAAAAATTATTTCAAAGTTTGGGACATTTACAAACAGGCACATTTATATTAGAATATAACATTTAAAATAATCAACTGACTTCTACCATTAAAATTTCCTTTGTATTTACTCAAAGTTTTAATAACTACAGTGTGTGCCAGGAATTCACGAAACAGGGAATTTCTATTAGCTTGAAGGCTACATAATCAATGCTGTAAAGGCACTTCTGTTAGTGAATAAATGATGAAGTTTTACCAGAAAAATGCAGAGTCAACAGAAATATTCAACAAAATACATAGCTAAGAATGATCCTGGAATTAAATGAGGATTTTCATATTTTATAAATATTAAAAACTAAAGAGATGATAGGGGTTGGCTACAGATATCTAATTTTTGACTCGTATTTTCTAGAAACTTTAGAACTGAGATTTTGTTATACCTGTCTACTTGGAGTTTATTACTGTTGATAATCAAGAGTACTGCAACGTAAATGTGCATTATTTCCTCAATATAGACAACAATTCTTATTACTCTGCTAAATGATGTTACAGAAACACTTCCACAAGTACTTAAAGATACATTTATAAAAATGCTTCTAATTATGAATATTTAAGAACTTCCTCCCATCCATCAATGGGAGGAAGCTTACAAAATATGGCATCTTTTACATCAGCATTAAAAAGAATCAAGTTGATCAGTATGTATTAATGAGAAATATCTGTTGTCTAAGTAATAAAGCAAACTACAGACCAATGTTAAATGCACATGTGCACGTGCACACACACACACACACACACAGACTATAAACTCTAACAGGATATGTGTCAAACTTTTAACAAGACATGAGAGAGGAGACTGATGTTTTACATTTTTGTAATGTCTAAACTTTTTTTATTTAATCAACATAATCTACTCTCATAATTTAAAACTATCTATTCATATTTGGTAAAATAAAAAATATATACATATGTAAATATACATATTTATCTGTGTATCTTTCAGAGAGGTTAGAAGTATTCTAACATCATCATGTGCTTATACTTTCCTATAAATCTAAGGACCATCAATGTGACCTCTATGACTAACTTAACTGGATGACTTTTTCATTGAAGAGGCAACAGCATTGATTTATTACTTCATATAAATGCATTTAGAGTCTCTCAGTAGCAGGTATATATTAACTTTTGTGCAGTTTCCATTGCAAATCTGCTCTTCACAAAACCACACTATCTTCAAATGCTAAGAAAGAAAATGCAGGCTGTTGACTCTGCAGCTTCATTTCTGAAACAAACTTCCTGTTGCATTAAACAAGTACAAACATTGATTATAAAAAATGTAAAACCATTCTAAGTATTGTGGTAAGAAAAAGCCAGAAATGTTTCAAGTTGTCTGGTATGTTACTATTTGGAGTAAATAAAAGCTCATAATGAAGAATTGTATTTTGGTTATCCTGGTGTTGATTAATAATAACAAATAACAGATGTTGGAAGCTTGAAGGGGTCAATTCTTTGCTACCTGAATTCTGTGCATCTGAGAAATGAGGAGGGCAGAAGGGAAGCCAAGGTGTCATGTTTGCTACTAATACAGCAGACACCAGAGAATGTGGCTTGTATCTACACGCAAAGGATTTACTACTAATACTGAACCCAGAATTAGACTAACCTAACTCACACCATTAAAGGCAGATGCCAAAAGCTCTCTCCCATGAAGTCCTACCACTGTAAAACTCAAGGGATAGAGGAACACTGTGAGGCAGACCAGACTCTAAAGAGAAGGCAAAGAAAGGAGCTGGTCTTCAGTTTATCCTTCCAAACTCAACAATCAGACTGAATCACTACTCTCTACCTTAGAATAAGAAAGAAGTTCTGGGGGAATGGCTAGGAGAGTTAAACCAGTAAAGTTTTTTCTACATAGAAGAAAACAATCAGAAGCGGGAAGAAGAATTCCATGTGGCTATCCTAGTGGTTAATATATACCATGTGTTTGCAAAGAATATTGAAAATATATGAGGAACTTCTATCTTCTTTGTAGTAAAAGTTTTTTAAAATGTGGATGTACTCACTGGAACAAATATTTATTAAACACTATGTGCCCTTGACTATGTTAGATGCAGACACTGACAGAAAAGCGAACAAGAAGTAGAGGGAGTTCCCCGTTCAGTGGGAGAGACGGATACACACAGCTATCATTGAATACGATCAGTCATATAATGGAATTATAATCTCTATGAACACAGAGAAGAAAACAGTAGAGGAATGCTTTCACAATTTACTATGCTCATTTATTCCTTCATTTATTTATTCAACACCTACTCTAGGCCAAGCTTTGTACAGAGCTTGGCCTAGAGTAGGTATTCCCCTGGAGAAGGAAATGGCAACTCACTCCAGTGTTCTTGCCTGGAGAATCCCATGGACAGAGGAGCCTGGTGGGCTACAGTCCATGGGGTCGCAAAGAGTCAGACACGACTGACTGGCTACACTTAGCATACAATAGTAAACAAAGTAGGTAAGATCTTTCCCCTTATTGAGCATATGATGAGTGATGAGACAAACATGAATAAAATAAAGCACATAAATATGTAATTACAAAATGGATTCTGTGTTAGAAAGGAAAAAACACAGTGTGTTATTAGGAAAAATAACAGGTTATAAAAAGATCACAGGGAACCTTCCCTGAGGAAATAGTTCAATTGAGATCTAAAGGATAAGGTATGTCCCATCAGGTAGGAGACATAAAGCAAGGGGCAATCTGATAACCTGAGGAGAAAAAAAGGCATAGAGAAAGGTCTTAGGTGGAAGAAAGCCTGGATTGCTTGAGGGAGCAGAGTGAGAAGAGAACCATCAGTCAGTCAGTTCAGTCACTCAGTGACTGAGTCAGTTCAGACTCCTCCTCCTGAGCCTACTCAAACCCATGCTCAGTGCATTGTTGATGCCATTCAACCATCTCATCCTCTGTCATCCCCTTCTCCTCCTGCCTTCAATCTTTTCCAGTGAGTTGGTTCTTTGCATCACATGGCCAAAGTATTGGAGTTTCAGCTTCACTACTAGTCCTTCCAATGAACATTTAGGACTTTAGGATTTCCTTTAGGACTGACTGGTTGGATCTTCTTGCAGTCCAAGGGACTCTCAAGAGTCTTCTTCAACACCACAGTTCAAAAGCATCAATTCTTCAGTGTTCAGCTTTCTTTATAGTCCAACTCTCACATCCACACGTGACTACTGGAAAAACCATACCTTTGACTAGATGGACCTCTGCTGGTAACCATAGTTGGGAAAAACATCTGGGAGGTGGTCATATACCATTATGGTGACAAGGCATGAGCTTTAGGTTGTATTATGTTCATTATGAAACCACAGAAGATTTTAATAAGGGAAATTATGCAACTCAATTTACAATGCAATGGTGGCAAGAGTGGATGAGGGAAAAGCAGAAGAGAGATTGTTACTAGGATCCAGGGAAGAGAGACGAGTGGCTAGAAATAGGATGTTAGCTGTGGAGAGAGAAGTGGAAGGATTCAAGAAATGTTTTGGAGGCAAAAGCAACAAAACTTGGTGATGGGCTGGGATAGGGTGGAAATGATTCGTGAACACATCAAACATACCTGCTACATTTCATGCCAAAAGCTCAGCCTCTCTGTACCAGTGCTAAATCGAATCATGAAGACAAGAGTTTTGGGTAAAGTAGAACAGAACAGATGTATTGTTTTGCCAAGTAAAGGGGGACACAGCAGACTCCTGCTCTTGAAAACAATGTGTCCCAATAAGCTCAAGTTGAACAGTTCTATGAAGACCTACAAGACCTTTTAGAACTAACACCCCTAAAAGATGTCCTTTTCATTATAGGGGACTGGAATGCAAAAGTAGGAAGTCAAAAAACACCTGGAGTAACAGGCAAATTTGGCCTTGGAATGCAGAATGAAGCAGGGCAAAGACTAATAAGAGTTTTGCCAAGAAAATGCACTGGTCATAGCAAACATCCTCTTCAAACACCACAAGAGAAGACTCTACACATGAATATCACCAGACGGTCAACACTGAAATCAGACTGATTATATTCTTTGCAGCCAAAGACGGAGAAGCTCTATACAGTCAACAAAAACAAGACCAGGAGCTGACTGTGGCTCAGATCATGAACTTCTTATTACCAAATTCAGACTCAAATTGAAGAAAGCAGGGAAAACTGCTAGACCATTCAGGTATGACCTAAATCAAATCCCTTATGATTATATAGTGGAAGTGAGAAAAAAATTTAAGGGCCTAGATCTGATAGATAGAGTGCCTGATGAACTCAAGACCATCCCCAGGGAAAAGAAATGCAAAAAAGCAAAATGGCTGTCTGGGGAGGCCTTACAAATAGCTGTGAAAAGAAGAGATTATTTGTAAGGCCTCCCCAGACAGCCATTTTGCTTTTTTGCATTTCTTTTCCTTGGGAATGGTCCTGATCCCTGTCTCCTGTACAGTGTCACGAACCTCATTCCATAGTTCATCAGGCAATCTATCTATCAGATCTAGTCCCTTAAATCTATTTCTCACTTCCACTGTATAATCATAAGGGATTTGATTTAGGTCATACCTGAATGGTCTAGCTGTTTTCCCTACTTTCTTCAATTTGAGTCTGAATTTGGTAATAAGGAGTTCATGATCTGAGCCACAGTCAGCTCCTGATCTTGATTTTTGTTGGCTATATAGAGCTACATACCCACAAATCTGATCTTTTTATATAAGTTTGTTTGTATGTTTGCTTTTTTTTTTTTAAGAGTAATTGACCTACAAGACTATGTCTGTTCCTGTTACACAACGTAGTAATATTTTTCTATACATTTCAAAATGATCACTATGGTAAGTCTAGTTACAGTATGTTATCAGGCAAAAGCATTACTTCTAAAGTAAACAAAAACATTAATTAGAAAAGATATATGCACCCTATGTTCATGCATCATGACAATACTTACAATAACCAAGATGCAGAAACAACCCAGCTGCCCAGGAACAGATGAATGGATAAAGAAAATGTGATATATATATTTTTTATATATTAATATATTTAATATATATTTTAATGTATATATTTAAATTATATTTAATAATATAGACTATATATTTATATATATTTTTATATTTAATACATATTTAATATACATTGATTTAATTTAAATAATATATAGTATATATTTATATGTTATATATTTAATATATTTAAATATAATATATATTATATTATATAATAACTTATATACATTTATATATATACATTTAATATATACACATTTAATATATATATTTAATTATATATATATATATTACTCCACTCTATATATAGAATGGGGTATTACTCAGCCATAAAAAGAATGAAATCTTGCCATCTGTGACAATATGGATGGACCTTGAGGCTATTAAGCTAAATGGGCCCTGAGGGCATTATGCTAAATGAAATAAATCAGACAGAGAAAGACAAGTACTATATTTCACTTAGGTATAGAATTTTAAAAACAAAACTAATAAACAAACAAACAAAAACAGAAACAGATTTATAGATACAGAGAAAACCAAGAGGTTACCAGAGGAGAGAAGAGTGTAAGGAAAAGAAAGAGGTGAGGAAGGTTAAGAGGTACAAAATAAGTTGCAAAATAAGTGAGTAACGGGTGTGAAATGAACACCATACTGAATGTAGTCAATAACTAAGTACCATCTCTGATGGTGGCATATTGCATTCAATGCATTTTTTAAATTTATGTTAGAGTATAGTTGCTTTACAATGTTATGTTAGTTTCTGCTGTACAGCAAAATGAATTAGCTATACGTGTACATATATCCCCTGTTTTTTGGATTTCCCGTTTAGGTCACCATAGAGCACTGAAAAGAGCTCGCTGGGCTATACTTCAGGTTCTCACTATCAATGAATTTTAATGGACAGATGAAGGGATAGACAGCAGGAAGGAAGGGGGCAGGAAGGATGAATCTGTCAAGTCTCCCGCCTCCCTCTACCACCACAACGGACAGATCTAGGTTCCCAACCAGTTGCCTCTTACTGAAGTGATCACATCTTGCTTATTGGTGCCCTTCCATGGAAGCTTTCTCAGTGCTATAATCTGTTCTAAACAATCATCCCTTTGGACATCTTTTAATATGATATTACAGGAAAAGCTTGTCTTTTGAACTCTTCCAGACATCTGTTTAATCCTTCTCCGCTGCTTAAAGTCTCTCTGGTGTTAGGAAAGTTGTTTCACAGGTTTGCCTCATCTTCCTCATCTGTAAAAACATTATTTATTATACCCACCTTGAAAATAAGAGTAAAAGGACATGAAGAATGTTTGAGTGGTGGGGGTTTTTATTAGAGCCTCAAGGAATCATCAAGGGATCTCTCCACCCTTGGAGTTATTATGAGGTTTTTCTGTTTCATTCACTTTTTGAAACCCCAAGGAAGTTTTGTAAGTAAACATTGTAAAAATGTCTTCTGCTTCTTGCAATCAAGCTCCTAGAGCACTAATAAAATTAGACCTCCTCTTGGCTCAACTTATGACTCCCTCAGCTTAAATATTTCCTGCTAAATGGATCTCTTAAAAGTCCTCGGGAAAAATATTTGCATTAAATATGCCAAGAAAATGAATACATACCTACAATTTAACAAGAGCAAATTCAAATTAGTGAGTGAAACATCAAGTCTATAATAAAGAAACAGGCATTGCATATGCATGCCTGCTAGAGGCAAGCAGTTAGCAGTGAGGTCCAGTGGAGCAGGGCTCCAAATTTGGAGTCTGACTCTGCTGTCACACACACTGATTTACACAAAGTTACCTAATTTCTCTCAGCCTCAGTCTCCCCATCCACAAAATAGAATCAACAGCAATATCTTTGTAAGAAAGGTAAAGATTAAATGTAAATTTGCACTACAACCATGACCAAGTGCCTTCAGTTCAGTCGCTCAGTCGTGTCCGACTCTTTGCGACCCCATGAATCGCAGCACGCCAGGCCTCCCTGTTCATCACAATCTCCGGGAGTTCACTCAGACTCACGTCCATCGAGTCCGTGATGCCATCCAGCCATCTCATCCGCGGTCGTCCCCTTCTCCTGTCCCCAGTCCCTCCCAGCATCAGAGTCTTTTCCAATGAATCAACTCTTCACCAAAGTACTAGAGTACTGGAGGTGGCCAAAATACTGGAGTTTCAGCTTTAGCATCATTCCTTCCAAAGAAATCGCAGAGTTGATCTCCTTCAGAATGGACTGGTTGGATCTCCTTGCAGTCCAAGGGACTCTCAAGAGTCTTCTCCAACACCACAGTTCAAAAGCATCAATTCTTTGGCACTCGGCCTTCTTCACAGTCCAACTCTCACATCCATACTTGACCACAGGAAAAGCCATAGCCTTGACTAGACAGACCTTAGTCGGCAAAGCAATGTCTCTGCTTTTGAATATACTATCTAGGTTGGACATAACTTTTCTTCCAAGGAGTAAGCATCTTCTAATTTCATGGCTGCAGTCACCATCTGCAGTGATTTTGGAGCCCAAAAAAATAAAGTCTATGGTTTTTCTTGTGCTCATGTATGGATGTGAGAGTTGGACTGTGAAGAAAGCTGAGTGAATTGATGCTTTTGAACTGTGGTGTTGGAGAAGACTCTTGAGAGTCCCTTGGACTGCAAGGACATCCAACCAGTCCATTCTGAAGGAGATCAGCCCTGGGATTTCTTTGGAAGGAATGATGCTAAAGCTGAAGCTCCAGTACTTTGGCCACCTCATGCGAAGAGTTGACTCATTGGAAAAGACTCTGATGCTGGGAAGGATTGTAGACAGGAGGAGAAGTGGATGACAGAGGATGAGATGGCTGGATGGCATCACTGACTCGATGGACGTGAGTCTGAGTGAACTCCGGGAGTTGGTGATGGACAGGGAAGCCTGGCATGCTGTGATTCATGGGGTCGCAAAGAGTCGGACATGACTGAGCAACTGAACTGAACTGAACTGAAGGAACTCTGGGACTATCCTTCAGAGGTAGAGTGGTGGCAAATAAGTTTTATTTTTGCCCATTATTAGGAAATGTAGGTGTGCAGTGTTTGGGGGAAGATATTTTTATTAAAAAAAGAAATTTCCCCCTTTGGAAAGAGTTGTTCAAAGGAAATAATCCAAAAGAAAAAAGGTTACCAGGACAATGAATTTCAATTAAGCACTAACATATAAAATTGAAAAAAAAAAAAAAGTAAATTGACTAAATATCCAACAGAGTGCAAATTTTTTTAAATGATTGTTCACTTGATAAAAATGCTTTGCCATTTTAAAAAGTAATCACTATGAAGGATATATTCTAACACAATAATAGAAATAGATTTAGGAGGAGGAGTGGAAAGAAAGCTAACATTTAACATTTATCACTGATTATATGTCAGGCACAGAGCTAAGCACATGTATAAAATGAAGAGAAAGACTGTGGGGAAAAAAAAAAAAAAAAAACAAAAAACAGAATTCAATATAGTATATATCCATTATTGTTATATCTTTAACCAAACTCTGTGTTCATGGTTGGGGGCTGTAAGAGAACTTAAAATTGTGCTTGATTTTCTAAGGTGGAAAAGTGAATCGTTTTGTTTTTTTTCTTTCTTCTGTTTCCTTTCTACTTCCTTAATATTGGTTTTGTAATAAAAGAAAATTATGCTCTACTCTGAGAAGAAATCTATAATGAAAAACCATAATTTTCCATTTGAAAGAGAACAACTGAAAGGCTTTCCAGTTTTCCAAAAATACCTGATAAACAGATTGTTGAAAGTAAACCTCTTGTAATAAAAGGATTTTATTGTTGTTATTTTTTAATTAATAAAGGCATACCAATTCTGAGACTCCAATAAAAAACTGAGAATTACAATGGCCTCCCAGCATCCATGCCTGTCCTCCTCCTATTTCACTCAGTAGCCAGAGTGATCTTTTAAAAATCAGATTGTACCATTCCCCTGATAAACATTTCTCAAGGTTTCCCACTGAACTTATAAAATAATCCAAGCTCCTTACCATGGCTCATGGTGCCCTACCTGACCTAGTCCTTATCCCTTCTTTAGATTTGTCCTTCCCATCTTCCTTGGGGTCCCCCATGTTCTAGCCACATTGGTCCTCATTCTCCTTTCTCAAGATAAATCTACCTCAGAGCCTTTGCATTTGCATTTCCGTTGCCTTAACATTTCTCACTCTAATATTTTATCCACACTAGGTCCTTTACATTCAGAAAACTAAGATCATGGCATCTGGCCCCATCACTTCATGGGAAATAGATGGGGAAACAGTATCAAACGTTATTTTGGGGGGCTCCGAATTCACTGCAGATGGTGACTGCAGCCATGAAATTAAAAGATGCTTACTCCTTGGAAGGAGAGCTATGATCAACCTAGATAGCATATTGAAAAGCAGAGACACTACTTTGCCAACAGAGGTCCATCTAGTCAAGGCTACGGTCTTTCCAGTGTATGGATGTGAGAGTTGCACTGCGAAGAAAGCTGAGCGCTGAAGAATTGATGCTTTTGAAGTGTGGTGTTGGAGAAGACTCTTGAGAGTCCCTTGGATTGCAAGGAGATCCAACCCGTCCATCCTAAAGGAGATCAGTCCTGGGTGTTCATTGGAAGGACTGATGCTAAAGCTGAAACTCCAATACTTTGGCCACCTCATGCAGAGTTGACTCATTGGAAAAAACCCTGATGCTGGGAGGGATTATAGGCAAGTAGAAGGGGACGACAGAGGATGAGATGGCTGGATGGCATCACCGACTCGATGGACATGAGTCTGAGTGAACTCTGGGAGTTGGTGATGGACAGGGAGGCCTGGCGTGCTGAGACTCATGGGGTTGCAAAGAGTTGGACACGACTGAGCAACTGAACTGAACTGAACTGAACTGAGGTCCTTTACATCTCTTAGATCTCCTGCCAGTCATCACTGAACTGCTGGACTCTTACAATGTCCCAGGCTCTAATTCAGTGCTAGTGGTCAGTAGTTGACAGGACCAGACCCAGCATTCAAGGAGATCAGGACCTTGTAGAGCACATGGGTGGTAAAGAAGCAGGCACCATTGACTGTGATGTGTGCAGTGGGTGCAGAGAAAACAAGGAGACTTGGCAGGGGAGTTGGAGTTTACAAAACCAAAGCTTTCAAGATCAGAAAAGAAAAGAAAAAAAATCCATAGGAAGCAACATGTAGGCTGAAAGATGGGCAAGGGAAAGCTAAAGAAGCAGTAGACAAATTGTCTCAGCCACAGGGACCAGGGAAAAGGGTGTCTCATCTAGGAACTGTGAGTGGCTTGCTCAAGACTCCAAAGCCAAGTGGGCTCACCCAGAACTCTGCATACACAAATAAAGGAGCTCTTTGTCTTCTTATTTACCAGGTGGGAATTCTGGGATCTCATTCAAGGATGCTACATTCACACAAGAGTCAACTGTCAATAAGAAAGAAGAGAAAGGACATGAAAAAAAGAAAAGAAACGATGCTTTGCTATCTATCCTCATAGCTTTACAACCTTCCAGTGCTGATGCCAACCAGACTTTCCTCTCATCCAGGTTTCTTAGGATAGTAGTGCTAGATCCTAAGTTTTCTGGGTGGAATCCTAGTAGATTCCCTCCTCCTTCTAGATAAATCAAGGGTGTCTGGGTTAATCCACTCACCCGACTTGCCTCAGGGATAAGGAAACTCTATGTCCAAGGAGTGGTGGCTGAGCAGGCGCAGGAGGGCCAAGAGGAGCTACTCCACGTTCAAGGTCAGGAAGGGCAGCCATGAGGAGATACCCCTCGTTCAAGGTAAGGAGTAGCAGCTGCGCTTTGCTGGTGCAGCCATGAAGAGACACCCCACGTTCAAGGTAAGAGATACCCAAGCAAGACAGTAGGTGTTGTGAGAGGAATCAGAGGGCAGACAAAAACCATAATCACAGAAAACTAGTCAATCTGATCACATGGACCACAGACTTGTCTAACTCAATGAAACTAAGCCATGCCGTGTGGGACCACCCAAGACGGGTGGGTCATGGTGTAGAGGTCTGACAGAATGTGGTCCACTGGAGAAAGGAATGAAACCACATCAGTATTCTTGCCTTGAGAACTCCATGAACAGTATGAAAAGGCAAAATGATAGGATACTGAAAGAGGAACTCCCCAGGTTGGTAGGTACCCAATATGCAACACCGAAATCAGATAGGTAGAGAAAAAACTCCAGAAAGAATGAAGGGATGGAGCCAAAGCAAAAACAATACCCAGTTGTGGATGGGACTGGTTATGGAAGCAAGGTCCGATGCTGTGAAGAGCAATATTGCATAGAAATCTGGAATGTTAGGTCCATGAACCAAGGCAAATTGGAAAGAGTCAAACAGGAGTTGGCAAGAGTGAAGATCGACATGCTAGGAATCAGTGAACTAAAATGGACTGGATGGGTGAACTTAACTCAGATGACCATTATATCTACTACTGTGGGCAGGAATCCCTCAGAAGAAATGGAGTAGCCATCATGGTCAACAAAAGAGTCTGAAATGCAGTATGTGGATGCAATCTCAAAAACAACGAAATGATCTCTGTTCGTTTCCAAAGCAAACCATTCAATATCACAGTAATCCAAGTCTATGCTCCAACAAGCAACGCTGAAGAAGCTGAAGTTGAATGGTTCTATGAAGACCTACAAGACCTTTTAGAACTAACACCCCAAAAAAGATGTCTTTTTCATTATAGGGGAATGGAATGCAAAAGTAGGAAGTCAAGAAACACCTGGAGTAACAGGAAAATTTGGCCTTGGAATGTGGAATGAAGCAGGGCAGAAGCTAATAGAGTTTTGCCAAGAGAACACACTGGACAAAGCAAACATCATCTTCCAACAACACAAGAGAAGATTCTACACATGGACATCACCAGATGGTCAACACCGAAATCAGACTGATTATATTCTTTGCAGCCAAAGATGGAGAAGCTCTATACCGTTAACAAAAACAAGATTGGGAGCTGACTGTGGCTCAGATCATGAACTCCTCATTGCCAAATTCAAACTTAAATTGAAGAAAGTAGGGAAAACCTCTAGACCATTCAGGTATGACCTAATTCAAATTCCTTATGATTACACAGTGGAAGTGAGAAATAGATATTTAAAGGACGAGATCTGATAGATAGAGTGCCTGGTGAACTATGGATGGAGGTTCATGACATTGTACAGGGGACAGGGATCAAGACCATCCCCATAGAAAAGAAATGCAAAAAACAAAAATGGCTGTCTGGGGAGAACTTACAAATAGCTGTAAAAAGAAGAGAAGCGAAAAGCAAAGGAGAAAAGGAAAGATACAAGGATCTGCATTCCAAAAGAATAGCAAGGAGAGATAAGAAAGCCTTCCTCAGCAATCAATGCAAAGAAATAGAAGAAAACAACAGAATGGGAAAGACTAGAGATCTCTTCAAGAAAATTAGAGATACCAAGGGAACACTTCATGCAAAGATGGGCTCGATAAAGGACAGAAATGGTATGGACCTAACAGAAGCAGAAGATATTAAGAAGAGGTGGCAAGAATACACAGAAGAACGGTACAAAAAAGATCTTCATGACCAAGATAATCATGATGATGTGATCACTCACCTAGAGCCAGACATCCTGGAATGTAAAGTCAAGTGGGCCTTAGAAAGCATCACTATGAACAAAACTAGTGGAGGTGATGGATTTCCAGTTGAGCTATTTCAAATTCTGGAAGATGATGCTGTGAAAGTGCTTCACTCAGTATGCCAGCAAATTTGGAAAACTCAGCAGTGGCCACAGGACTGGAAAAAGTCAGTTTTCTTTCCAATCCCAAAGAAAGGCAATGCCAAAGAATGCTCAAACAACTGCACAATTGCACTCATCTCACACACTGGAAAAGTAATGCTCAAAATTCTCCAAGCCAGGCTTCAGCAATACATGAACCATGAGCTCCCTGATGTTCAAGCTGGTTTTAGAAAAGGCAGAGGAACCAGAGATCAAATTGCCAACATCTGCTGGATCATGGAAAAAACAAGAGAGTTCCAGAAAAACATCTATTTCTGCTTTATTGACTATGCCAAAGCTTTGACTGTGTGGATCACAATAAACTGTGGAAAATTATGAAAGAGATGAGAATACCAGACCACCTGACCTGCCTCTTGAGAAACCTATATGTAGGTCAGGAAGCAACAGTTGAAACTGGACATGGAACAACAGACTGGTTCCAAATAGGAAAAGGAGTACATCGAGACTGTATACTGTCACCCTGCTTATTTAACTTCTATGCAGAGTGCATCATGAGAAACGCTGGGCTGGATGAAGCACAAGCTGGAATCAAGATTATCAGGACAAATATCAATAACCTCAGATATGCAGATGACACCACCCTTATGGCAGAAAGTGAAGAGGAACTCAAAAGCCCCTTGATGAAAGTGAAAGAGGAGAGTGAAAAAGTTGGCTTAAAGTTCAACATTCAGAAAACGAAGATCATGGCATCTGGTCCCATCACTTCATGGCAAATAGATGGGGAAACAGTGGAAACAGTGCCAGACTTTATTTTGGGGGGCTCCAAAATCACTGCAGATGGTGATTACAGCCATGAAATTAAAAGACGCTTACTCCTTGGAAAGAAAGTTGTGAGCAAGCTAGACAGCATATTAAAAAGCAGAGACTTGACTTTGTCAACAAAGGTCCATCTAGTCAAGGCTATGGTTTTTCCAGTAGTCATGTATGGATGTGAGAGCTGGACTATAAAGAAAGCTAAGAACCATTGGACATGGAACAACAGAATGGTTCCAAATAGGAAAATGAGTATGTCAAGGCTGTATATTGTCACCCTGCTCATTTAACTTGTATGCAGAAAACATCATGAGAAACGCTGTACTGGATGAAGCACAAGCTGGAATCAAGATTATCAGGACAAATATCAATAACCTCAGATATGCAGATGACACCACCCTTATGGCAGAAAGTGAAGAGGAACTCAAAAGCCCCTTGATGAAAGTGAAAGAGGAGAGTGAAAAAGTTGGCTTAAAGTTCAACATTCAGAAAACGAAGATCATGGCATCTGGTCCCATCACTTCATGGCAAATAGATGGGGAAACAGTGGAAACAGTGCCAGACTTTATTTTGGGGGGCTCCAAAATCACTGCAGATGATGATTGCAACCATGAAATTAAAAGACGCTTACTCCTTGGAAGGAAACTTATGGCCAACCTAGGTAGTGTATTGAAAAGCAGAGATATTACTTTGCCAACAAATGTCCGTTTAGTCAAGGCTATGGTTTTTCCAGTGGTCATGAATGGATGTGAGAGTTGGACTGTGAAGAAGGCTGAGCAATGAAGAATTGATGCTTTTGAACTGTGGTGTTGGAGGAGACTCTTGAGAGTCCCTTGGACTGCAAGGAGATCCAACCAGTCCATTCTGAAGGAGATCAGTCCTGGGTGTTCATTGGAAGGACTGATGCTGAAGCTGAAACTCCAATACTTTGGCCACCTCATGCAAAGAGTTGACTCATTGGAAAAGACCCTGATGCTGGGAAGGATTGGGGGTAGAAGGAGAAGGGGATGACAGAGGATGAGATGGCTGGATGGCATCACTGACTTGATGGACATGAGTCTGAGTGAACTCCGGGAGTTGGTGATGGACAGAGAGGCCTGGAGTGCTGTGATTCATGCAGTCGCAAAGAGTGGGACATGACTGAGCAACTGAACTGAACTGAACCGAATCCCATCATGTGTACCCCACCCTCATGATCTCATCTAAACCTGAGCTTTTCCTAAGGGCCCTTCTACAAATGCATCACATTGAGGGATTAGACCTTAGTCAGTCAGTCTTGTCGAACTCTTTGTGACCCCATGGACTATATATAGCCCACAAGGTTCCTCTGTCCATGGGGTTCTCCAGGCAAGAATACTGAAGTGGGTTTCCATGACTTCCTTCAGAAGATCTTCTCAACCCAGGAATCTAACCTGGGTTTCCTACATTGCAGGCAGATTCTTTGCCATCTGAGCTACCAGGGATGCCCATTAGAGCTTTAGCATACGAATTTGACATGATGTGTATGTGCTCCTCTGTCCATGAGTTTTCCAGGCAAGAAAACTGGAGAGTGGGTTGCCATTTCCTCCATGAGGGGTCTTCCTGACCCAAGGATCAAACTTGTGCTTCTTGCATCTCCGCATTGGCAGGCAGATTCTTTACCACTGTGACACCTGAGAAGACATGTGAATTTGGGGGCATACAATTCAGTTCACAGCACCAGCTGACTAACTTTCTTTGAAATGCTCTACTTCTTCCCTTTTCTGTTCTTTCCATCCCCTCCCCCCATCAAATAAGCAATACAACACAAACAACAGCTATTTAAGTTATGCAATACTGTATGCCAGATACTGTTCTAGAAGTTTGATATGTATTAACTCTTTTAATCCTTGCATAAGCCAGAGGTCAGAACCATTATTATCACAGTTTCGCATACTCTAAAGTTGAGAGGGAGCCATTGAGAAACTCCAACAAGGTCAACCAAATCAGTGTGCTGAAGAAGGAATCCTAGAGATGTGAGAGGCAGCTGGGTTAGGGAGATCCAGACTGAAATGAGAAGGGTGTTGCAGGCAGGGGAGGGGCCGTGAGTGGGGGTGTGGCCAGAGGCAGGCAGAAAGCAGGTTCACAAGAGTGTGAAGATGTACCAACCTCCTGGACCTCCCTCCTTTGACCTCACACTCCTTCCCAGTGCTTTGCATGGGCTCAACCCACAGCTCTCAAATGATTAGCTCATCTGTTATGAGACCCAAACTCTACATTTTCAGAGCTTCTTAGGAAGATCCATGTTTCCATGTCCTGAAAATAGCTTGCACCTCCTCTCATAAAGTTATCTGAAAAGAGAAACCTATTAAGAAAATGGAAAGGAGGAAGACAGGTCACCTTGAAGCTAACTTCCAAGGAAGTTTACTCACGTAGCTTTTAGGGAGGGTGTATCCTTATTTGTGGAAAGGAAAATTGATGGCAGCAGTCTTGAGGATTGTTTTTCTGAAATATGGTATTTGGCCAAGGAACATTTTATGAACGCTGCTCTAAACAGGATTGTCAGGGGAGGGGCCCCTGCAATTATGGCCACTGTGGATGAAGGATCGATATTCAAAGACATCATTGTGAAGATTCGGGCGAAGGGGTAGAATTAGTGAAATAATAGAAGTTAATTTCTATTTCCCTCTATCTGGGTGAATGAGGCATATAATTAAGTCAAATCACCTTCACCCACTTACAAGTATGCTGAGCACGTGTACATTTGCACACACACATACACAGAACCACTTCTGTGTCTGTATTCACAGCCAGTCACACCAGAAGAGCATCGACACAAAAATAATTAGTTTTCTGTAGAAAGAATCACACCATTTTTTTTTTCACCCCACACTCACCACCATCTGGTGGCTTGGCCTGTCCCTTTATTAGGAACCCATTTAAGGTTCCCTCATGGTAACAGTGATGATTGTTAAATCATTCCTGATGCTTTAGGTAGCAGCTGTGGATTTCAGTCCCAACCACATCAAAGAGAATTGTATAAGCTTGATTCCATCAACATGCACCTGCAATGATAATACTTCATGCTTGTGTGTGAGCTCCGTCACTTCAGTTGTGTCCGACTCCTTGTGATCCCATGGACTGCAGTGCACCAGGCTCATCTGCCCGTGGGATTCTCCAGGCAAGAATACTGGAGAGGGCTGTCATTTTCTCCTCCAGGGATCTTCTGATCCAGGGAGTGAATGCTCATTTCCTGTGCAGGTAGGCAGATTCTTTACCACTGAGCCACTTGGGAAGCCCAATAATATCTTAAGGATGCAGATTTTTCCCAATGAAGAAACTAACAGCTAATATAAATGAAGACACCCTATCTCCTGGCTGCAGAATTGCCTCAATGAAAACACCCTTCCTGTGGGGAAAAGGTGCATGTTTTCTCTGCATGTTTTCTCAGCTGGACATTCAGCCTCTCAAAGCTGACAGATTCTGAGCCCCAAGGGGTTGATGAGGACCACAGACTCTGCCGTAGGCAACTCAAGCTCCTGTCTGTCTTGGGGGTTGGGACTAGAGTGAGGCAAGTGAGACAACTTCGGGATAATATTTAAGGAGGTGCCTACTGTCAGGTCCGACAAGAGTCAGGTTCTTATATTTTTTACCCTGGGTACCTCACTTACCCTGCTCTCAGTCCTGATCTTTCTCCAGGTTTTGAAAGTTCCAAGCCTTGAGTCATACTTCCTACTGTGAAAACCCTAGTGCTTTGGGGGGACATGACACCAGGCCACCATTTCCCTCTGCAATGCCCCTTCCTCCTTCCCAAAAGATTTGGCTAGCATTTTTTTCAAATTTTATTATTAGAGTATAATTGCTTTACGATGTTATGTTAGTTACTGCCATACAACAAACTGCATCAGCTATATGTATGCACAGAGTCTCTCTCCTACCCACCACCCCTGTCCCACTATCTAGCTCATCACAGAGCACCGAGCTGAGCTCCCTGTGCCAAACAGCAGCTTCCCACCAGCTATTTTACACATGGTAGTGTATATGTGGGGAGAAGGCAATGGCACCCCACTCCAGGACTCTCGCCCGCAAAATCCCATGGATGGAGGAGCCTGGTAGGCTGCAGTCCCTGGGGTCGCTAGGAATAGGACACAAATGAGCGAATTCACTTTCACTGTTCACTTTCATGCATTGCAGAAGGAAATGGCAACCCACTCCAGAGGTCTGGCCTAGAGAATCCCAGGGACAGGGGAGCCTGGTGGGCTGCCGTCTAAGGTTGCACAGAGTCGGACACAACTGAAGCCACTTAGCAGCAGCAGCAGTGTATATGTGGAATCTAGAACTATGGTACAGATGAAACTATTTGTGGGGCAAGAATAGAAATGCAAATATAGAGAATGGATATGTGGACACAGTGGAGGAATGGGGCGTCTGAAAAATTGGGAGCATAGCTTCCAGCATTTTAACCTATGTCGTAGGCAGGTCCTTTTTCTTCTCTTAAGAGACACTACTTGCTGGTTACAGGCTCCTTCTTTTCTCTTTGCTGCTGATGGCAAAGTTCTCTGGGGGTAGGAACCAAACTGTCCACCTGTGATCCTTGGAGTATACACATCTTAGTCAAGATTAGTATGAGGACAGTGCTTATCAGCCTTTTAAAGTCATTACTATCATCTTCCCGGCCAGCTCCCTAACAAATGCATTCTTAGTGAGGGCACTATGGAGTGCTGAGTAGAGTTTCCTGTGCTCTACACTATGTCCTAGTGGACCTAAGCTCTCTTTCAAGGAACTGTCCTAAAGTCTAGACTGGAGATTACATGAGATTAGCATGCTCATTTGGCCACAGTTCTAAAGCCACATTCTCAATCATTTACCATTTCAGTTCAGTTCAGTTCAGTCTCTCAGTCATGTCCAACTCCTTGAGGCCCCATGAATCGCAGCACGCCTGGTCTCCCTGTCCATCACCAACACCCAGAGTTCACTCAAACCCATGTCCATCGAGTCAGTGATGCCATCCAGCCATCTCATTCTCGGTCGTCCTTTTCTCCTCCTGTCCCCAATTCCTCCCAGCATCAGAGTCTTTTCCAATGAGTCAACTCTTCGCATGAGGTGGCCAAAGTATTGGAGTTTCAGCTTTAGCATCATTCCTTCCAAAGAAATCCCAGGGCTGATCTCCTTCAGAATGGACTGGTTGGATCTCCTTGCAGGCCAAGGGACTCTCAAGAGTCTCCTCCAACACCACAGTTCAAAAGCATCAATTCTTCAGCGCTCAGCCTTCTTCACAGTCCAACTCTCACATCCATACATAACTACTGGAAAAACCATAGCCTTGACTAGATGAACCTTTGTTGGCAAAGTAATATCTCTGCTTTTCAAAATACTATCTAGGTTGGTATTAACTTTCCTTCCAAAGAGTAAGCGTCTTTTAATTTCATGGCTGCAATCACCATCTGCAGTGATTTTGGAGCCCAGAGAAATAAAGTCTGCCACTGTTTCCACTGTTTCCCCATCTATTCCCCACAGATGGGACCAGATGCCATGATGTTCGTTTTCTGAATGTTGAGCTTTAAGCCAACTTTTTCGCTCTCCTCTTTCACTTTCATCAAGAGGCTTTTGAGTTCCTCTTCACTTTTTTCCATAAGGGTGATGTCATCTGCACATCTGAGGTTATTGATATTTCTCCTGGCAATCTTGAGTCCAGCTTGGGTTTCTTCCAGCCCAGCATTTCTCATAATGTACTCTCCATGTAAATTAAATACGCAGGGTGACAATAAACAGCCTTGATGTACTCCTTTTCCTATTGGGAACCAGTTTGTTGTTCCATGTCCAGTTCTAACTGTTGCTTCCTGACCTGCATATAGGTTTCTCAAGAGGCAGGTCAGGTGGTCTGGTATTACCATCTCTTTCAGAATTTTCCACAGTTTATTGTGATCCACACAGCCAAAGACTTAGGCATAGTCAATAAAACATAAGTAGCTGTTTTTCTGGAACTCTCTTGCTTTTTCGATGATCCAGCAGATGTTGGCAATTTGATCTCTGGTTCCTCTGCCTTTTCTAAAACCAGCTTGAACATCTGGAGGGTCACAGTTCACGTATTGCTGAAGCCTGGCTTGGAGAATTTTGAGCATTACTTTACTAGCGTGTGAGATGAGTGCAATTGTGCAGTAGTTTGAACATTCTTTGGCATTGCCTTTCTTTGGGATTGGAATGAAAACTGACTCTTTCTAGTCCTGTGGCCACTGCTGACTTTTCCAAATTTGCTGGCATATTGAGTGCAACACTTTCACAGCATCATCTTCTAGGATTTGAAATAGATCTACTGGAATTCTATCACCTCCACTAGCTTTGTTCATGTGATGCTTTCTAAGGCCAACTTGACTTCACATTCCAGGATGTCTGGCTCTAGGTGAGTGATCACATCATCATGATTATCTTGGTCATGAAGATCTTTTTTGTACCGTTCTTCTGTGTATTCTTGCCACCTCTTCTTAATATCTTTTGTTTCTGTAAGGTCCATACCATTTCTGTCCTTTATCGAGCCCATCTTTGCATGAAATATTCCCTTGGTATCCCTAATTGTCTTGAAGAGATCTCTAGTCTTTCCCATTCTGTTGTTTTCCTCTATTTCTTTGCATTGATCGCTGAGGAAGGCTTTCTTATCTCTCCTTGCTATTCTTTGGAACTCTGCATTCCGATGCTTATATCTTTTCTTTTCTCCTTTGCTTTTAGCTTCTCTTCTTTTCACAGCTATTTGTAAGGCCTCCTCAGGCAACCATTTTGCTTTTTTGCATTTCTTTTTCTTGGGGAATGTCTTGATCCCTGTTCCCTGTACAATGTCAGGAACCTCCATCCATAGTTCATCAGACACTCTATCTATCAGATCTAGGCCCTTAAATCTATTTCTCACTTCCACTGTATAATCATAAGGAATTTTATTTAGGTCATACCTGAATGTTCTAGTGGTTTTCCCTACTTTCTTCAATTTAAGTCTGAATTTGGCAATAAGGAGTTCATAATCTGAGCCACAGTCAGCTCCCAATCTTGTTTTTGCTCACTATATAGAGCTTCTCCATCTTTGGCTGCAAAGAATATAATCAATATGATTTCAGTGTCGACCACCTGGTGATGTCCATGTATAGAGTCTTCTCTTGTGTTGTTGGAAAAGGGTGTTTGCTATGTCCAGTGTGTGATATTGGCAAAACTCTATTAGCCTCTGCCCTGCTTCATTCCATATTCCAAGGCCAAATTTGCCTGTTACTCCAGGTGTTTCTTGACTTCCTACTTTTGCATTCCAGTCCCCTATAATGAAAAGGACATCTTTTTGGGGTGTTAGCTCTAAAAGGTCTTGTGAATGTGAAAGTGAAGGCGCTCAGTCATGTCCGACCCTCAGCAACCCCATGAACTACAGCCTTCCAGGCTCCTCCATCGATGGGATTTTCCAGGCAAGAGTACCAGTGTGGGTTGCCATTGCTTTCTCCAAAGGTCTTGTAGGTCTTCATAGAACCAGCAGTAAAACTAATCATTTGATCTCCATCTTTCCCATGCCTTATTGCCTCATTGCTCATTCGGACATCAATGCAGAAGGGGAAAACATAAGTACGGTTTGTATGTTACTTAACACTCTGACACATAACTTCCTCTTGTTGGTTGTAGGTTTTCAGGAGCACACATCATGAGCTACATCACATCCACTATTCTGGAATTTAATATATTGCAGATAGTTGACACTGAAGCTCCAATACTTTGGCCACCTAATGCAAAGAGCCGACTCTTTGGAAAACATTCTGATGCTGGGAAAGATTGTGGGCAAGAGGAGAAGAGGGTGGGAGAGGATGAGATGGTTAGATAAAATGACTGACTCAGTGGACATGAATCTGAGCAAACTCAGGGAGGTAGTGGAGGATAGGGAAACCTGACGTGCTGTAGTCCATGGGGTAGTAAACAGTCGAATATGACTTAACGACTAAACAACAACAAAACTGAAGATGGTGTGTTTCATTAAATATGTTTGGATAACTGATGATAGTTTGATAAATCAAATATTTCTTTGAACTTCAAACTGACGTTGAGAAATATTGATTTCAATCTTGACTCTGAGATACGTAAGCTGTGTTCTCCTGAATAAGGTACTTCTGTGGTCCCCAGTTTCTTCATGTGAGGAATGAAGATTAGTGCTCTATATATCTGAAGGTCCTTTCAGCTCTGCTGTTCTAGGGTGCTGTGGAGCAAATATACAGATATGATGAAAGCTCAACATTTAAGGGCTTGTGATAGGAGGGAAGGAAAGAATCCCGTGGGATGTCCATAGTCCTGAACTACAAGTGTTTAGTGGGGCAATATTGCTTCTTTTCAATTTCTTAGAACCTGGGTATCAGCTGTGCAATTTTTCCCAGGAATCCTGGGGTAGCCAGGAAAAGAGTAAAAGGTGGGAGAAAAGGGATAAGTGAGAGAGGTAGGAAAGGAAAAAGAATGAGGGAGACAAGAGGGGGATGACCAGGGAAAGAGAGGCAGAGAGGGGACCACAGAGAGGCAGAGAGAAACTCTGAGAGACAAAGACAGGTATACAGAGACAAAGACATGTATAGAAACAGATGGGCAAGAGGAAGAGAGACCAAAATATATCCCCAGAAAGATATGGAACATGAGGGTCACAGAAGGAATCAGAGGAAGAGAGAGAGGGAAACCCAGGAGCTGCTCATGAGACACAGCCACTGAGAGATTTCCAGAGATGAAAAGAGGGAGAAGAGCATTTAATAACCTTTGCAAATGATCATCACTCCAGAGATTCTTCCCTAGCAGGTACTCTGGGAGAGGGAGGGAGCCTTGGCTCTCTCCGTCTCTCTCCTCCAGGGCTCCGATTATGCACAAAAGACAAAGTTATTTGAGTTCTGGGTGCTGTTAAGTGCGCTCTTGCCTTCATTTACAATGTACTAGAACATGATGTTCCCCGGGAGATGTCATGTACTGGAAACTCCCCGAAGCCAAGAATAGCAGGGGCTGCCTGCCATCCTCCTGAAACCGTGGCACCGCCAAGAATGGAAGCATGTTCACACTTCAACTTCATGAGTTTGCAGCTTTGGTTTAATAGGCCCAACAGCGCCAACACCAAACAAATCTCTCCCTGGCCTGGAAGCAGTCCCACCCCCAGGCTGAGCTCCCAAGAAAGCGCTTGCTTAGACCAGGAAGCCACAAGCGCTGTGAGAAGCAGACATACTATGGGGCCTTTTTGATCCGTGTCTTCCCTCAAAGGAGACTACAAGTTCTTGATTCTTCTTTGCTTGTCTGGATTTCAGGGGCTCCCAGCCTGCGTGGTAAGTGAAAGTGTTAATCACTTAGTTGTGTCCCACTCTGTGTGACTCCCTCTAGGCTCCTCTGTCCATGGAATTCTCCAGGCAAGGATACTGGAGTGGGTAGCCATTCTCTTCTCCAGGGGATCTTCCCAACCCAGGGATAGAACCTGAGTATCCTGCATTGCAGGCAGATTCTTTACTGTCTGAGCCACCAAAGAAGGCAAACCTCAGTGATTGTTGTTATCATTTGGTTGACTGGTTGTGTCTAACTCCTTGTGACCCCATGGATTGCAGCACACCAGGCTTCCCTGTCTTCA
This sequence comes from Cephalophus harveyi, assembly GCA_006410635.1. Classification (NCBI taxonomy): domain Eukaryota; kingdom Metazoa; phylum Chordata; class Mammalia; order Artiodactyla; family Bovidae; genus Cephalophus; species Cephalophus harveyi. Next base: position 208,851 of record SJYT01006413.1, on the reverse strand, counting down.
CCATCTCCGGGAGCTTGCTCAAACTCATGTCTATTGAGTCAGTGATGCCATCCAATTATCTCATCCTCTGTCACCCCCTTCTCTTCCTGCCTTCAAGCATTCTCAGAATCAGGGTCTTTTCCAATGAGTCAGTTCCTTACATCAGGTGGCCAAAGTTTTTGAGCTTCAGCTTCAGCACAGTCCTTCCAATGAATATTCAGGGCTGATTTCCTTTAAGATTGATTGGTTTGATATCCTTGCTGTCCAAGGGACTCTCCAGAATCTTCTTCAGCAACGCAATTCAAAAGCATCAATTCTTCAGTGCTCAGCCTTTTTTATGATTCAACTCTCATATCCATACATGGCTACTGGAAGAACCATAGCTTTGGATATACAGACCTTTGTCGGCAAAGTGATGGCTCTGCTTTTTAATACACTGTCTAGGTTTGTCACAGCTTTCCTTCCAAAGAGCACCTGAGGGATCTCAATTCCATTATTTTCAAAATATGAGTAATAAAACCTACGTTGCTTGCTTTTCATGAAGGTCTAATGAGTTAAACATGGAAATGTTTTTGCAAATGGTAAGAACTCAGTCATTTGCCCTTATTTTAGTTTGCTTCCAGGGTCATTAAAGTGAAAGTGAAAGTGAATTCACTCAGTTGTGTCCGACTTTTTGCGACCCCATGGACTGTCGCCTACCAGGCTCCCCCGTCCATGGGATTTTCCAGACAAGAATACTGCAGTGGGTTGCCATTTCCTTCTCCAGGAGATCTTCCTGACCCAGGGATTGAACCCGGGTCTCCTGCATTGTAGGCATACACTTTACTGAGTGAGCCACCAAGGAAGTCCACAGTATCATTAACTCAGGGCCAATAAAAATGAGTTCTTTCTAAGTTCCATGAGGAATAGTGCCTGGTTACACAGTAGGCATTTAATCCATATTTACTGAAAAAGGGAATATTTGTGGTCCCCTCCTTCGACTCTCTTTTCGTCTGTCCATTCTAATACCTACTTGATTTCTGAATGTACAGTTTTCTCTTTCCTTTCGAGTCAGACCCTCGCATCCTTGGACACAGAATAAGAATTCCCGCACTTCTCTTGATCCTCAGTGCTACCCTGGACCTGGACCTGATCTCATCAACACCACTGTCTCTAAGACTCAAGTTCCTTGAGGGATTTTTGACCACACTATCTTCCTCACTTCAAACTCACATTTCATATCAAATCAACAGCCAATGAAAATAACCTCTCTGTGTGTGAAACAGGCCATGAGAGAGGAAGAAATTTCTCACCCATGTTGGTTTATTTAAAGGGAAACACTCTGCCCCTAGGGTCTTGGAGGAGTGAGAGGAAAAGGAAATAGAGGACCAGCCCTCGAAGGAAGGAGTAGAGTCCAGGTCACTCTGTCAATTGCCCTTTCTACCTAATAGTGGCCCTCTCAGTCCTTTTAAATGCAGACCTGGGGCTCAGAGCTCAATTCTCTTATACTTGCCAAGGAGACCAGCAATGCCCCACCTATGAGGATGAAGAGGATGTCCAAATATCTCGAAAATTCCTAAGGAGAAGCAGCACTGCTTTTGTGCCCTCTGACCACCTCCCCCGGCATATAGCCCACAAATAAAAATGGCCTCGAAGTTCAGGCAAATTTTCAAGCCTTCACTGTTAATCCTTTTTTAATTGACATAGAATGTACCCCCAACTATTAATGGAAGCACACTTTCCAGAGTGTAATTAAGTGCTCTAATCACATTTCTAGCATTAAAAATGGTTTTAGGTCTTGTTTGGCTTTTTTTTTTTCCTAACGAGTTGTTTATTCTGCTGATTACTACAGTGTGGATGAAAGGGGAGATTCAAAAACAGCTCCAAATACTCAAAAAGAAATAACTTTGCTATTGATAAAAATAATAACCTCTGGAAAGCAGGGAGTGGTGAGAAAGCCTAAATTTACTGCTGCTGTGTTGAATGCACAAATGTCACTTCCTTAAAGAGGGAAAATTAGTTTTTAAGCCTGGTTTAGCAGCCAGAATCTCAGGCTGTCTGCATAATATTGGATTTTCCAAGGCTTCTATGATGCCCTAAGGTGGGATGTTTTGGCATGCAAATTGCAAATTATATAATGTCAAAAATGTTATATAAGGAAAAGATGAAGACTGGGTTCACATTTCTTTTTCTTTTTTCTCAGTCTCCTCTTCCTCCTTTCTGGCCCTTCAACTCCAGCTGACGTTTATTGAGCACCTATTGTGTCTTAGATGCTCTTCTATCATTTAAAACATGTGACAATCATTTGAAAGAGATAGAATTATTCCACTTTGGTGGATGAAGAAACTGGGGTTCAGAGAGTCTAAGTGGCTAAGCCATCCTGTAAAGATGAGGTAGTCCTTCATTCTCTACACTAGAGCTTTTCACCCCGGAGAAGGAAATGGCAACCCACTCCAGTATTCTTGCCTGGAGAATCCCATGGACGGAGAAGCCTAGTAGGTTACAGTCCACGGGGTCACAAAGAGTCAGACACGACTGAGTGACTTCACCTTACCTAGAGCTTTTCAAAGTTCGGCATGTATGAAAAGCCCCCAGATGGCTGTGAAAACGCAGTTTGCTAGGCCCCACTCCCCAAGTTTATGATTCAGAAAGTCTGGGCAGGGCCCAGGACCTTGTATTTCTATCATGTTCCCAGGTGATGCTGCTGCTGCTGGTTGGGGGATCGACTTAGTGACTAAGCAACAACACATACGAGTTTAAGATAAAATGGTGAGTGTTCTCCTTCAACCTTGCTGGTCTCTCATCGAGACTGTGTGAGTAACCTGAACAGTCCCTCTGGAAGGAGTAGAGGCCTTTCCAACGTGGTATCCCTTCCTAAGGTGTATCAGCTTCGTTGCTAGAAGGGATTCCAAGAGGCCTTTCAATCCACATCTCTGCTTTAGCAAGGTAAAATATTAATTAGATCTGTTTTATAGGTGAGTCAATAGAGAACTGTTGAGAGCAGAAGGAAGGTCTTCACGCAGTCAGCCAGGTAGTCAGAGCCAAGTTACTCACATTTATCGTTAGGTTGAAATTTAGCAGATAGAACATTTTTAAATTTGGCATTCATCCAACAGAAGAACTGCCCATTCTACTCCCTATCCTGTGAGCCAAGCCCCAGTGAGAGGTCAGCTAACTAGTTAGAACCAGTTGCTTCCAGACACCATGATCCAAGCCTTTCAGCCCCCCATGACGGGGGTGCAGGTAGTGGAACAGGCCAGGGATTGGAGGCAAGAGGGTCCTTTAGTCTCGACCTGAATCTCAACTCCACTGAGGCCTCTACTCCTTCCAGAGGGACTGTTCAGGTTACTCACACAGTCTCGATGAGAGACCAGCAAGATTGAAGGAGAACACTCACCATTTTATCTTAAACTCATATGTGTTGTTGCTCAGTCACTAAGTCGTGTGGACCTCTTTGCAACCTCATGAACTGAAGCCCACCAGTCTTCTCTGTCTGTAGGATTTCCCAGGCAAGAATACTGGAGTGGGTTGCCATTTCCTTCTCCAGGGGATCTTCCCAACCAAGGGATCGAGCCCACATCTCTGGCTTAGCAAGCAGATTCTTTGCCCCCCTAATACACTCTGAACTAGATTTTTAACAATGTTGTGAGCTATGTTCTCCCTTTGTACTTTTGCATTTGCAAAAAGTTTACTGGAAAAAAAAATTTAAATATTTCAAAATAAACATTTAAATAAGGTCTGATGTTTGTAACTCTCTTTTATTTCTTCAAAAAAGAGTGACCTGGGCCTCACTCTCAACGTTGAAGAAATTCTAATCATGACTCCTGTGGGTCTACAGCAATCACACTTCACAAAGCAGCATTTATCAATGTATAAAGGAGAGAAGAATTGCAGAAAAATCCTAGATATGTGTGCAAGCCCACACCTCTCAGGGCAGCCCCCACAGAAGGAATACGGCCTTGTACATTGTCTGGCTATAAGATCACAGAAATCTCTTGTCTGCAGAGCTTCCAGTCAGCCTCCAGCCCCACCCTCCCCATCCTCCTGAAATCAATGCTCTGCACTGTGCCAGGATCACTGCAGTAAAACTCAGGTCTCAGCATTGCATGCCCCTGGGGCACCCTCCAGGGGACACTGGCATAGGACAGCCCCCATCCCTAAGCCCAGGTTTCTCCTCTGTCAGTGATGGACAGTGCTGGCTTTGGTTGCAATCCATCTCAAGGTTTACATGAAAATTTGTTGTTGTTCAGTCACTGAGTTGTGTCCGACTCTTTGTGAACCCATAGACTGCAGCACACCAGGCTCCTCTGTCCTCCACTCTCTCCTGGAGCTTACTCAAATTCACGGCCATTGAGTCACTGCTATCTAACCGTCTCATCCTCTGCCACCCCCTTCTCCTCCTGCCTTCAGTCTTTCCCAGCATCAGGGTCCTTTCCAGTGAGTTGTCTCTGAATCAGGTGGCCAAAGTACTGGAGCTTCAGCTTCAGCATCAGTCCTTCCAATGAATATTCTGGGGTGATTCTCTTCAGAATTAACTAGTTTGATCTTCTTGCAGTCCAAGGGACTCCCAAGAGTCTTCTCCAGCACCACAATTCAAAAGCATTACATGAAAATAACTAGTGTATAAAGTCACAATCAAGAAAAGCAGACATTACCATTTGGGATTTCACCTCCATTGTCTGAATATGACTGCAACGAAGAAGGAAAAGGAAAGTTTAATCAATGTGAAAACATAAATGCTTTGGCATCTCCATATCCCTGATTTCCATGTTTGTGGATTCAACCAGCAGTAGATCAAAAATATTTGAAATAAAATTTCTAGAAAATTCCCAGAAGGAAAATTTGAATTTGCCACACATTTGCACGTCACTTGCATTGCACTAGGTATTATAGTTAATTTAAAGATGATGTAAAGTACACAGAGGATGTGTGTAGGTTATATGCAAATGCACACAGTATTCTGTAAAGCACTTGAGCATCCATGGGTCTTATTATGAGTGGTCTTGGAACCGGTTCCCCTTGGATACTGAATGATGGTAGTCTTTTCTTCATTTTACTTTTTAAATAAAGTCCTGGTACTCCTCCCCATGTGTTCATTGAATTTGGACTTGCACCTTTAAATGTCAGAACATCTCTAGGATGCTAAATCCAAAGATGTGAGTGATACAGAAAATGGGGGAGCAGACACTTATCAAAAGGTATAGACTTGGAACCTGCCCCATCCCTCTTATTTCAGCTTGTGTTCTTGATTGTCATGCCATATGTCTACAACAAGTGGAACAAGGGATCAGATCCTGGGGCAAGGCCCGCCATTCACAATAAGTGCAGTGTGCTGAACTCACTATGCAAAACTGGTCAATCTCTTTCTCTATGTTGAGGCCTCAAACTCCGTACCCCTCAGTTTCCTTCCAGTTCTGCAATTCTGAACCAATAAAAACCATTCGTCTTTCTTCATCTTTACAGCCTTCACAGTCAAGAGGTAAAGAAAATGAATCTTTGTTTTTTTTAATTCTTCAAGATCTAAAGTACAACTTAGTTTCTTAAATTTCATGACAGCTTGCTTCTATTTTCTTTCTCAATTTTTTTTTTTCTTTTGATGGTGCACCATGTGGGAATATGCTCCTTGTATTTAAAGTGCAGAATCTTAGCCACTGGACCACCAGGTAAGTCCCACCCATTCTCTTTCTCTGTCCTTTCTTATTTCTCTTTTCTTTCTTCCATTCTGGTCTCTTTTGTTCTCTGACTCCTCCCCTTTGCATTCCATGAGTGGCCTTTCCACTCCTCACTGCCCTTCAGATTGCAAGGTGGACAAAGCTACTTGGTCAAATGTTACAAGTATACTGAGTGATCTAGGAACCACCAAGGACCTTTCAGGGTATCCTCATCCTATAACCTGGGATGTTTGGGCCAAATAATCATTTTGATTCTTTTCTCTATATAATGCTTTTAGAAGATTTCCCCCTCCACATGAGGACGGAATTGTTGATGGCACCCTTGTGCTCTTTCCCGCCTTTCCCAGTGTCACTTTCTGCATTACCTTCCATCTTGCTCTGTAGATATGAGATTTCCCAGGACTGCTGAGTGGACCCTTATACCTGGCAGGAGAGGATATGAAGGCCTCAGACACTTCTTGGCAAGTGAACAGAACAGCTAAATAGTGCCAACAGTGACGGATGAGCAAGTTGCAATTCAGCAACCAGAGGAACTTAAGGGCACTTGAGCAGTTCTCAGACTACAGACTAAGGGCAATGAGCACAATGAATCTGTTAACGATGCACCTTGTCATGGAAAATGAATGAGCCTTGACATGAGCTTTATAAATGAGGGCATGAAGGGACAAAGAGGCTTTGATGTTGCAGACTTGAGGGATACTTCTGGCCAAGACGAGAGAAATCATGAGATGGGCAGGCAATGGCTTAAAGGAGAACACAGTGCAGATGAAGACTGGTTATGCAAAGAATAAAATGAACCATAAGCTCAGAAGCTCTGCTTGCTCAAGTCTGTTTTGCTCCTATCTTAGTGGGTACCTCTTGGTGACCGTGGTCCCCATCCTCAGAGCCTTGGTAAATTCTTTGTTCAACAGCAACTCCATTCATGGTGGAAAGAGTAGGCGGTGGTGGTTCTGATTCAGTCTGAGTCTGATGTGAAATGTAAGGTCTCAGATGACAATACGAACCCTTCTTTGCCTGGTCCTTGTAGGCTCCTCAGCCCTTATCTCCATTCAGGGCAAATATTAAGCTGATATGTGCTGATTCATGTATTCCAGTTGGCAGAAAGTTGAAATGTTTCTATACAATTTGCTAAATAGTCATGGCCTGAACCCCCAGGATATCCCCATCACTTGCCTTGTTCTTTCTTCAAATAGTCTCCAGTATTTTCCAGGATTCCACTAACTAGAGTGATTATCTGTTTTTCCTGCTATGTTACCTGGATCTCCTGTTCCTAGGCTACATTTGCCTTCTGGCCCAGTCAGCTGGAGTTTGCGGCAGACAGAGATGGACTGCCCAGATCCTCCTTCACTGAAGGACTTACCATTTCTTTTCTTTATTTTTAATTGGAGGATAATTGCTTTACAACGTTGTGTTGGTTTCTGCCATACAAACAACATGAATCAGCCGTAAATATGCATGTGTCCCCACCCTCTTGAGCTTCCCTCCCACCACCTCCCCCATTCCACCTCTCCTGGTCATCACAGAGTACCAGGCTGAGTTCCCTGTGCTATACAGCAGGATTCCACTGACTTCTCACTTTATCATAAGAGATCTCAATTCACTTCAGTCACTCAGTCATGCCCAACTCTTTGCGACTCCACAGACTGCAGCACACCAGGCTTCCTTGTCCATCACCAACTCCCGGAGCTTGCTCAAACTCATATCCATTCAGTCAGTGATGCTATCCAACCATCTCATCCTCTGTCATCCCCTTCACCTCCTTCCCTCAATCTTTCCCAGCATCAAGGTCTTTTCCAATGAGTCAGTTCTTCTCATCAGGTGGCCAAAGTATTGGAGTTTCAGCTTCAGCATCAGTCCTTCCAATGAATATTCAGGATTGATTTCCTTTAGGATGGACTGGTTGGATCTCCTTGCAGTTCAGGGGACTCTCAAGAGTCTTCTCCAACACCACAGTTCAAAATCATCAATTCTTCAGTGCTCAGCTTTCTTTATAGTCCAGCTCTCACACCCATACATGACCACTGTAAAAACTATAGCTTTTACTAGACAGAACTTTGTTGGCAAAGTAATGTCTCTGCTTTTTAATATTCTGTCTAGGTTGGTCATAACTTTTCAAGGAGTAAGTGTCCTTTAATTTCATGGCTGCAGTCACCATCTGCAGTGATTTTGGAACCCCCAAAAATAAAAGTCTACCACTGTTTCCACTGTTTCCCCATCTTTTTGCAAGAAATCTATCCAGGGCTTCATGCATCTTCTGAGAATCGGAACCACGCTTCCATATCAAATAAATGAGCAAGTTGTGGTTTAAGAGCCTGGCCATTTCAGCTCAGTGGAGAGTCTTCCAATAGGCAATATTTTCACTAGTGTGTGTGCTGGGGACTGGCCAAAGTTCTGCTGGACCTGGATCTTGGGGCCACATCCCCCTGCCTGACCCCCTTTCTCCTTCTTCCTGTCACAGTGAACACATACCGAACATTTGATACATCTAATTCTGCCTCAGAAGCTGCTTTCAGAGAACCTAACCTACCACAGTGTAAAACCATTAATTTCAGTTGCTTCAACACCAAGGGACAGGCACGAAGCAGACATGTTTTTTGACAGACCCCCTAAGCCTTGCTCTCATACCCATACCTGGTATTCCTTTTACAGGACAGGAGTTGGACTTGTGTGATTACAGATTGGGGCCCTTGGCTATTAGTATTTGAGGCATCTTTTCCACATCTACTTATCCACTACTCCACTTTGTCCATTGTACAGGATGTTAACCTGGCTTAATAGAAATTTATGTCTAAAATCTTCAACTGTACAAGAAGAATCGAAGTGAGGTCACTGATGATGATACTTTATAGACATATTTTATGCAGCCAAAATGTTGTGCTAACTGCAATGTTCTATTTTAAATCAGCTGTCTGGGGGAAGGCTGATAGAACCTCAGTCTGCTCATTATTCCTCCCGAATGCAGCATTCCAATGCCCTGGCTGCTTGAATGAAACTTTGTGCATCACTGCTCTGAGCTTTATCTGCATCACACTGATAACAAGATTAAAAAAATACCACAATGTAGGGGAGGTTCTGAATTTGCTTCTTCAAGGGCATTTTCTTATAAGGATAATGAAAATATTGGCTATGAATATTTAACTCACACCATACCTAATTTCTAACCCTATTTTAACATCTTTGTGTGTTGTTTTTTTTTTTTTTTTTCATAATTATAGATGGAATAGCTGCACTTAGCACATGGGCAAGGGAAAAACCCCCTGAAGACTCCTAAAAATCAAAAATGTTTGATAAGGATCATATACCTACTAAAGATCCATATTTCACTTAATAATACCTTTGAAGTGCTTTTATGTCCTTCTATGTCAATGCCAGAGACATAAGAGATGCCAATTTGATCCCTGGATCAGGAAGATCTCCTGGAGGAAGAAATGGCAACTTATTCCAGTATTCTTGCCGGAAGAATCCTACAGACAGAAGAGCCTGGCAAGCTACAGTCTGTAGGGTCACAAAAGAGTTGGACATGATTGAAGAGCTCACCATTTAGTGGCACAGACAAGTAAATATCAATAGCAGGATTAATGCCTGAAGCATTAGGAAGTGCTGAATAAATATCTGTTGGAATATAGAGTGAAAGTGAAAATTGCTCAGTCGTGTCCGACTCTTTCCAGGCCAGAATACTGGAGTGGGTAACCTTTCCCCCTTCAGGGGATCTTCCCAACCCAGGGATAGAACCCAGGTCTCCCGCATGGCAGGCAGATTCTTTACCAGCTGAGCCACAAAAGTGAAAGAACAAATAAAAAGTTATTGAGGCTGTGATATTTGAAACATTCTAGAATTTTGGATCTAGAGAGAAGCTTCTAGAATTATTTATTTTACAGATATGGGGAAAGATTCTGATAATGTTCCAGATTTTTTTATGACCTTACTAATTTTTAGACTTCCTATTTCCGATTTGAGTACAGTTCATCCAAGTTGCCATGACTGATGTAAGTACCTGTTTCTCAGAGCAGCCACTTTGAAGAACTAAGTTAATTTTGATACTTCTGTTTGCTAAAACCAATTTCATTATTTAAACACTTTATTTTCTGTGAGCTTGTTTGGTTTCCACTGCTATAAAAGTACTGAAAAAGCTGTGAGATTCCTAAAATTATAGAACTATGGGTCTATAGATAATTGGACTGGATTCTGATAAGAAAAGGAAGGGACTTCCTTTCCTACAGCCAGGGATATAGATCTAAGAGACTGATCCATCTCATCGCTATCTTGTGTTGTTAGATATTTTGAACTTACTAAAGTGATGTATTAGCAATATAAAGGAGAAAGAAATGGTATGGATACCACACCGTATGAACTTCCCAGGTGGTGCTAATGGTAAAGAAACTGCCTACCAATGCAGGAGACATAATACACACAGGCTCAGTTCCCGGGTCAGGAAGATCCCCTGGAGGAGGGGATGGCAACCCACTCCAGTGTTCTTGCCTGGAGTATCCCATAGACAGAGGAGCCTATTAGGCTAAGTCCATAGGGTGGCAAAGAATTGGACATGACTGAAGTGACTTAGCAAGCACACATCCTGCTGTATATAACCTCAATAAAGCTCTTTCAACCATTTCCTCATCAAAGAGTCCATTATGCTTTGGGTCTAGCCAATCTTGCAGACTCCCCAAGAGACCTAAGTTTCATCATTGAAAGAGTCAATAATGTGTTCCAAGGTTCAGAACCTCAATTTTTACCCAAGGTCCCAGGAACAATTTCTTGTGACTCCTATGATTTCCATTTACTTGTGACTTGGGAATCAGAGAACAAAGTTCAAACTCTTTCTAAACTTATTCTCTCAAAATATTTTCCTGACTGATCCAGATGTGAAGTCCAAAATCTTTAAGATAACTTTTTTTCCTTTTAATGTTAAATTTCAAGACTTGAAAAATTATTTCTTAAGTAGCCATGTTATTAGAAAGATATAATTAAGAGAGTAATACAAAACAGCAGAAAACTCCAAAATAATTTTATTTTTCTTCATCCCTAGCAACCTATTTCTATGTTTGACTAACATAGGAGAGTGAGCTTGTATTTAATGACTACATGGTAATCTGGGACAGGAGAGTAGAAAAGAGTTTCTAAAATATATTCATAAAGATAATGATGATGTAGTATATGTTTAAGTAGATTTCAGAGCTCATAACAGGTTTTCCTTGTGTTTAATTCTCACAATAGCCCTGAAAGCGTTGGCTAGGTGGATAAGCAAAAATTTTTTCCTGCTTGTGCTCAATCACTAAGTCATAACCAACTTTGTGACCCTATGGACTATAGCCTGCCAGGCTCCTCTGCCCATGAAATGTTTCCCAGCATGAATATTGGAGTGGGTTGCCGCTTCCTCCTCCAGGGAATACTTCCCTGCCCAGGGATGACCCTGTGTCGCCCTCATCGCAGGTGGATTCTTTGCCACCTGAGCCACCAGGGACGCCTGTAAAAGAATTTTATTGTTGTTCAGTCGCTCAGTCGTTTCTGACTCTTTGCCAGTAATTATACTCAAATTAAAAAATACATTTAAAAGTGCAAAAAAAAGGTTAATGGAAAAGTACAGTAACCCAATATAGACAGAACAGCAAATAGTACAGACCTTCCTGAACAAGGTTTTGAAGAAAGGACACAAGAAGTTATGATGACTTGAGATGCTTACAGAGGGCAAAAGGATTATGAAACGAGTAATGGAAAATGTTGGGAAGACCAGCTCTGAGCATGTAACCTTTTGCAGATCTGAGGACTGTGCAGTTTCTTCCTTGCTTTTATATATTTATTTTATGTATAATAAGACTCTTGAGAGTCTCTTGGACTGCAAGGAGATCAAACCAATCAATCCTAAAGAAAATCAACACTGAATATTCATTTGAAGGACTGATGCTGAAGCTGAAGCTCTATTACTTTGGCCACCTAATGCAAAGAACTGACTCATTAGCAAAGACCTTGATGCTGGGAAAGACTGAAGGTAGGAGGAGAAGGGAGTGACAGAGGATGAGATGGTTGGATGGCATCACTGACTCAATGGATCTGAGTTTGAGCAAACTCTGGGAAAGAGTGAAAGGCAGGGAAGCCTGGCGTGCTTCAGTCCATGGTGTCAAAAAGAATTGGACATGACTTAGCAACTGAACAACAACAACAACGCCTTATGAAATCAAGAAGAAACAGAATCTGGTCAGCCCAAGTTCTTCCCAAGCACCACCTTCATCATTAGTACCAAAATACTTGCTATTTTCTCAGTTTTTCAGGTCTTGGCTAATTTCTTACTTTATTCCTAAAGACTCTTCCTTGAGATTTTTCTTCTGAAAGAAACCTCCTGTTGAAGTCTTCCTGATACCCCAGTTAAAAGGTTATGACTCCCTCCTATTTGTCCCCATTTTAGCTGCTATCAATCCTGAATATTCATTGGAAGGACTGATGCTGAAGCTCCAATACTTTGGCCACCTGATGCGAAGCATTGACTCACTAGAAAAGACCCTGATGCTGGGAAAGATTGAAGGCAGAGGAAGAAGGGGATGACAGAGGATGAGATGATTGGATGGTATCACTGACTGGATGGACATGAGTTTGAGCAAGCTCTGGGAGTTGGTGATGGACAGGGAAGCCTGGCGTGCTGTAGTCCATGGGGTCGCAAAGAGTCGGACAGGATTGAGTAACTGAACTGAACTGATCTGCTTCTGTTCCACCATCCTAATACTAATTAAACTCTATCTGGGATTAAAGCACAAGGTAAACTTCACCTTTATTTGTCAGCATATTCTTTGAGAGCAAGGATGATATCTTTCTCAATTTTTACATTCCCTATTGCAGTTAACATCATTGCCCTGCACATGTTAAATGTTAAATAAATATTTCTCTATTAAAATACAAATGAATAAACAGGTTTGAAGATAGATCTCACATATAAAAATAGTTGTGTTTGGAATGAAAAAACTTTAAGTCATGATTTTTAAAACTTGCTTTAAAAGAGCTGAAGTCTAGAACCAGCTCTTGATTCAGTTATAGAAAATTGATACAGTCGAAAATAATAAATGATAAAACAAAGGCTTTAATTTTGTTTGCAAATTGTCTGGTTACAGCTTGACCATTATGGACAAATAAACAGTTACTGTCAGCCCCAGTAAACCGTAAATGCTAACTAAATATAGTAATCTGAATGGCATTGCATTATGTAAATAGTGTTGATTTTTTTGTGTGTTTGTAGTAAGAGTAAATCACTGTTAGAAAATAGCCTTCCTAGTCAAGCATTCTAATTTAAACCTTATTATTTTAAATATCCCCCAGAGCAATCACATTGTATTCCATCCGTATATTCCAGGAGAGTATACTGAGCACACACACACACACACACACACACACACACACTATAATCCTGACAGTTTGCAGCTTGTCCGGTCTGATTATATAACCTCTTCTTAGGTCAAACCGCACCCCTTCATTAACCCCCCTCCGTTCATGCCCACTCAAGTTCTCTTGTGGAACACTTGCTGTCACTACCACAGGTTGGACCCAATATCAGTATTTGCACCATCATTTGATTCTGATTTCCCTGGTGAGTACAATGGTAAGGCTTCTGCCTTCAATGTGAGGGACCTGGGTTCAATCCCTAGGTTGGGAATATCTCCTGGAGAAGGAAATGGCAACCCACTCCAGTATTCTTTCCTGGAAAAACCTATGGACGGAGGAACCTGATAGGCTACAGTCCATGGGGTAGTAAAAAGTCGGACACGACTGATCAACTTCACTTTGATTCTGTAAACTAATTGTTGGTTCAACTGAAGGTAAGGAAATTCGACAGTGATGAGCCTAGAAAGCTTGTTTCAGGTATTGGGGTGGGGGAATCCCACTTTGAGCTCAAACTGGATATATATGAGTGGGACAACAAGAAGTAACCCTCCCATGAACACAACTAGGAAAATATTTTTTCATATGCCTTCGGGGGCGGTGCAGGGATGAGAAATGGCCTTCGCAGTTATTCAGTCCCCAAGCCCAGGGACTTGTGCCAGCCCAGGATAAAGAGAGGCTGTTCACTCTTGGCCCTGAGATGCAGGGACACAGCCTCACTGCTTCGGTACCCAGAGGAAATGATGCTGAGGAATGACATTGCGGACAAGGAGCTCCAAGTGCTTTGACGTCCTGCGGTGGGAGCACACACCCTGCAATGCTGACAGTGTCTGGAGAAGCGGCAGCCTTGGGCAGAGACTTTGATGTTCGATGCTGTGCAGAATCCAGGGGCTCTGGGCACAAGACCTCTCTCTCCTCCACATCTTCGATAATAGGAAATAGCCTTCATTTAGCCTCCCTGACCTTCCCTGAGTTCCAATGGGCAGATGGGAAGGGAGGGGGTGGGAGACCAGGGAAAAACAGTCAAGGGCAGCCTTAGGGCAAGGGCCCGATTCCCCATAGATGGATACACACAATAATATCTTTGAACTCTTTTGCAGAGCCTGAAATCCCCTCTGGGTGGAAGAAGTTAATGATTAATGATGGTATGCTGCCCACAAGCCTGTAGACCCAGATCAGCTGACCCTGAAGCTTGATGATGCAGACTTCTACTTACTTCACCACCAACCCATCAGAAGAATGTCCACGCCTTGATCGTTTTGGACATTTAATATAAAACTTCTCACTATCTTCCCCAAGTGAGGACACATCATTTTGATGGCATGAGCCTGCTGTGACCCTCTTTGCCTGGCAAAGCAATAGAGCTACACTTTTCTGTGTGCTGAGAAATCCCTTCAGTCGTGTCCAACTCTTTGCGACCCTATGGTAACTCTATCTATGGGATTCTCCAGGCAAGAATACTGAAGTGGGTTGCCATGTCCTCTTCCAGGGGATCTTCCTAACCCGGATCAAACCTGTGTCTCTATGTCTCCTATATTGCAGGTGGCTCAGACAGCAAAGAATCTGCCTGCAACGCAGGAGACCCAGGTTCCATCCCTGGATTGGGGAGATCCCCTGGAGGAGGAAGTGATAACCCACTCCAGTATGCTAGCCTGGGAAATTCCATGAACAGAGGAATCTGATGGTCTATAGCTCACGGGTCACGAAGAGTTGGGCACGACTGAGTGCCTCTTACTGTATTTCACTTTGGTATTCCATTGTGTACATATGTGCGTGCATGTGTGCTCAGGTGCTCAGCCATGTCTGACTCTTGTGACCTCATGGACCATAGCCCACCAGGCTCCTCTGTCCATGGGATTATACAGGCAAGGATACTGGAGTGGGTTGCCATTTCCTCCTCCAGGGGATCGTCCCAACCCAGGACGGAAACTGTGTCTCCTGCGTCTCTTTCATTGGCAGGTGGATTCTTTACCACTAAGTCACCTGGGAAGCCCCTGTGTATATTATATATATATATATATATATATATATATCTTTATCCATTCATCTGTAGATGGACATTTAGGATGCTTCCATGTTTGGCTATTGTAAATAGTGCTGCTATAAACACTGAGATGCAGTAATGTTTTCTAATTAGAGTTTTCATCTAAATTTTGTCCAAAAGTCTTAACGGCTTTAAGAATGCAGGCTTGGGAATAAACCAGAGAAATGACCATTACACAACTTTATTTGGACAAGCGAAATGATGAATCCTGGAGAGATTCTTCACATAACTATAGTTGAAAGAACCACTGTCCTTGGGGGGAGAAGAGAAAGCTTATTATTTTATATATTAGCATCTTTTATCTTCAAGCTCATTTGCACAAGGAGACTTGCAACCACTGTGCAAATACAAGAAAAAGCCAGTCAGTTTGGCTACAGGAAGAAATTTCTCATCATCAGCATCGACCAACAATCAGGAAAACTGCTTCAGGAAGTAGTGATCTTGCTCCCATTGGAAGTATATAAGCAAGGAGACAAATCTCATCAACAACGTACAGTTAACTTTTGAGCCCCGTGGAAGAGGGCTCATATAGAAGTAAAAGAGACTCGTTCAGCATGACTCGAGAGAGGAAAAGGGCTAGTCAGTTGAAGCTACAAGGAAATAGCGTTTAGCTCATTAGCAAGGGCTTATTACCAACAAAGCAGGAGGTCTTACAAGTCAGGGAAATAGCTCTTTATCACCAGGCATGTTCAAGCAGTGTTTAGCCAACTGCATAACAAGGTGGCTTTGCTTTGGATAAAATTAGAAAAATACCAGAGTACTGTGTGCAAAGTATTTTCTTAACAGCTAAACCCTCTTATCAGATGAAGTAATACATAGAATTTCAGTCATGATTATGATGTGGACACTACTAATGATAACAGAAAAGACTCTGCAGCATCACAGGTCTTCCACCATTCTCAGCACTTTATTTTTTAAAATTAGAATATAATTGCTTTACAAGGTCATGTTAGTTTCTGTTATACAACAACATGAATCAGCTGCAAGCATATATATATATATATACACACACATATATGTGTATATATATATATAATAAGCTGTAAGTTCAGTTCAGTCGCTCAGTCATATCTGACTCTTTGCAGCTGCATGGATCACAGCATGCCCGGCTTCCCTGTCCATCACCAACTCCCAGAGCTTGCTCAAACTCATGTCCATCGAGTCCTAAGTATATATAAGTGTATACATAAATATATATGAGTAATCTGTACATGTGTATATATGTATATATATATGTATATATATACACACATCTCCCCTCCCTCTTGAGCCTCCCTCCCGCCCTCCGTCCCACCCCTGAGGGTCATCACAGCGCATCAAGCTGAGCTCCCTCTGCCACACAGCAGCTCCCCACTCGCTGTCTATTTTACACATGGTGGTGTATATATTTCAATGTTACTCTCTCAATTCGTTCCATCCCCTCCTCCCATTCTAAGTTGTGTCATTCTTGAAATGGGACTCACTTGAAATGTACTCACTCTTTGAATGCTCACACATCCCTATGAGGTAAGCATCATTATTATTATTTCTGTTTTTCAGATGAGTAACTGAGGCACACAGAGTTGAATTAACTTAATTTAGGTCTCATAGCTAAAAATCAGGATCACACCCAGCAAGCCCATGCTATCCACCGTCTTAAGTAACATGCCACGTTAGCTACAGTGGAGTTGGGAGACTGCGAGACCCACCCATCTGCCTCAGCAACCTTGAGATATCTCCAATAATCCAGTTCACCTCAGAGAACAATTCGGACAAACCTGGACTGAAAAAGACTGTAACGGCTCTTCTGAGTCGAATTTCTACATGAAGGAATTCACATAAAGGCAAAACTCAGAAGACTTCGGCTCTGTAGAGCAAGATGGCCTTGTCTCCTCTAGCTGGACCGTGTCCCCCAGGAGGGGCCATTCCTCAGCAGAGAGAAGACTCTGAGCTGCCTACAGAGAAAACACATTGCCCGTGGCCTCGCTTTTTCCCCCAAGTTCTCCAGGAAAGAGAACTTGCCTCATAGAAAAATCTCTCTTCATTTTGGGGTCACAGGTTAACAAAAAGGGAAGGAGTGAAGGGAGGGAAGAAAGAAGGGAAGAAGAAAGGACACAAAGAAATAAGGAACAAGAAAGATACAATGACAGACAGATACAAAGAATAGGAAGTGATGCTTCCTATTCTGAATGGTAAATGTCAACCCTCTCAGAGGGTGATGAAAAGCAGACTTTACTCACGTAATACTCTTAACTAGAATAGTCCCCTAATTCTACTCTCTCCTGTTTTTTGCTAGAACTGGGAAGACACATGAGCCAAGGGTCTTAACAAGAATCCACACTTTATTCCAAAGCTGCCATATGCTAGGCTTGAAACCAAACTCTCTAGCATATGTGCCCACGAGCAGCTGACTGTGAATGATTGCCCTGAAACATCCAGAGCAGAACAGCTTTATGCATTTGTCTTCAGGAATTCCCAAAGCCTCTGCGGGCATCATGAATCCCGCCATCTTGCCTTGGTCCTCTTTGGGCACTACTTCACTCAATTCATAGAGCCTGGGGCTATAAATGCTTTAAACCCTCTAGGAATTCCTCATAAATTAATATAACCCAGCAGCTTTACCAACAGTAAACACACAAGAGAGAATAGAGCAGGATATGAGAGTTGAAGGGATTTCAGAGACCATAAAATGTAACTTTCATTTTTCAGATGAGGAAATTAAGCCTCAAGGATAAACAGTCACTAGGGCAGAAACTTGAATTTCTGATCACTATTCCATCATTTTGGGTTGAGTTTTTTTGCTCTGTCATTATTCCACATGATATGTAAGTCTCTCCAGAGCATTCCATGTTTTCTTTAACCCTTGTCTTATTCAGACTATAAGGCACATGGCCTATATATACTGTATATATCCTGCATATATCCTGTATATGTGTGTATACATATATACATATATATATATATATATATATATATATATCCTGTATCTCCTGTATATCCTGATATATTCCTAATACACAGGCTCACAGATGAGATTCAGTCCATGTTGCTGGTCAGTCCTATGTTCCATCTATTTTGAAATAGAACAACATTTACAAGATGTTTATTTGGCCAGAGATAAATTTCATCACAGAGGAACCCTCAGTTCTTGCTGATCTTTGTATGTTGCAAGTTTTGCTGAAGGTCTAAGCATGCTTTCTCAGGATGAATAGGTAATTCCTCATGCTGTTGATTCCAGGATAGAATAGATGATCTCTGATGCCTGCTTCTACTCAGTACGCAGTTCTAGATAGAGCTGACTGTTCTCTCTCCTTGCTGGTTCCTCTTAACATTCCCACTCTCTCTTTTTTCTCTCTCTCTCCTTCCTCCCTCATGTTCTTATCCTCTGTGCTTTATCTCTGTATCCACCAGTAGGCCTGAATGTCATTGTTTAGTCTCTATGTCCTGTCTGACTCTTTGTGACCCTGGACTGCAGCATGTCAGGCTTCCCTGCCATTCACTACTTCAAATTCATGTCCATTGAGTTGGTGATGCCTTCCAACCATCTCATTCTCTGCCCCCTTTCTCCTCCTCCCCTCAATCTTTCTCAGCTTCAGGGTCTTTTCCAGTGAGTCAGCTCTCCACATCAGGTGGCCAAAGTGTTAGAGCTTCAACTTCAACATCAGTCCTCCCAATGAATATTCAGGGTTGATTTCCTTTAGGATTGACTGGTTTGATCTGAATATGCTGAAGTAAATATTTCAATACATAGTGGAGGGCAAGGCTCATCTTAGACCTTGAGCTTAAATTGCACCTCTAATCATCCTTTCCAATTTTCTTTCTAATGAAGTAGGGGCAACTTACAGAGATAAATAATAGCATTTTTGGATTTTAACCATAGAATTGTACAAGTATCCATGAAATCTACTGATGTAATAGCATTAAATTTCAAATAAATGCATACCTTCATGCATAATAAATGGACAGCTCTTTTTCACAGTAAAATTCCAATTAATAAGTGAAGAAGGGAAAGGGGAAATCTAGACTCACCAGAAGGCAAGCACCACAGCAAAGCACATCAGAGACAAGATGCATGAGTTAGAGGAAGAGGATCTGAGGAGAAAGAGGACTTGCATAATCTCAAAGTATCTCACCCAAGATGTTTTTTCAACATCAAAAGAAAAGATGGTAATCAACCCTCATGATGAGCTATATTGACATCATGAACCCCTTGATATGGTCCATGGAAAACACTACATCATTTTCAGGGCATTCTTGGCAAAAACACATAACCACTCCAATGTCACAAAACCATTGCACAAATTCACATTGAGAGACATTCTGCAAAATAATTTATCAGTACTCTTTAGAAATGCCAAGGCCATGAAAGACAATGAAAGAATGAGAAGCTGTTTAAAATTGGAGAGATCTAATGGAGAAGGCAGTGGCACCCCCACTCTTGCCTGGCACTCACAGTACTCTTGCCTGGAAAATCCCATGGATGTAGGAGCCTGGTGGGCTGCAGTCCATGCGGTCACTAAGAGTCAGACACGACTGAGCGGCTTCACTTTCACTTTTCACTTTCATGCATTGGAGAAGGAAATGGCAACTCACTCCAGTGTTCTTGCCTGGAGAATCCCAGGGAGGGGGGAGCCTGGTGGGCTGCCATCTGTGGGGTCGCACAGAGTCGGACATGACAGAAGTGACCGACTTAGCAGCAGCAGCAGCAACAGATATTAACAACTAAATGCAATGTAGAATCTTGAATTGGATCTTAGAAGAATGATATTGAAAAATTTGGTGAATTTTAAGGAAACTCTGTAATTTAGTTAATAATATTGTACCAATGTTAACTCCCTGGTTTTGATAATTGAACTATAGTTATATAGTTATATAAGACATTAACATTGTTAATACTTGGTAAGGCATACAAGGAAACTCTTTGTACTATTTTTGAAACTTTTTTCTAAGTCTAAAATTCAAAATTAAATATTTTTTAAGAGTATTCTACTTTGATTTTCATCCTGTCCTTGCACCTTGCGTGTGTCTTTTAGAAGTATTACTGCCCTTGGTCATTATACTAAGAAAATAGTAACCAGTCGCAACACTGATTTCTTGAAGAGTTCATAGCAAACTTGACAGGAAGTTTTGATTCTAATTATTTAACCCAAACTACTATGTATAGATGCCATGAAGGAAGATCAAACAAATAATGGGATTTATACTTAATACAGGGCTCTTGAAGCCTCAGTTTCTTATGATTGTGGTAAAAGCAATGCTTATAGAGAGAAGAGAAAGAATTCAGTGTTCACAAATCAGTTGTATTTTGGAGTTAGATGTCCCTTATAACATTTATTTGCCTTTAAAATACATTCGTTGTTTATCCCTTAAGCTCATAGTTTTTGTTGTATCTTGATTTTCATAGCAACAATCTTTACCAATAATAACATTTTCCAGGAATGTAATCCTTACGGTTGGCAAGAGTTATATTTCCAGAAAGATGGAGTAACACATGCAGCTGGGCTGTTTCTACAGTAAACTACATTTAGGATCATGTTGTAAAAAGAGGTGTGCATAATGGGAACTGTACTTCCATTTCTTAGAAAAAGGCCAAAGATTATCCTACAAGGACAGACAAACTCTTGATAACTATTATTCATTGAGTGTCTTCTGGATGCTTGATACTTGACCTATATTATCATAATTAATTTCATGTCAGAATTTTGAGACAGCTATCATTATACTCATTTTTAAAAGTGAGAAAACTGATATTCAGTCTAATAGGTAGTGGGAACCAATAGTCAGATCCTGATTCCTCTCCCTCCAAACCACACAAGTCTCTTCCTCATAACAGGAAGTCCAAAGCATCAAAAGTCTATTATCTTTAGCTAGAGAGTCAAGATGCTTTAGCCAGGTGAATGCCTGAAAAATATACACAGACTTTTTGTCTGAGAGTATTGATGATGTTGTTTGTGCTGGCTGTGTCCGAATTATCTGAGCACTTGCTTTTATCCAGCTGATATCACAAGGAACAGTTCTGCTTCCTGTTCAAAAAATCCTAAGGGCACATCAGGAAGGCAAACTTAACAAGCCCTCCTCGGACACCTTCCAGAGGAGTTGCCGTTTACCCTGAGTCTTGAGAAGAGTTCTACAGCCAGACAAGTGTGGGAACCACATTCCAAGCCGAGGAAACAACACACACAAAGATACAAAGGCATAACTGGGGAGAACTGCACGTAGACAGTATAGATCAGTAAAGGGACCCACGTGGTGCCTACACGCAAGAAGCACAGAGTTCAGCCACTGTCGATGACTGTAGAGAACCCGCAATCTCACCAGAGAGACCCAACTCTAAACAGGAAGCCGGTGAGTTTTCAAAAGAATAGCAAAAACTCATCTCTCGCTACCCTGTAAAATGCCCCTCAAGCATCTGACCCTCTGCTCACTCTTTCCTACATCTCTAGCATATGCGTGTGTGCTGAGTCACTTCAGTCATATCTGACTCTCCGCGACTGTATAGACCGCAGCCTTTCAGGCTCTCTGTCCATGGGATTCTCCAGGCAAGAATCCTGCAGTGGGGAGCCATTCCCTGCCCCAGGGACATCTCTAGCACATTACTGCCTAATTTGAAAAACAAGAGCACCAAAGGCTGTCAACTTTCAATATTTATTTGGTCAAAAACCTAATGGTATACCTTTTATTTTTTTAGTGAAGATAGCATATACAACTGTTATTCTTTTTTCAGTTGTGCTGGGTCTTCGTTGCTGAGAGCAGGCTTTCTCTAGCTGCGGCCAGGCAGGGGCTGCTCTTCTGGTGGAGGGTGGTCTTCTGTTGTGGGGGTGTCCCTCGTTGCAGAGCACAGGCTCTAGGCACACGGACTTCAATAGCTGCCGCGTGTGGGCTCCAAGTCAGTGGACTTCAGTAGCTGTGGCACCTGGGCATGGCATGTAGAATCTTCCCGGGCCAGGGATCGAACCCATGTCCCCTGCACTGGCAAGCGGATCTCATCCTCTGTATGAGCAGGTGAAAGTGACAGTGAAAGTTGCTCAGTCGAGCCGGACTCTTTGCAACCCCCCATGGATTATACAGTCCATGGAATTCTCCAGACCAGAATAATGGAGTGGGTAGCCGTTCCCTTCTCCAGGGGATCTTCCCAACCCAGGGATCGAACCCAGGTCTCCCCCAGGGAAGTCCTAAAGCTGTTATTCTCGCCAACCAACTTCCTTGATCTAGGAGCCTGATTCAAGTGAAAGGATTTGCCGTTTTTACTCTGAAAACTCTACCCCAGCACCTCACTCATGTGTTATGTCACCTTGAGCAATGACAGAACAAATACAGAACAGTGGCTATGTGTCTTAAGCATTGACCATATTCAGTGAATACTTATTGGATGCCCACTCTGCATCAGTGCTCACAGCTTCAGAGGAATCATCTTATTAATCTTCACAACCACTCCAAGAGGAAGGTTCTAGGTTTACTG
This sequence comes from Cephalophus harveyi, assembly GCA_006410635.1. Taxonomy (NCBI): domain Eukaryota; kingdom Metazoa; phylum Chordata; class Mammalia; order Artiodactyla; family Bovidae; genus Cephalophus; species Cephalophus harveyi. The sequence continues at coordinate 186,377 of SJYT01006413.1, read as the reverse complement.
TCTTCAGTTTAGAAGAAGAAAGTGAGGCCAAAAAAAAAAAAAGATTAAGTAAGCTGTCCAAGAACATCAATAAGCAAGCAGCAGAACCAAGAATTTACCTGAACTATATCTGACAACATGCAGCATCATGTATATCTGTCTGAAAGCCTTGAATGATTATCCTAGGTCTGAGGCATGACCCTGGACTCTGCAGACTGCCCTAGTCGTAGGTGAAATTGAGGATGACTGTCATAAATCTACCATACTCTAACCCCCATACAAATTTTAATATGAGTACTCTTAATTTCCTTTTAAAGAAACGTGTGATCAGTCAGGAGCAGCCATGGACGTTTGAAGCTTTCATAAAAAAAAAAGAATGAGGTGCTCTAATGGGACATCTTCCCAGTACAAAGAGGCCATCTGGCTAGTGGCACAAACCCGCTGGGACCCAGGCATCACTGCTCGTCATGTCCCCAAGGCTATCGCAGGAGGAACACTGTGGGGAAGCAAAGTGAATGTGGGACAAAGAAAACATTTCAAGTGAAATGCTTCAATTCTATTTGTCTTTTACTTAACTCTCCTGCACGCCTGTGGTGCTAAGGACTTAAAGAGTTGGAATAACTTGCCCAAGAAACACACAGTTAACATGTAACAGAACAAGTGCTCCCCAAAGCCTTCTGTTTCCTTGTCTGTTGCTGTGATATCAGAATTGTCCCGCCTTTCATCTGACGCTTGCAACCTCACGGGAAAGCCGAGGGGAGGCTCAGAAGCCTTTCTGTTCTGAGTAAGTCCTAGCGTGCTTCAAACCTCATTTTCTCTCACCTCTTCCCTCTCGTAATAGGGATATAATCCCTCCTTCTAATGGGTTTGAGGAGCTTAAATTAAGTGATAGATGTATTAGCATGATGAAGAGCACAGGGCAAGCTCAGGACACAAAAAAACTCAAAATGATGTTTGGATTCTGATAGAGCCATATATCCCTCATTAGTATACATCTTGGAAAAAGAATGAGATTAGAAAAGTAAGGAGGAAGAAGAGGATCGAAATTAGGAAAAAAATAGCAAGGAAAGTAAGAAGGAGAAAAAGTACATACATTGACCAAGGAACACCCAACCAGCTGAAGCTCTCCAGGACCTCCCATCCTCCTGCTCCACATCCTTACACTCTCTTCTCCTCCCTGGGGTAAATCTAAAGCCTGCTCTCTAGGGAGTTCCAGGAGCCATCTTTACTCACTGCATGAAATAGTTAAATAAAGCCTTGTTGAGATAATGGTTGAGCAAAGGTTTGGAAAGTATGGGATATACTTTGAAAATTTATAGTTTGTGAAAAAGAAGAATGGGCCAGAACTAGGGTTACTTGAAGCCAGACTATGTAACAGCACCGTGAAAGACCGTATTCATCAGAGTTCTCCATTACAAAGAGTAGAACCTGACTCTGGTTGATTAAAGTAGAAAATAAACTTATTAAAAAGCTATTGGGAAGATCATAGACTTGCCAGGAGTCTGGACAACCAAAGTTTGAAAACGAACAAGAACAAAAGATGGCAGCTCTCATCACTGCCACCGGAATTCTGGTGAGTGAGAATCTTCTGGTTAATGAGGAAGCCACGTAGGCTTGGCAAGAGACATTTAAAGATCAGCGAAAGTAGATTATCAAGTTCAGACAGTTCTCTTCTCTTTGGCAGAGATTGGAACCAAAAATGGCAGCTCTCACTAGTGTGACCTCTTTTATGTTCTAAAGGAAAGGTCACAAAGCGCCAGCTGGGAAATCAGAAGCCTTCAATTGCAAGTTCATTGTGGCCACTAACCTTTTGGCTGGTGACCCTGAGAATCACATAAACTCGGTCCTGTCCAAGTTCTGCATTTTCCAGGTCGTGATAGTAACCCCCAACCTATTCTTGCACAGGGCTGCTGTGAGAAGTAAATGGGAAGAAAGATATGATTGGTCTTGAAAAGTCTTAAGTCTCTGCAAAATGGTAAGAATCTTCCTCATGATCATTAGCTTTTTAATTATTACTAGAAAGTGATACTGTTGCTGCTGTTGTTTAGTCACTAAGTCCTGTTCAACTCTTTGCCACTCCAAAGGACGAGAGCACACCAGGCTCCTCTGTCCTCCACTCTCTCCAGAGTTTGCTCAAATTCATGTTCATTGAGTCAGTGACGTTATCCAACCATTTCATCCTCAGTCACCCCCTTCTTTCTTTGCCTTCAATCTTTCCCAGCATCAGGGTCTTTTCCAAGGAGTCAGCTCTTTGCATCAGGTGGCCAAAGTATTGGAGCTTCAGCTACAGCATCAGTCCTTCTTTACCACCAGACACATCCACAATTAAGCATCATTTCTGCTTTGGCCCAGCCACTTCATTCTTTCTGGAGCTGCTAGGAATTGCCCCCCACTCTTCCCTAGTATCATATTGGACACTTTCCGACTTAGAGGGCCCATCATCCAGCGTCATACTTTTTTGCATTTTCATGCTTCTCATGAGGTTCTCGCAGCAAAAATATGGGAGTAGTTTGCCATTCCTTCCTCTGGAGGACCACTCGGGCGGAGTTTTGTCAGAACTCTCCACCATGACTTGTCCATCTTGAGTGGCCCTGAATGGCATGGCTCATAGTTTCAGTGATTCCTGAAAGCCCCTTTGCCACAACAAGGCTGTGACCCATGAAGAGGAAAAGGTGATATAGCACATGTCAAAAGCAGCCTCAAGGACAGTCGCCCCAGGGTCAAACTATGGCTCCACCTCTTACCAACCTGGTGGCCTTGGAAAAGCCTAGTTAACTTTTTGAGCCTTAGTTTCTTCATTTAGTAGGTGGGGAGAAGATGGACTTTTTCACAAAATTAGCAGAAAGATCAAAAGAGATATTACATGTGATGCGAAGTGCCTGGGACGCAAAAAAAGAAAAAAAAAATAGTAGACATTATTAATCAAAATATGCATTAGTAATAGTAATAAAAATAGATCAAGCTTCATCTTCCCCTAGTTACTACTAATCCTCTCATCACCTATGGAAATTGATTACATTTGATTCTTGAACATCTGTTGAATTATCGTTTGGAACTAATACTTATTTTTTTATTTATATTTTGTTGCTGTTGTTGTCATGGACTTACCATCTCTTAGAGTTCTGTTTGACAGGATTGATTTTCACCACAACCAAGAAAGCTAAAAAGCCTTCAAGAATCCTTCCCTTCCTCTGTATCTGTCACAGCAAGTAAAGGGTTATTAGTGGTTGGAGACTTGCTGAAGCATAAGGCATCCGACCTTGTCAGGAACCCTTGGGCTTTTGCCAGCACTTCTGCTGGTCTCTGCACAGAGCCCTCCATGGAAAAGTACTGCCCAGACTCTATGAATTATTAATCTCATCATGACATCAAATACCCAGTAGATAAAAGGAACCAGTGGCCTCCACAATGAGATTCTCAGAGAAAGCCTTCAAGAGTCTGTAATATCCTTTTGACTACAATCAAGATTTTTTTCTGTGCCCCCCTGGGGAAGAGGACAACCTCCCTTATTCTCAGCTGCATCATACACATAACTTGAGAGCCATCAAGTGCTATAAAATACAGCTGATTCCTTTGGGGGGTTGATCTAACCCTGTTTTCAGTTGATGATGCCACACCAACTTTAAATATTTCTGTTTTGAGTTCAAGAGAACTGGAGCATAAGAAGGGATGCAAGGTCTTTTCAGTTGTCTGTTTTCCCTTCAAGGACCAGTTGCTGGATCCAACCAGATCGAAATTGCCAGAGAATAGAAAATGACTGACACATGGAAAATTCCAGTGGTAAACGTTGTAGGTCATATTCCATGTTAATCAGCAGGGCTTTCAGCCAAGTTCTTAGTAAAGCTAACCTTTGAAAGAATGCATTTTTTTTTTTTTTTAAGTCAGAGAGAAAAAATGGTAGGACAAAAAGATCGTGGCTCAAGAAATTTGAGCTCTGTAGCCTTGAGCTTTCTTTCCAAAGCATTTGGTGAGCATAGGTACTCTGGAGTATACAGACATGCCCACCAGTGGAAACCACCTACCACTTACATAATGCCAAGTGCATATCAGATTCTGCTAGGTGGTTCACTCATAATGTCTAATGTATCCTCACAACCACCAAAGGATATAGGGTTTCTGATCCTTTTGCTTTTGAGGAAACTGATGTTTAATAATAAGACATGCAATGACTAGGATCAGCAGAGCTGAAATTTAAACCTAGATTCATCTGAATCTAGACATCCTTAAGAAACATAATTTAGCAGGAGAGCCTGACTGCTAATGCCCAAACAATACACTATTAGCAAGACAGAATTAAATCTGCAACAGCTAGAGAGTATCTAAAACTGTAGGGAGGGGATAGAGTGAACAACTGCTCTGGTTCTTCCAAGATTGATGAGTCTCTCAGGTTGCAAAAATTTCAGTGCTAAAGCTGGAGCCATCTGGGATAAACCAAGATAATTAACCACCCCAGATGTAGAGGACCTGGTACTAAAGGACAGCTTGTACCCAGGTGAGATGTTTGACCTTTGTCCTGTAAAGAACAAGGTGACTGACACAGACACATGTCTGTTTTGAAAGGGGAGGGAGACAGAGAGATAATTCTGGCTGCTGGGTGTATAATGATTAGAGATGCTGAGAGTCATGGGCTTGAAAAAGAAGGAAAACTAGGAGAAGGGCATGAAGAGGTAGGAAGCGAAAAAATGACATTTCCTTTTAGCTGGAACACTTCAATTCTAAGATTAGACTTTTCAAACAATGAAATCTAATCTCCTCAAAACGGAAGTCTACACCATATACTGACTAAATAGACTAGAACATTTTAGCCTATAATTCCATACTTACTTGTTATGGATTGAAGTATGTTCTCCACCTTCCTCAGTTCAGTTCAGTCACTAAGTCATGTCTGACTCTTTGTGACCCCATGAATCACAGCACACCAGGCCTCCCTGTCCATCACCAACTCCCGGAGTTCACTCAAACTCACATCCATCGAGTGGGTGATGCCATCCAGCCATCTCATCCTCTGTCATCCCCTTCTCCTCCTGCCCCCAATCCCTCCCAGCATGAGGGTCTTTTCCAATGAGTCAACTCTTCACATGAGGTGGGCAAAGTATTGGAGTTTCAGCCTCAGCATCAGTCCTTCCAATGAATACCCAGGACTGATCTCCTTTAGGATGGACTGATTGGATCTCCCTGCAGTCCAAGGGACTCACAAGAGTCTTCTCCAGCACCATAGTTCAAAAGCATCAATTCTTCAATACTCAGATTTCTTCACAGTCCAACTCTCACATCCATACCTCCCCTTAAAAATTGAAGTCCTAACCCTTAGTACCTGAGATTGTGACATTATTTGGAAATAGGGTTGACTCACTGTACATATAATTAGTTAAGATAGGGTCATATAGGCATAGAGTGGACCTCTAATCTAATATGACTAGGTCCTCATAAGAAGACAAGATACAGGGAGGATGTGATGACAAAGCAGACATTGGAATTACACAGCTGCTGGTCGAAGATGGTCCACAAACTCCCCAAAGCTAAGAAGAAGCAGGAAAAGATTCCCCTACATGTTCCAAAGGGAACCTGGCTCTGCTGACTTCTTGACTTAGACAGACCTTCTGGCCTCTAGAACTGTGAGACAATTTCTTTCCTTTTAAGACACCCATTTTGTGGTACTTTAGTACAACATCCCTAGGAAACTCAGTCGTGACTGGCTCTTGGCAATCCCATGGACTATATATCCCACCAGGCTCCTCTGTCCATGGAATTTTCCCAGCAAGAATACTCAAATGGGTAGCCATTCCCTTCTCCAGGGGTTCTTCCTGACCCAGAGATCAAGCCTGGATCTTCTGCATTGCAGGTGGAGTTTTTACCACCTGAATCAACAGGGAACCCCCAGGAAAGTAATCCAGTAGCCCAAATTTGTTTTACCAGTAAGATGTAGAATGGAGATAGGGCAGAACGTCAAAAATCTGCTAAGAATCTTCTAGAAAGCAGGTTCCAAGCAGATTGCTGTCTTGGGACTTTTTTAGTGAATCACGACAACAGTCCCCCTTAACAATCCAGGGGGATTTTTAGGTGGGAAATTGAGACCCAGAAGGAAGTGTTAGCTCATTCATTACTACACAGCCAGGAAGTAGCAGACCCTGTGTTTGAACTCATGTGTATTTGACTTCAAATTCCTCCCTTGAATTTCCTAAAAGGAGTGACAGAGAAGCCAAGGCGGTGAGCCAGCTGGCACTAGAGAACCTGGCAGAGCGCTAAGTAATTTACAACACATGAGAAAACGCAGCTTTGAGGGTGCTGGGGTTGGAACGGAAGGGGCAGACAGAAGGACTTCTTGCTCTGTGGCTCTGTGACACTTATACACGATGGCATCTCCATCAGCAGGACTGGCCTCTCATCCTCCTTTGGACCCTGGAACAGAGTGGGAGGCAGGGACAAAGAGTGTTAAGAGAGAGTTGAGAAGTCTTTTCAGAAGCTTCCAGGCCTTATACAGAAGAGGTTTCTTAATTACTTTCTAGACGAACATCTGATTAGAAATATCATTTGCAAGCTCCACCTGCCATGGATGTCTTCTGTTTTTAAAGTTGATGTTTGAAGAATGTTAAAATCCTAATATATATCTTCATCTCCCATGAAAAACAGAACAATGATTATTTCGGGCCTCAGGAAGTTGGGATCCAGTCACAGAATTCATCATTACCCTTATATAATCCAGGAGAACGAGGAATAGACCCGATGAGAAATCTCAGAGGAAAACATGCCGCCTTCAGAATCAGCCTGAGTCATTGCTCCAAGTGAGAGGCTGCATTTAAATCAGGATTTAATTTTTTTTAATTTCAACCAATGACCCTTTCACCCTGACAATGAGGCTGTCATCTTTAGAGATGAGCCAGTGTGTTTTTCTCTCTGTGTTAAAGATTTTCTTGCCATAATATTCATAGCATAGAGGCAAAGCCCAGGGTCTGAGGCCAGGAAATATTATGCCAGTTCCCACTGTGTGACTTAGTACATCATGTTCCTCTCTGAGTCTGTTTCCTCATCCAGAAAATTACATTTTTTATTTTGATTAATTTATTTCTCTTCTGGTTACACTTCCCTGTCACTCCCTCCTTTATCCCATCTTCTTTCATTCTCAACTCCCCATGTTTCCATTGTCATGATGGAGACAATAGAAATTGAGAATTTGGTGACCAGATACAGGAAGGACCCAAATTCATTCATTCATTTTATTGAGCACTATATGTCTCAATCAAGGGCTAGGTTTGGAACTACGAGAACAGAGCATCACTTTAGGCCACTAGGATCCTACAGTCCTGGTGAGGAGAGAGAGAAATAAATGGTTAATTATGTTAGTATTGTATGCAAGGAAACACTCAAATATAATGGAAGTACTTATTACAGGGCTTTAGCCAGCCCATTTGGGGCATGAAAAGCTGTCCAGAGGAGGGAAATCTGGGGAAAAGAGGGAGAGAGACATATTCTAGAAATAAGGAGGACTGAGAATGAGAGAAAGGTCAAGAGTTCAGTATTTCTAAAGTTTTAGGGCATGTGGCAAAGGCAGAAGTTGTTGTTGCTCAGCCCTAAGTCTTGTTCAACTCTGCAACCCCATGGACTGCAGCATGCCAGGCTCCTTTGTCCTTCACTGTTTGGAGTTTGCTCAAATTCATGTCCATTGAGTCAGTAATGCTATCTAACTATCGCATCCTCTGCCACCCTCTTCTCCTTTTGCCTTCAATCTTTCCCGTCATCAGGGTCTTTTGAGAGTTGAGTTGAGAATGAGTTGAGTCTTCACATCAGATGGTCAAAGTATTGGAGCTTCAGCATCAGTCCTTTCAGTGAATATTCAGTACTGATTTCCTATAGGATGGACTGGTTGGATCTCCTTGCAGTCCAAGGGACTCTCAAGAGTCTTCTCCAGCACCACAGTTCAAAAGCATCAATTCTTCGGCACTCAGCTTTCTTTATGATCCAAAGCAGAGGAAAAGAGTCAAATGGCAAAATGCCTTATGGGTCTTTTTTTGTTTAGGAAAATGAGTGACTTACCAGTCATGGTCCATGTAATCACTTTGGTGATGCTGCTGTTTCCAACTGTGAGTCCAGAATTGTCCTGTCCTTGAGCATGAAGGACATCATTGAGAAGAGTGATAAGAGCTACTGCATGATGTTCCCAAGGACTAGAACCAACTGATAGCAACTACAGAAAAGTAAGAATTTTAAACAATCAATGTTATTACATTGAAAGAGGAGGCCTAAGGCAGCAACACATTCTCCATCAATGACTGGTCTATCACGTGCTAGAAATGCATCATGGTTGGACAGCATACGCTATAAAATCTCTTCCAAACCAGAGAAGCTTAATCTGTGTCCATTTTTCTTCCCAGTGGACATTCACTGAATCATTTATAAAAGAGAACACAGACCAAACTGATGCCACTTCTGAGAGTTTTCACCAACATCTTTTTTTTATAGTCTTTCTTCCCCACTTACCCAATATGGGATCCATCTTCAGAAGCTTTCTATCCATTAGACAAGTTGTATTTATCTAACAATTGCTGCTGCTGCTGCTAAGTCACTTCAGTCATATCCAACTCTGTGTGACCCCATAGACAGCAGCCCACCAGGCTCCCCCGTCCCTGGGTTTCTCCAGGCAAGAACACTGGAGTGGGTTGCCATTTCCTTGTCCAATGCATGAAAGTGAAAAGTGAAAGTGAATTCATTCAGTCGTGTCTGACTCTTAGCGACCCCATGGACTGCAGCCTATCCAGCTCCTCCAACCATAGGATTTTTCAGGCAAGAGTACTGAAGTGGGTTGCCATTGCCTTCTCCATCTAACAGTTATGTAACTTTTTATTTCAGGAGTACAAACGCAACAGCAGTATTGTGATTTAACTAGAGACTTCTGAATATTGAAACTAGTCTAACCATCTGGGGACTTAAGATTGGAAACCTCCAGAGAGTATAATCTCCAAGGTCCCCTCCAGCAATGATGGAGGGATTTGAGTGAGAGAGAGGAGTAAGAAATCTGATCCCCTCAAGATTTCGAGGACATGTTCTAATAAAAGAAAGCACAAGTGAGTATGTATGTACTTCAGTGAGGAGGGAGAGCCATTGAGAGGGAAGATGTCAAGAACAGTGTGGAGAAGCAAGAAGCATGGGGTTGCGTGGACAGGGGATGGGGTGCATGGATAGGCAGATCTGGTTATGGACTGATTACTTACTGGCAAGTATTTCACCTCTCTGAGTGTCATTGCCACTTTTGTGTATCGGGCCACTGATTCTTAGCTTGAAAGTGCCATTAAAGATGAAATAAAACACTGCTAACTATCCTTATAAAGGGTATATATAAGGATATCCTTATAACTATCCTGATAAAACACAACTATCCTCGGCACGCAGTAGGTTTTCAAGGAACAGTGGCATAAGACAAGGATGCTTCCATCAAGAAGTTTAGACACCAAGGAGCACTTTAATTTGTTTACTGCGCGGAAAAAGGAGAGTCTTTATTGCTCTAATGACAGTTAGATGACTTCGGGAGCTGCCTAGGGATAGTGTGCAGTTGTCACTGTAGATAATAAAAGCAGAACAGAGGGGAGAATTAATGAGGAAGCCAGACAAATCCAAAATGCTGGGCCATCATCTGTCTGGACTGCATCAATGCAGGGGAGGGAGGGAATGACGTAAGTGTTTATTTCTAACTCTCTCTCAGAATGCTGAGTGTTTTCAGTCTGGCTTCTGCATTTAGAGCTCCCAACACACCTTGACTCCAAACTGCATCCCTTTTAAAATCTTCTCTTGCTGTTGGCCTGAATCCCTAAAACACCTGTGTGTATAATTATGTTCCTGGAGTGTGAGTAGGAAAGTAATAATCATATGCTCCCCCAGAACTATGAAATGTGGCACAGAGATTATCCTCCTAAGAGTTAAACCAAAAGGTCAGTAGCGTTAAAATAAGATATGTGAAGTCAGCTCCCAAAGACAAGGCAGCAGGATGCGGGCTAAGCTCAATGAAGATATTAAGGTGTCAATGGAAAAATTATTTTGATCAGAAGGAAACTGACCAGCTTGGAAACAGAGAACGGCAGAGGCAATGGGTCCGGTGTGATCCAAGCCCTCTCCAAGACCACGCTGCTTATCCAATGCATTGGAATCACCTTGAGGACAAAGCCGCAAATTCCTCACGTGGCTCATGAGACTCTATATCTTTCACCCAGCCCGTTTCTCCCCATCTTACTTCCCCTCTTCAGTCCACTCTCTCCCTGGCCTTCTTGTTGCTTATGCAGTGTCTATTCTCTCGTCCAGGGCTTGTTTTTTCCTAAACTTGGCATGGCTTCCCTGCCCCTTCACTTCACTGCTTAAATTTAACTCTACCTTATCCTTCTTGAACATCTTGTTTAAAATCCAGCCTGCGGGGACTTCCCTAGTGGGTCAGTGGTTAAGATTCTGTGTTTCCAATGCAGGGGGCATGAATTTGCTTCCTGATTGGGGAACTAAAATCCCACATGCTGCTCAGCCAAAAAATAAAACATAGCCAACAAAGAGTCAGGGACCCAGAACATGCTTCTAGCTTGTGAAATGGCCAGACATTGTCCTGGGACCTAAGAAAGCAAGGCAGAAAGAAATAAGCAAAAAACTCAGGTGCAAAAGCTAACAAACATGCTAGGAAGGACTGGCTTAAAAAGTTGAAGGAGAGGTTCAGTCTGCACGACATAAATGGGTGAAATATTCAGTCTCGCAGATTGTGAAACTGCAGCAATATTTCCTGAGCAAGGAAGAAAGTCATCCAGAAGAAGCTTATTTATTGGTGCAGGGTTTCATAGTCATGAATCTGGCTGGCTAAAGCAAGTGAATATCTTCTAGAATACTTATTCACTGTGCCATTTAAATCTACTTAGTAAATTTTTAGAATTGTTTTCCCCCAGACTCTCATTTTCTGAGACTTTAATCCTAGCAACTGAGGTTTGTGAAGTCGTTGGGTCTTTAAGAAAGAGAAAATGATAACTCAGCTTTATTTCAATTTGGCAGAAGCATCCTAGATGGAAGTTGGAGATATCAGATGATCCTGACTCTCAGATCCAGTAAATGCCCTTTTCTCTGACTGCATTCTCACTAAGAAAGGTTCTGATTATAACTTGGCTGTTCCCACAGTTCTCTAGTGAAAGAAAGAGCTGGAAATGTGGACCTGGACTTTCTGTCTTCCTATGTCAATATATTTTTCACTCTGTGTGTGTGTATGTGTGTGTGTGTGTGTGTGTGTGTGTGTGAGATACCCAAAGCCCTACTGAATAGTTAATTTGTGGTTTTTTATGGTTTTGTATGTTTGAGTCTGTCATGCTATAGCAAGAAGCTCACTTGAGCACCCTGATGGAGATAGGAAGGATAAGCCTGTGGACCTTTACATCAGGGAAAAATGGAGGGGGTGGGGAGGTGATGGACTTTCTTGGTTACCAGGTTCCGGTTGCCTCCTAATTACCATCTGGTTCTATGTGGATCATCTGGGGAAACATAAAGAATGTGGAAAGTGTGTGTGTGTGTGTGTTTCACTATTCTGGAATTTTCTTTGGGTAACCAGAACTCTGAGGAAAATGCTGGAATTCTGAAGGACACCACCAGACCTAGAGAGGAAGAAGAACAGTCCATTTTCCAATTCAGTCCCTCTGAGGAGCTGGGTTTGGAGAACGGACCTGAGAGACGGACTCCTAGGATCCAAAGTCCAGGGCACCCATGGTCAGTCTTGGTGCAGGGGGAATACAGCCATTCCTCCCCAAAGGACACTAAGAGTCGAACACAAACTGGACAAGTGAACAATCCAGGCAAAGCTTGAGCCAATAATAATTCAAAGGTCAAAAAGGAATAGTGATGCAAGCGTCTGAGAATCTAAAGATCTTGACACATGTTACAAATGAATTGGCATCTCACTCATCCTTCTCTTCCCTCACTCAGCATGCAGACACATCTGGATTCTGACTTTGCATGTTGCGTGTCGCTTGACACTGCTTCCGATGCCAAAAAGCACAGTGACCTGAGAAAATGATATTGGTGGAATCATTTTTGTTTCTTCAATATTAGAACCCTGCCCTCCTTTCTTTCAGTTCCTATTTATTGAGCATGTACTACATGCAAGGATATTTCAGGAATTTTCTAGAAATAAATATATGAGATTCCTGCTGTAAAGTGAATTCATGTAAGTAGAAGTAATGCATCATGACTGGATGATGGTAAGAATGCAATCCATGCTTAATTCTATGTGGAAGAGTTTTATAAAGGTGAAAATAAGTACAGGTGGCAGGTTTCAGGAGAAAGAGGTCAGAGGAGATGATGTACAACTTTAGGAATAAAAATAGAATGTCAAGAGACTTCCCTGGTGGCCCAGTGGTTAAGACTCTGCAATTCCACTGCAGGGGGCATGGATTCAATCCCTGATCAAGAAACTAAGATCCCACATGCCCCACAGTATGGCCAAAAAAAAAAAAAAACAAGAAAACAAAAACCAAAAGAACCAAAAAAATAAAAGCCCAGAAGTTCAAGTCCGTGGGACTTCTAGGAATGTCCCAGAATGAGGACAGGATCTAAAGTCAACAATCAAGTTCTAAGAAGTCTAAAGTTGTCACACATCAGTTCCTTCCCTGAAGTCCAGAGTCTTATTATTTCCATCTCTTTCCTTGTAGGAGGTGAAAATAAAATCCTACATTCAAAAGAGATCCTGGTGCTCATCCTTGACAACACACAAAAAAGAAATTGATGACTTAAAAAAAGAAAATGATCAGAGAGCAACTGCTTGGCAGAGGCCATTCAGAAGAAGATTGGAAAGAAAGAAGTCTCTGGGACCTATGATAAGAAACCAACATGAGGACAGGAAATAGCTTTGGCTTGAGAGGGAGCCCTGGGGATGAGCAATGGATAAACCCAGGGGCTCCTGGATAAATCCTACTAAGTCCACCTCCTAGGGCTGCTGCTGCTGCTGCTGCTAAGTCACTTCAGTCGTGTCCAACTCTGTGTGACCCCATAGACAGCAGCCCACCAGGCTCCCCCGTCCCTGGGATTCTCCAGGCAAGAACACTGGAGTGGGTTGCCGTTTCCTTCTCCAATGCATGAAAGTGAAAAGTGAAAGGGAAGTCGCTCAGAGAACTCCAAAGAAATATTTGGAGTGAAGTCACTGCCCCTTTGCTCTGAGGATGCTCTCTGCTAGCCTCTGGACCAGGGAGTGTGGAATCTCGCCATAATCCCTGAAGGCTCCTGCTTTGTTTTCTACTCCAACGTTTTGAAAACCTTTCATCCACACTTCTGAACTTGGCCTGTTGCCATAGCAGAGCCTCGTTGGCTGTTTAATGATGGGCTAATGAGGTCTCTGAGTGTCCTAGAGGAACGCTTTTGGCCTGCAGCTTTCCCTTTAAAGAGGGGCCTTTGAATCCAGGTCTGCATCAAGCATGAATCAAGCTTTCTGTCTGTGTCTGATGAAATCCACCTCCTTATCCCTCATTCCTGGAGGGGATTTTCTCCCTGTGTTACACCTGCAGAACTCTATCCTCTTTTCTCTGACAAGCTTGGATACATGATTCCTATTTTCAGCCTCCCAGGTCCCACGTTCCCTAGTTTCAAAAGTGCCTGGATGCTGGACTTTAAAAAATGTGTTTATCTCCTCATCCAGACTGTTGAGGAAGAGTTGCGAGAAGAAGGCGCAGCCACGGGGGCCTAAGCAAATCTGGGTAAATCTTTAAATTGCTTCTGCAGTCATCTGGGTTTTCTTTCATTACCATCACAGACGCTGCCTCTCTCCCCTGCTGACCTTCATTTGGGAAAGGAAGACAGAACGGTTTTCAGAAGGCATTAGACCTTTTCCTTCCACACAGACTTGAAATAGATGGGGAGCATTGTCAGTTCAGAGAGAACTCGGTCTGGCTTCCCCTGCTTGTCCTGGGGACTTCCATCTTCCTCAGCTTGTCTCCCAGGAGATTCCTCCCTTTCCTGGGTTCTCTCCTCCTCTCCAGGAAGCAGGGCCAATGTTTTCCCTACAAGGATTCTTGGATTTTTGCATTCCCCTCACGGGTGCCTGCAGGTACCTGGTTATCTCCCTATCAGCAGTCTTCTTAGAGCATAGCTCTCTGGCTCAAAATGCAGAAAAAAAAAAAAAAAAAAAAAGTAAAACCTTAGCTACAGAGGCAGGAAGGGCTGGCCACATACCCAAGGATCCAGGATATGAGGGTTTCTGTTCAGATTCGGCTCTGACACTCATTCCTTAACTGGGGCACGTACGCTGATCAGGTGATGCTTTCATTTCCTTCCCTGTAAAATTGACGGTGGCAATAAAGGAAATGAATAATGAAGAGTACATAAATAGTAAGTGAGAATACGGGCGAGACCCAAATGTCATGAAATTTGTGCAAGCTACTATGCAGATCCATTGTTGGCATATAGGGTATAGGTGACTGGAGTCTAGGAAACCATGGTCTGCAAAGATGCTCCCTAAGTTACCTTCCCCCTCTAAATTCCTCAGCGTCGACCCATACAACGCTTGTGTGTGTTCAGTTGCTCAGTCATGTCCCTGCAGGCACTTGGCTATCTTCTCCTTTTGCAACCCCATGTACTGTAGCCCATCAGGCTCCTCTGTCCACGAGGTTTTCCAGGCAAGAATACTGGAGTGGGTTGCCATTTCCTACTCCAGGGAATCTTCCCAATCCAAGAACTGAATCCATGTCTCCTGCATCTGCAGTATTGTAAGGCTAATTCTTTATCACTGTACCACCTGGATAGCTAGACCCATATGATAGATAGCTACTTATTGAAGGACCTAGTCTGTGTTTGGTAGTCGAGACACAAAGCAACACGAGGGGCCGTGTTTGCTTTGGTGGTTCATAGCTGAGTCAGACAAAGCCACAAAGAGCTATAGGAGAAACTGGCCGCTGCCCTCCATTATCCAAGTAGCCAGGACACAGGGAGGTGTTCCTTCACTGGACAAAGTATACTGACTTGTTCCCAGTACATGTTGAATTGTATAACAAATAGAATCCTCTCTATTATGCTGTGTGCTTCTGATTGAACACCACTTGTCCCAATTGCATGGAATCAACTGTCTCTACGTACTGACAATGTAGCATGATGAGCTGGAATGAATAAGCGTCCAACACCTGCCTTCAAAGGGTTGCAGAGCAGGGCAATGACAGGACTTGAAGCCAAGGACACAGGACCACTTGCAGCTCTTCCTGATTCTGTGATTTTGGGCCTTGAACATGACCCATTCGAGCCCACGTTCCCACTTGTAAGATACAGAGAAGTCTACCTGCCTGTCCATGGTGTTGTGAGGTATAAATGAAGTGATACATGTGGAAATGTTTTTTAGATTGTCGACCTTCTTAAGTGTTAGTTTCAGAACCTGCCATAAAGAAGAAGAGAAAGAAAATTCATGGAAGGGATGAAGCAAAGATGGAAGGAGAAAAGAAATAAGATACACAGATGGCATTATAAAAAAAAAGCTATAAAATAGAGACATACATGCCAATGGCTGATAGGCTCTCAGAATTTAGAGCAGGAAGAGACGACAAAAGAACCAGTTCAGTCACGCAGTTGTGTCCCACTCTTTGTGACCCCACAAACTGTGTGGCCTGCCGGGCTCCTCTCTCTATCAGGATTCTCCAGGCGAGAATACTGGGGTGGGTAGCCTATCTCTTCTTCAGGGGATCTTCCAACTCAAGGATTGAACCAGGTTCTCCTGCATTGCAGGTGGATTTTTTTACCAGCTGAGCTCCCAGGGAAGCCCAAAATTATTCTAGTAACATTGAATAGGGTATATTTGTGAAGGACAGGGCCAGAGGTAAGGAGACCAATTGACAAACAGCTGCAATAGTCAATGATGACAAAGTGAGGCAGTGTTGACTGGGGTG
This sequence comes from Cephalophus harveyi, assembly GCA_006410635.1. NCBI lineage: Eukaryota > Metazoa > Chordata > Mammalia > Artiodactyla > Bovidae > Cephalophus > Cephalophus harveyi. Next base: position 170,535 of record SJYT01006413.1, on the reverse strand, counting down.
AACTCAGTATATTGAAGTCAGCCTAAGGAGGAAGACATTTCCAGATGCAGCAAGGAATGTGTTAGAAATAATTTCCAGATTTCCCACTGGAGTAGCTGGCCAAATGAGTGTGCCATTTAACTGGGACAGATTAGTTAGAGAGAAAGAAGGTTTGGGCAGGAAATGGTGAATTCAGTTATAGATGTGTGGCACTGAAGTTGCTGGAAGACAGCCAGCCTGAGACATCAGCAGTAGCTGGATGTAGAGAGCTGAAGCTTAGACTCACAGATGTGGGACTGATGGAAAGATGACTGAGATCATTCCATGGTAGCTGAGAATAACAAAGCTAGATTCAAGACAGTAAACCAGGGCTCTATTTTTATAAGGTTTAAGAAGTTGTTGCCAAGGTTAGATGATTCATATGCTCAATGATGATTTAAAAACAGTGAATCTAGAGTCAGATTAGCTGGCTTCCAATCTGAGTTCCATCACTTATTCACTTGGGTAAGTCAGTTCAACTCTCTGAACCTCAGTTTACCCACTAAGTGAAATGGGAATACCAGAGGAATCACCTGTTCGGAGGACTGAATAAGATCATAGGGTTAAAGTGTTTATTCTAATACGTAATGTATAAATGGGCTTCCCTGGTGGCTCAGCGGTAAAGAATCCTCCTGCCAATGCAGAAGTGGGTTCGGTTCCTGAGTTGAGAAGATCCCCTGGACTTGGAAATGGCAAACTGTTCCAATATTCTTGCCTGGGAAATCCCATGGACGGGGAAGCCTGGAAGGCTACAGTCCATGGGGTCACAAAGAGTTGGACATGACTTAGAGACTAAACAAAAACAATTCATAAATACATACATAGATTTAAAATTCTGGATTCTTTGCCAGCTGAGCCACAGGGAAGCCCACATATATTTAAAACGCTAGATGTTTTAAGGGACTTTAGAGAAAAAAAAATTCATGTATTTGTGTTTTTGGATTTTTTTCCTAGTCTCTGAATGAGAGTTGTTTTCCAGGCAGGCAGTCTAGGAAAAGACCACTGAGAGATCTTTGTCTTTTTTTTTTCCTCCATCAAGCATTGAACAGCTTCCAGCATCTCTGCTTCTCTTTCCTTTCCCTTGGCAACCCTCCAGCCCACCTCAGGCATCAACGCTTGTTCTCCTTGCAAGCCCTCTCAGAATGCTTGGCCTTTGTGCCCGCTGGTCCTAAAGGCCCATGACTGTGTCACTGGGGGTTCCAGACCAGTGTCTGCAACCCTCCTCCGGGGTCTGCTGCCAAAACCTCCATCATCACAGACTCCTGTCCTAGAGAGCTGTACTGTCCACCTCTCCCATCCAGGCCACCCTGCCAGTTCCGGCTGCATTCCTGCTTCATCTCTGCCCCAGTTGTTACTTCTTGCAAACAAGAAGTAGCTACCTTTGATTGATTCTGTCTTCCTACCATTGATTCTGTCTCCCAATGCCCCACACCCCTGCCCCAGGATTTGGGTATTCATTCATTCATTCAAGAAATAATTATTGAATTCCCACTATGATCCACACACTGAGCTAGGTGTTGGCAATACTCAGGTAAATATTAATCATACCTGGCCTCTTGGAGTTTATCACTGGGGCAAAAACATAAAAACAAATCAAACACATAAACAATAAAATAATTTCAAACAGTGATGAACGTGATACAGAAAATAAGCAGTGAGATGTGACAGGAACAGAGGAGGTTTGGGATGGACTTTTGTGAGTGACATTTAATGGAAGCCGGGACCCTAAAATATTGTGAATGTGAATGTGAGTGGATGCGTGGAGAGGAGGGCTTGGAGACTAGATTTTCTTATTTGAGCAATTATTAAAGCCAGGCACGTTGCTGGATATTTTCTTCGATTTGCATTTCTCATTTGCAACTCTCTTTCTCCCTCTTGAAGCAAGCCCAACAAAAGAAGTGCTCTCCACACCCTTTCCAATGAGCTACAGGAAGGAGGAGGCTCTGAATTAAGTGATAGATTTTCTGTTCCAGCCACCTTAGGTGCCTCCGTATTTTAAGGTGTTTGATAAGTGAGAACATGAGGTTCAAAGATGCTACCGCATAGAACGTGCACTAGAAGAATTCCTCTCCACCAACTAAAATCCACAGGCACTCTAACCAGGTTGGAAATAACAGAACAAACTCTCAAACTAGGACAGGGCTTGATAGTTTGCAAAGTACCTTTATGGACTTGAATATATTTAAAATCTACAGCCAGCATGTGAAAGAGTGCTTGTTTGTTTTTCTAATTTACAGATGAGGAAACCGAGGCTCAGAGAAACCACATGAATCTTAAAATATGCCACTTGTAAGTAATGAAGCTGAGATTTAAAGCTGTCACCCAACAGTCTTCATGTACATTTTCTACCACTGTTATTCCAGGGCTTCAGAAATAGTCTCAGGTCAATTTATGACATTAGTTCATAGTGCATTCATAGTCATGTCTGTTTCTTTGTGACACCATGGATGTAGCCTGCCAGGCTCCTCTGACCATGGAATTTTCCGGGCAAGAATTTGTTATTTCTTACTCCAGGGGATCTTCCCAACTCAGGGATCAAACCCCTGTCTCTTGCATCCCCTGCCTTGGCAGGCAGATTCTTTACCAACTGTGCCACCTGAGAAGCCCAAATCGAGTGCCTGAACAGGGACCTGAACCTTGGGCATATGTCCAATCTGCTACTGCTGGCTCGCATTCAGCCATAGCTTCTCTGTTGGCTCAGACAGTAAAGAACCTGCCTGTAGGGCAGGAGATGTGGATTCAATCCCTGGGTCAGGAAGACCCCCTGGAGAAGCAAATGGCTACCCACTCCAGTATTCTTGCCTGAAGAATTCCATGGACAGAGGAGCCAGGTGGGCTACAGTTCTTGGGGTTACAAAGAGTCCAACTCAACTGAGCGACTAACACATAACTTACATTGTCCATGCTTCCTGTGATTTTGCTGCCGTGAAGGTAGACACCACTGTTTTTCTGGCTAATTTGAAGCCCCCATGAATTTTATTCTTTATTTCCCACACCCAAAAGCTGGATCCATCTGACCCCTCCCCTGCTAGTCCAGAGAATGCAGCCACCTGGGGGATGAGGGCACTTCCACCTCTGTGGGTACCATCTAGCAGAACCTTCCCTCCATGCCCACCTCAGATCCTACAGCATCAGTGCAAGTTACCCTGGGTGAAGCAAATTCTGCTCTTCCTTTCATCGCTTCATTTAGGTCTTCCAGCTGTGACCTGGTTTGATTCTGCTCTGAGCATCTCTCTACTGCAGGTGAAGAGGCCAAGACACAGCAAGGCTGAGCCATTTGTTCAAACCCACATGGTTAGTAAGTGGTAAAATGGAAACCCACATGAGTAGTAAGTGATAGAACACAGGCAATCATACAAGTTTTGTCTAGCAATAGCACCTCCAACATCTAATTGGCACACCACTCAGAGCTGTCTCTTATCCCTCCTCATAGACTCAGGTCCAAATGCCTGGGATAAAGAGGCTACAGATTAAAAGATCAAAAGAAACAAATGGTGCTTGGTCATCAAAATGTGATGAAATTGTCTTCACACACACACACACCAATGGGATGTTTGGAGTATAAAGCAACATCATTTTAGCTTCTGTCCCTCTCTGTCCGCTAATCTGATAGTGTGTCTAGGAAGCCATCATCTCTTCAATCCTAGCACAGTGCATGGTACATATTAGTCACTCAAAACCTTTTAAATGAATGAATGGAACATGGAGCATCTAGATATTGCTGACTTATTACTGAAGCTTTTGAACTTATTCTTTTTAATCACACATATTCTAATAAAGAAAGAAAGTGAAGGTCTCTCAGTCATGTTCAACTCTTTGTGATTAAGAACCTGCCTGTAGGGCAGGAGATGTGGATTCAATCCCTGGGTCAGGAAGACCCCCTGGAGAAGCAAATGGCTACCCACTCCAGTATTCTTGCCTGAAGAATTCCATGGACAGAGGAGCCAGGTGGGCTACAGTTCTTGGGGTTACAAAGAGTCCAACTCAACTGAGCGACTAACACATAACTTACATTGTCCATGCTTCCTGTGATTTTGCTGCCGTGAAGGTAGACACCACTGTTTTTCTGGCTAATTTGAAGCCCCCATGAATTTTATTCTTTATTTCCCACACCCAAAAGCTGGATCCATCTGACCCCTCCCCTGCTAGTCCAGAGAATGCAGCCACCTGGGGGATGAGGGCACTTCCACCTCTGTGGGTACCATCTAGCAGAACCTTCCCTCCATGCCCACCTCAGATCCTACAGCATCAGTGCAAGTTACCCTGGGTGAAGCAAATTCTGCTCTTCCTTTCATCGCTTCATTTAGGTCTTCCAGCTGTGACCTGGTTTGATTCTGCTCTGAGCATCTCTCTACTGCAGGTGAAGAGGCCAAGACACAGCAAGGCTGAGCCATTTGTTCAAACCCACATGGTTAGTAAGTGGTAAAATGGAAACCCACATGAGTAGTAAGTGATAGAACACAGGCAATCATACAAGTTTTGTCTAGCAATAGCACCTCCAACATCTAATTGGCACACCACTCAGAGCTGTCTCTTATCCCTCCTCATAGACTCAGGTCCAAATGCCTGGGATAAAGAGGCTACAGATTAAAAGATCAAAAGAAACAAATGGTGCTTGGTCATCAAAATGTGATGAAATTGTCTTCACACACACACACACCAATGGGATGTTTGGAGTATAAAGCAACATCATTTTAGCTTCTGTCCCTCTCTGTCCGCTAATCTGATAGTGTGTCTAGGAAGCCATCATCTCTTCAATCCTAGCACAGTGCATGGTACATATTAGTCACTCAAAACCTTTTAAATGAATGAATGGAACATGGAGCATCTAGATATTGCTGACTTATTACTGAAGCTTTTGAACTTATTCTTTTTAATCACACATATTCTAATAAAGAAAGAAAGTGAAGGTCTCTCAGTCATGTTCAACTCTTTGTGATCCCATGGACTATACAGTCCATGGAATTCTCCAGGCCAGAATACTGGAGTGGGTAGCCTTTCCTTTCTCCAGGAGATCTTCCCAATCCAGGGATCAGACCCAGGTCTTCCTCATTGCAGGTAGATTCATTGCCAGCTGACCCACCAAGGAAGTCCAAGAATACTGGAGTGGGTAACCTATCCTTTCTCCAGCAGATCTTCCTGACTCAGGGATCAAACCAGGGTTTCCTGCATTGCAGACAGATAAAGAATCAGAGTTACAAGGACAAGAGCCAAGTTTAACAGAGAAGTGTGCTTGAATGTGCCCTTTTATAAGCTATTTTTTTTTTTTTTTTTTTTTTTGTGCTGAATGGCAGTGTACCAAGCTGCAGAAAAGGGCTGGCATGTGATAAGGATTATGATGTAGCTAACTGCCCCCCGCCAGCACGGAGCTCCCCAGGCACAGCGGACATGGAGTAAATGCTCATCTCCTTCTTTCAGCCTCTTTTTTGGTAACTTCAGCCACCCCCCCTAAGTCACTGCTTATTTTCTGACCCTTAAGATAAAGTGTGAACCAAGAGAAACAGTCTTAAGAGTCAGGATACCTATCTTCGTTCTGAATCTCAGTGATTTCAGGTGTTTACATCTTTTCTCCCTCTCTGCATAATCCTTCCTTGGCCTTTTAAGGGTTCATCCTCTCCATCCCCTTCTATTCAGTTCTCACCAGGAGGAAAGACTTACTTACTAGAGAATTAAGGCGATGGGTCTCTTCTCCTCTTCCCCTTCTCTTTTCCAATCCCTAACTCCCTTTCTATCTTCATCTTCACCGGGATCATATTTGCTCTATTTCTTACATCCTGTCTCATGGGATATAATTTGTCCAAGCCCCACATTGGGTAGTATAGCTCAGCCACTGGAGTTAATCTCCATTGTCCAACTCAAGTTTCACCTGAAATAAATCTGACTTCTTTTTAATCAATATCTGGCTCTTGGGGTTATTTTTCCATTGGTTCAAGCCCACGGAGAAAAGGGTATGATTAATTAGTGCCCTCAATCCAATTCAAAGGTCCAGAGACTCCTAGAGAAATTTTATGTTTTGCGTCAACCTTGAACAACATGAAAAACAATGGCCCAAACTTGATCCCCAAATGAAATATCCTACCACATCAGGCCCCTATTGAACAGTTCTGCAGGTAGTTGCCCATTGTCATAGCATCATTTGAAACTGGTACCTCACTGAGAACATCTCATGTCCTCTTCACAGCTCTAAACTCTGTGTCAGGTGCTGTGTGGAGTTCTTGCCTGTTTGCTGATTGGCTGAGTGTTGTTATAGACAAAAAAGGGAAATGATTCCCTAAATATCACCCTTTCGGGTCATTCTTGACTTGGATAGATATTATTCTCAGCAGTTGGCAGCATGAGAGGGCAAAAAAGAATGGGCATCTGAGGATAAAGAATGCCTCATCTTACTGATTTAGATAAAACATATGTCTGAATTGGATGAATTTAGGCTTGCTCTTTTGAGTCTCCATTCTCTTGTCTATAAAATTAGGGTCTTTGCCTTGATGTCCAAGCTCTCTTCCATTTCAAACACACTCTTAACTCTTATGGTTCAACTGTAGTTTTAGACCAGTATTAGCAGATTAAGGCAGAAATGTTCCACCCTTTGCCTTCCCACTGACTCTGGCCTGCAGAAGCGTCCAGCAAGCATCTGAGGGCACTGGAGGATCCAGCAGGCTGTTGAACCACAATATCAAACTCCAGTCCAGTGATCCCCCATTGGGTTTTTAAATCAACATGGAATGGTCCTGGCCCAGTGTGAGGGCGGCTGAAATTGACAGTCCAAGGGTGGCCGTGGGCGGTGTCCCGAGAAGCACTCTTGATAATCAAAATGCACTAAGCTGTTCCTTTCATCAAGGTATCCAAAATAAATCTAAACCATGGGTTGTTTTTGGAGAAACACCATCCAACCCTAATCTTATTCATCCCCACATCCCACTGTTCTTCCCTTCCTGGCTTGGCAGCTCGCCACAGGGGGACGTGAGCTGCCTTGGGTTATAAGCTGTCAGACTCTGTATTTAAATATTACTCACTCAGCTCAGTTCAAGGTACAGGTCAGTCCATACTATTAAGCTAAGTACACTGGGAAATACATTATCTCTTGGGTCACTGGGGTACAATTCAGTGAACAGCAGCAGGATTTCCTGGTTGATATATGATTTCACAAGAGGTTATAGCCTGCCTGCCCTAGAAATAATAGCGATAATCCCCTACATTCATATTCCACTGTGGAGTTTGTGAAGGATTTTCACATCCATTACCGACTAGGACATTCTCAAGTAGAGTCAGCCCAGCACAGAAGAGGCTTAGACACGGGCTCAAGTGCCTGTTTTTCCCTGTCCAAGCTGTGTTACCTTGAATAAGTCATATCATCTCTCAGAGCCTTAGTTCACTTATGATAATTAGGAAATGCCAGCAGATATTGCTGGGAAATATTGTTGTAGGGAAATCAAGGGGATCAAATGAGGTGATATTTGTGCATAGTATATGCTCTTTAATTATATCATAGAAGAGAACCTATTAAATGTGCTTCGTAGAAACAAAACTAATAATCACAAGAATAGGTCCCAACTTACCTTCTACAGCCTTAAAAACACAATAGAATTAAAACACACACACACACATACACAATACAATTAAAAGAGTTTTTAAGTGGTTCCTTCTATTTTTTTCTTTTATTGGCATTCATGCATTGGGTACATTTCCATAATAGTTGTAAAGCTCTATCTCTACCTCCCAGGAACTTGAAAAATTAAGGTATATACAGATGTGTCTACTGCTGTGACTTTTGGTGGAGAACAGAAATGGAGATGTGCGGTCAGTCTAGCAAAGGCTAGATGCCAGTGACTGCAACTGATATGATGCCATTAAAGGAATCCCAAGGCAAGAGATTATATTGTACTATGGTACTGACATAAAAGAGCTACCGACTGGCAATGTTCTATGATGTGGCAGCTACTAGTCATAACGCCTCTCTAATCATGACCACGTTTCTACAAGGTATTGTTATTATTATCACCAACTTTACCTCCATTATAGGGAAAGGATAAGTCAAAGCTTTGGTTTTTCCAGTAGTCATGTATGGATGGGAGAGCTGGACCATAAGGAAAGCTGAACACTGAAGAATTGACACTTCAAACCTGTAGTGTTGAAGAAGATTCTTGAGAGTCCCTTGCACTGCAAGAAGATCAAACCAGTCAATCCTAAAGGACCCCAGCCCTGAATATTCATTGGAAGGACTGATGTTGAAATTGCAGCTCCTATACTTTGACCACCTGTTGCAAAGAGTCAACTCATTGGAAAAGATCCTGATGCCGAGAAACATTGAAGGCAAAAGAAGAGGGCAGCAGAGGATGAGATGTTTAGATAGCATCACTGACTCAATGGACATGAATCTGAGCAAACTCTGGGAGACAGTGAAGGACAGGTGAGCCTTGAGTGCTGCAGTCCATGGGGTCGCAAAGAGTTGGTCATGATCTAGTGATTGAACAACAGCAACAACTGAAGCTCATGAAGGTTACATGTCCACTGCTGGTAAAGCATCTGGTCATGGGCTCACAATGTGTGTCTGGACCCAAAACCTTTGTCTATTGCCCCATATTGTGTTACAGATCATCTCAGAAATCCAGGAATAGGGGAGCACCGAAATCTACATTTTGCTGGACCCTAAAAATCCCATGGACAGAGGAACCTGGTAGGCTGCGGTCCACGGGGTCGTGAAGAGTTGGACACGACTGAGCGACTTCCCTTTCACTTTTCACTTTCATGCATTGGAGAAGGAAATGGCAACCCACTCCAGTGTTCTTGCCTGGAGAATCCCAGGGACGGGGGAGCCTGGTGGGCTGCCGTCTATGGGGTCACACAGAGTCAGGCACGACTGAAGTGACTTAGCAGAGCAGAGCAGAAAAGATCAAGTGAAGGAATGTGAAGAAAGCATTATGTACATAAATCTCTATATATGTATATATCTTTGGAGATAATGAGGAATCTAGCCTGGCTAGAGCCATGTTTGACAGTGAGCTGATCATTACCAAAATGTCTAACATAGATTAAGGTAAAACCTTCTAAAGACCAAATAGACAGATGACTTCTTAAGATTTCTTATTGTTATTACTCTTACATCTTATTGTTTCTTAAGAAATAATATTATGAGTGGGAATGAAAACTATGATACACATGAAATTTTTTTTTTTTTAAGTGGGGTAATTCCAGCTTGAATTCACAGACTTATGCAAATCTAATTGAGTGCAACTCTGGTTGAGGCAGAGCCCTCTTTCTGGAAAGGAGAGACAAATTTCAGCAAGTATCTTGTAGCTTTTGGAAGAGAAGTCTTTGAGACCAGGGCAAGAGAGTAACAGGCACAATTAGTGTTATCATCAGCTGGAATATCAACTGTGCTTGCTGTGAATTTCACAAAAGAGCCCCAGTGTCCTTGGAATGAGAAGATCTTGCCTAATGTCTCGACCACTTTCCAAGAACTTAGGAGTGAGTTTTCTTCTACACGAGAAAGAGAAGAGAGAATGCAAAGGGTGAATGTGGACAAAACACATACTCAAGTCGCTTCTTTTGGCCTGGGCTTCCTTGCAACACGGCGGCTCGGTCTGCGAGCCAGAGTCCCAGGAGCCAGCCAGGTGGAGACTACAAGCCCTTTCAGGTCTAGTATTGGGAGACATGGATGGTCACGACCCTCACATTGCCATCACTGGAACGGATTCACTAAGACTAGCCCATATCAAAGGAGAAGGGGATCAGAATCCATCCTTCAACAAGAAAAATGTCAAAGAACTTGCAGACTGTTGTAATAACCACCACAGCCCAACCTTTAACTGCATATGTCTACCTTCCTCCCACATGAAATTAACTCCCTCCTCTCCTGAGACATTGCTCTACTCCAAGCAGTTTTAAGGTTTAAGCTCCAGACACATCAGGTTTAAGCTCCAGACTTGGGATCCAACCACCAAATTTCTATAAAATGGAAATTATGCATGCTTTAATCACATCATATGACTGTACTGAGGATCATATTAAAATTACATGTAAACACACATACACATACAAACACACTTCATTTATACTCACACAAAAAATCATGATGCCTTTTTCAAAATAGAAACTTAATTATACAGAAAGCACCCCCATTCATGCAATTTTTATGTCTTCTTTCAGGTAATTAATTTTATGGAAATTTATAACCCTTATCCTCCTGGTTACACCCTCCCCCAACACACACACACACACACACACACACACAGAATCCCTAGGACTCTTGGGAATATTGGGCAAACTTTCTCACTAAGATATTATAATAAGTCAAATTACCATTAAACATTGTATGACATACATCAAGCAAGATATGTTTTTAAAGGCTGAGATTTTCTGGGCAACCTCCAAATGCTAATATGTTTAACCTCAACCATCGATTTCTTGTTCTGAGATGGTACTTAAGGCATTGAGGTATGTTTCCTTCTGTATTCATCCCTCCCAGTACTTCCGGAATTTCACTGAGTTTGGGCAGTAGCCAGAAAAATGTCTCCTATGAGACAATGATGGCTAGTTATTTCTCTAGTATCTCTTCTGCTCTTCTCCTGAATAATAAAGGTTTTGGCTGGGCACATGGCCATCCAGTTAAATGGCCATAAGGTTCATTTCCCAATTTCCCTTGAAGCTGTGTATAGCCATGTGACTCTATTCTGGTCAACAACATGTGGGTTAGGTACTGAATTGTAACTTCTGAGTCAAGCCCTTAACATACGTGGATCCCAGTCTTCCTTCCTCATCTCTACTTCCTGTTGGCTGGAATATGGATGTGATAGCTGAGCTACAGCAGCCCTCTTAGACCACAGGTGGAAGCTACATGCTGAGGACAGCAGAGTCATATGAAAGTCCACACCAGCTGAACTTGATGTGTGTGAAAGAAAGTGAAAATGCTAGTCGCTCAGTCGTGTCCAACTCTTTGCAACCCCATGGACTGTAGCCCACCAGGTTCCTCTGTCCTGGTGGAATTCTCCAGGCAAGAATACGGGAGTGGGTAACCATTCCCTTCTCCATGGGTTTTTCCTGACCCAGGGATCAAACCCAGGTATTCTGCATTGCAGGCAGATTCTTTACTATCTGAGCCACTGGGGAAGTCCAAACTTGGTATGGCCGGCTGCTTATACTCAGACAGGTACCTAAGAGAGAAAGAGTTTTTATTTGGCTTGACTGCATCATAGTAGGAAAGAAAAAAAAAAGTTAACTGATAGACCCTCTCAGACTATGACCATCTTCCAGAGACGACCAGCATTGGCCTTTCCTCCATTCTCTGCATTACGATCACTTATCCTTCACCCTCTAGGAAGTCACCAGCCACCCAGTGACTGCTGTCTGCCTGATGCACACTCTGCCTGACTCACGTTTGCCACGAACCTCTCTCAGGGTCCCCAGAGGGAAGGAGCTTAAAAACTCCATTGATTAACATCTTGCTCCCAGTCTTCTCATGTGTCTAACAGACCCTCCAAAGTATTGTTGACAGAAACGAGTGAAAATACAACTATCAAGTTCAAGGCAATGAGCAATTGGTATGGACACACTCACAAGCAGTCGCTTAGGACACTGTCCTGAGCAACAGCATGGCCACCAGGTGCATGCCTGCTGATCCCTACGAATGATACTCCTGCCTCCAGGCCTGCTCATTTCCGAGCATCCATCCGTCTGCAGAGTGTAACACTGTCTTGTGCTGTGTGTGCCAAGTCGCTGGAGTCATGTCAGACTCTTTGAGACCCCATGGGCTGCAGCCTGCCAGTCTCCTCTGCCCATGGAATTCTCCAGGCAAGAATACTGGAGTGGGTTGCCATTTCCTTCTCCAGGGGATCTTTCTGACCTGAGGATCAAGCCCACACCTCTTGCATCTCCTGCATGGGCAGGCAGGTTCTTTAAGCACTAGCACCATAAAGACTTGCTACAAACGGGGGAAAAAAAAACCTTAAACCTTATGATTAGAATATGGATGTCATCCTTAGTGAAAAATTAAAAGCTGTGTGACTTAGAATGGACAACAGGACAAAATATCCCTTCTGGGTTTTCATTTATACCTATACAGTCCCCAGATGCATTTTAACATTTGCATAAACTCAGACTTGCTCCAGCCTACTAACTATAGCCCTTGCACTTCATTTTAAATTGTGACCAGCACATCAGGAAACGGCACACTGTGACTACGAGCAATTCTGCAATTAGCAAAATGCTTCAACATTCAAGAGGGAGAACAGAGTTTGCACAAAGGAGGCACATTGATATGCCAAACAGCGACTGCCACCGCAAAACAAGAGACCAACATCATAAGGAATGGATATTTCAGCCTCAGTGACATGATACCTCTTTTGAGTACCTCTATTTAATCCAACTAAATATTCACTGAATGTTTCTCCCACACCAGGGACTGACTCTACCAGGTGTTGGGGAAAGACAGGTGATGAAGACAAGGTCCCAGCTCTCAACTGAACAAATTGATAAACAGAAAGCCTGTAATTCTCTGTAGGTATCATAACAGATAATGTCTAGAAAATGTTATGGGAACACAGATGAGGCAGCAACCATCTCTGCTTGGCATCAGGCTGCCTAGAGATGTTCAGAAAGGTCACATTGAGTCAGGTTGTAAAGAGGGACTTGGTACCCAGCAGGCAGATAAAGAAGGAAGAATATATCTGGTGGTGGGAACAACAGAGGCAAAGGTTGGGTAGACAGGAGAAGACACAGTTTCCAGGGGAAGGTAACAGCCGAGCAGGCGATGAAGATGCAAGATGTAGTTTTAACATACTGGTGCAGTTAGAATCCTGGGAAACGTAGGAACAACTCTGCCAGCACCAATCGAGAGTATTAAGTCAGAATTCTATTCCTAGGCACAAGACTTTGCAAGTATCTCCAGGGAATACTAGCATGCACCCAAGGCTAAACACCATTGCCCTAATTCTGACCAAGAAGTGTTCTAAATGTCATCCTATAGAAATAGGCTGCCCTCCAGGCTGTGAAAATCCTAGGCAATGGTGGCTCAGATGGTAAAGAATCTGTCTGCAATGCAGGGAACCCAGGGTTTGATCCCTGGATCAGAAACATCCCCTGGAGAAGGGAATGGCAACCCACTCCAGTATTATTGCCTGGAGAATCCCATGGACAGAGGAGCCTGGCAGGCTGTAGCCCGTGGGGTCATAAAAAGTCAGACACAACTGAATGACTAACACTCACCATGCTATGGACATCCTAGGCCGTCTGGCCTTCAGCATCTGCGGAGTTTAGACAATCAACATATAGTTGTGTGCTATCATATCACCCAGAGAGGGGCAGCTGATGGGTGAGAAGAAATTTATTTTCTGGAGGAAACCCGGATATCTCAGTTATAGACAGAATCAGGTTCCCCTAGGAGGGAGGGAGTGTTCTATCCAAATCCTGTGAAACTGCCCTATTTCTATCAGAGTAGAGTCTACACCCCTTAATTGACCTGAAACATACATATCTTTCCTGTATCTTAGCCAATTACTTACCTTCGCTTAAGATGGAGAATTCTTTGTGGTTACAAACCATTCAGATAAATTGCTCACTCTTTGATTGAATTTACTCTGTGTTAGTAAGGGCTGACCATGAGGGAAAAAGTAACTCTAATTCTCATAACCACAGGAGGTAGATAATAAAGTTAATTCCATATTCGCAATAAGACATTTTAAATAAGACAGGTCTGGGACTAGAGTGCCTCGCTTGCCTCACCCTAGTTCCAGCCCCACCTGGGGAAGGACCAAGAGCTCTTGAGAAAGAAAGGGTAAGAGTAAAGGCCAGGGAATCAAACTCAGAACTTCCACTCATCACGACTCGCGATTACTTTTCTTGTGGATCTTCACATCAATATTGCAGAGAGGAACTGTGAGCATTTGGGAGTTCAAGACCACCCTCAGGCTCAATAATTTGCTGGAAGGGTTTATAGAACCCAACAAAGCTGTTATGCTCAGGTTATGGTTTATTTCAGCAAAAGGACACAGATTAAAGTTAGAAACAAGGGGACTTCCCTGATCGCCCAGTGGCTAAAACTCCACGCCCCCAACACAGGGGGCCCAGGTTCGATCCCTGGTCAGGAAATTAGATCTCACATCCTCAGAGAAGAGTTTTTATGCTGCAGATAAAGATCCCACATGCTTCCATGAAGATCAAAGATCCCACGTACCACAGTTAAGACCTGGTACAGCCAAATAAATAAATACTTTTAATTTTTTTTTTTTTTAATTAAAGGATAATTGCTTTACAGTGTTGTATTGGTTTCTGCCATACAACTGCATGAATCAGCCCTAAGTATACATATGTCCATTCTCTCTTGAGCCTGCCTCTGACCCCCTTCATCCTACTCCTCTAGGTTGTCACAGAACACTAGGTTGAGCTCCCTGTGTAAATAAGTATTAAAAATAATAAATAAATACATTTAGAAAATAAAATCAGAAACAGGAAGAAGAACACAAGACTAGAGTCCAGGAGAGGTCCAGGCACAAATTTTCTTCTCCCAGTGGAGCTGTGGACAGAGCTACGACTCCCAGCAACAATATGCAACAAGACACTGGAGTACTGGGCTTCCCTGATGGCTTGGCAGGAAAAATTCCACCTGCAATGCAGGAGACCCAGGAGATGCAAGTTTGACCCCTGAGTTGGGAATATCACCTGGAGAAGGAAATGGCAACCCACTCCAGTATTCTTGTCTGGAGAACCCCATGGACAGAGGAGCCTGACAGGCTACAGTCCATGGGGTCACAAAGAGTCAGACATGACTTAGCAACTGAGCATGCATGCACTGAAGTACTGCCAACCAGGAAACCTCACCCGAGCCTTGGTGTCCAAGATTTTTGCTGAAAGTTGGTCGCATAGGCATGGCTGACTGCCCATGTGCTAGCTGATCTGAGTCTTCAACCTCTCCAAGAAGTCAAGCCAATACTGCTTGTACCAAGCCCCCCCTGATAAATCATAGTTAGCCAAGACTACTTGGTGTGGCCCTAGAACTCAGGTAAACAAAGAGTATTCCAAGGGCTTAGAAGTTACATTTCAGGAGCAGTCAAGCGTCAAACTTTTCTATGGGCAAGGTTAATCCTTGACTGCATAGAACCAGTTCCATCTTGCAGTTCCACAAAGAGGATTTATACCCAATTGCTGCCACTTCCTGGCTAAGTGGCCCGGGAAGAGTCCTCAAACTCTCTGAGGCTTTTTTGATTGACTTGTAACGAGACGATAATGTCTCAGATGACTGCTGGAAACTAATATGAGGTTAGTTTCTCATATTCTAGTTTCTTGTTAGTTTCTCTAACACCTCCCAGGACACTAGAAACTATGAATGTGATGAAAATCAGAACTTCCCTTGCAGCCCAGTGGTTAAGACTCTGAGCTTACACTGCAAGGATCACAGGTTCTATCCCCAGATGGGGAACTAATATCCTAATGGCTGAAATTTTTTAAAAAGTGGTGAAATTTAATTATATCCTGCCTCAATCAAAAGGAAACAGAGGTTATTCTCGGGGGGAAGGTCCTAGAAATGGCAATACCCAGGACATGGGTCTCGCCTAAGAGAAATTCCAGTTTTATAGGAACACAATCATCACGTGAGTCAGCAGGCATTTCTGGGTACCTATGGATCAAGTCCTGGAGATGCAAGGTTGAGAAGGCTCCATTTACAAGCAAGTTGATGTGATTTGGAAACTAATGAATGGAAGGGTGTTACTGAGCATGGAGATTAACTCGGGTCTAAGATGACAAGGAACAACATGCCTCCTTGAACTTCTCAAAGGCCCACAGCCAGCTCTGCTCACATTGTTGACTCCAGTGTTCTGGAACAATGTATGAGATATCAATACTTTTTTCTTCTTAACTACAGCTTAAAAAAAAAATACCCTAGAGACTGTAGCTTGCACATACACCCCCTCTCTTCTGATATGCTTAGGTCACAGCTGTCAATACCCTGCAACGCTTGACATCAGACAGTGCTGAGAAGGTGTTTTAAATGCCCCATGCTCCCTTGCAGATGTTTTGAAAGCTGCTGGATTCCAAAATTTAAACGAAGCAGATTTGTTTTTCCTTTGATGCTTTATATTCTATTGAACTCAAAACTTTCTCATCCTCAAGATTTAAGGCTTGTAGAGTTCCATGGTATTAACTCACAGAACTAACCAGTTTTTATCAAGCACCTACTATGTGTCATCAGTGTTGTAGGCACATGGAAAGAAATCAGTGAGAAAAGAGTTGTTGTTGTTGTTGTTGTTGTTTTAATCTCTGCCTCTGTGAAGCTTACATCCTTGTTTACTCTGACAGAATATCTGCTTTGGGACGTTATGAACTGAGCACAAATTACTTATCTGCTGAGTGACTCTGGAGCCCTGACCAAACCCACTTGAGTCTGTTTCATCATTTTGAAATGGAACGAGTCATACCAACCTTCTAGTGTTATTGTGAAAATAGAAAACCACGGCAAAGCACCTAGAGCAATTTCGGCTCACTGAAGCTACTGAATACATGTTAGGTCCCCTCTCTTTTCTGCCTATTGTTCCCAGGACCCCATGCAATTTCAGTGATAAAACCAAGGGATGAGAAGGAACTATTCGGTAGTAGATTACTTAGAAGCCCTAAGTGCTCATCACTGGGCAAAATTAGAAATAAAATCAAAGTCCGGTATTTTGATCAGATAACCTGCTACGTTAGCCTTCCTTGTACAAACTTACAGAAGACAGGGTGGATGGAGGGAAGACTCCAGGCCAGGTAAGGAGATACGGTTTTAGTTCAAGCGTCTCTAATTATGGCTGTGTGTCTTTGGACAACTCACTCTCCCTCTCTGAGCTCCAAAAAGAGGAGGAGCACTAGATCAGTGTTCTCCATCCAGGCTACACTTCAGAACCCCCTGTGGAGCTTCCACAACATTCTGCGGCCCAGACAACGACACCAGAATCCCTAGAAAGAGTCTTTCTCTAACTTCCCTGATGTGCAGCCAGGCCTGAGAACTTCTGAGCTCCTCCTTCAGCTCTGACATCCAAGGCAGAGCTTGCCAACTCAAATGCCAACAGGGGCTGCGAGGGTGATGTAACTGCTTGAAGCCAGGCGGGAGCACCTGCCACAAATGAGACTGGTGGGGTTGTGCTGACGTAGATGCCCTGTGGGAAGGGCAGGACGCGACTGCAGCCTGGCAACCGTTTCCACATGAGGAGCTAGAGGCGGGGATCGGGCTAGAGATCCAGGGACGCCAAGAATCCCACTATGCAAGAGGAGCTGGTTATCGTGTGTGTGTGTGTGTGTGTGTGTGTGTGTGTGTGAAAACATCTACACACACATGCAAAATCTCCAAAACTTTAAACGGTGACTCGGCTGTGACAGTTCTCTCTTCCTTCTTAATGCTGTTTAAGCAAGAACAAAAAACAAATAATCAAAAACAAAAAGGTTTGTGTACACTGGTAATATGAAGACCACCAGTTGCTGACATTTATTCACTAAGACTTTGAACAGACCCGAGTCTTGGAACACAGAGGTCATGATGAACATCTGGGGGTTAGAAATTCCTTCTCCTCTTTTTTTATATTCTCTCACACTTTTTTTTTTTTTTTTCATTTTTTTTCTGTCTCCAGAAGTCATATTAGACACTTTTTCTCCTGATCACACTTCTCATTAAATTTCAGGACCCCAGATACGCTGTGTGTCTGCTTATGTGCTCCACGTGTCTTATACATAAAGAGCATGATTTGGGGACGACAGAGGATGAGATGGTTGGCTAGCATCCCTGACTCAATGGACATGAGTTTGAACAAACTCTGTAAGATAAGTGAAGGACAGGGAAGCAGTTCATAGGTTGCAAAGAGTCAGACACGACTTAGCGACTGAACAGCAACAATAATTTCTTCACCGCTACCCCCAAGAACCAATTTTTGCAAATTGTCCCCATTGAGAATGCATTTTTTTTTTAATAAGTGAATTGAGATATCTTGATCTATATGCAGAACTAACTAAAGCCTGGTTCGGGGTCCTGCGTTTTCCTGCCTTCCCACTCCACCTTCACATATTCCTTCTCTTTAGAGAGAGAGACTGAGTTAGGAGAACTGGGGTCTGAGTTTAAATGCCCAGAGGATCAGCAAGCAGGTATGCGGACTTCAATAGGCTTCTTACCTTCCACAAGCCAGTTCTGTTCACATCAACATCACAAGATTATTTTAAACCTGAAAGGAAGCCAAGCCTGGGACAGAGACTGGGGTTTGTGAATATTCAGCTGTGCCTTTCAAGTCCGTCTGTG
Source organism: Cephalophus harveyi (assembly GCA_006410635.1). Lineage (NCBI taxonomy): Eukaryota > Metazoa > Chordata > Mammalia > Artiodactyla > Bovidae > Cephalophus > Cephalophus harveyi. Next base: position 152,273 of record SJYT01006413.1, on the reverse strand, counting down.
TACACCCTGGCACTGGGAGTGGAGAACCTTCAGCCATTGGCCCTTTGGGGCATGACCTCAGGCTCTCCACACCCTATGATCAGTGATAGAGTATAAGATCCTGGTCATCTTGGCCCAAGAGGGAACAATTCTAAAATGCCACTCCAGCTATCACCAGGATATTCCTTGGGTCTGGCCAAGGTTGTTCCTACGTCAGCATCTCTACAAATCTGGGGTCCAGAGATGCACTTTTATAAATATCCTACACACAGGACTCCATTTCAGAATCTGCTCCCCAGGGAAACTAAACTGCCACAAGTGGCAGTATAAAGGTAATGTGATAATCTACTGTTGGCCTTGTTTATGAATATAACCTTCTGAATGAAGCCTTTGCGCATGAAGTTGTCAACTGAATTTGAAGCTGGAATTTTGCACAGTTCTTTCTGTACATAACTGAGCCCGTGCTTGCTGGCTTCAGGGATGCTGTGAAACGTGAAAGAGACCACAGCAAACAGCTCGCGGTCCTGAGCCAACCAGAGACCTGAATTCAGTAGAGGGCCTTGTTTAGCGTACTTTCTCTATTTTTTTGTGTGTGATCTTTCTAGCCCTTTTCATTTCTGCTTTGGGAGACCTGCATAGCCTCCATCTAAATGATATCTCTCTCCCTCGGCAGGCAAGTAAATAAATTCAACTTCGCTTTGGATCACTGCTTGATGATCTTTGTTTCTTACTATGAAAGTGACAGTGAAGTCTCTCAGTGTGTCAGACTGTTTGCAACCCCATGGACTGTAGCTTGCCAGGCTCCTCCGTCCACGGGACTTTCCAGGCAAGAATACTGGAGTGGGTTGCCATGCCCTTCTCCAGGGAATCTTCCCAACCCAGGGATCGAAACCGGGTCTCCCGCACTGCAGGCGGATTCTTTACCGTCTGAGCCACCACGGAAGCCCATTTCTTACTATTGAACATCACAAATCTGTCACAAATCTGAGGGAGGGAGGGAGTGTTCACCGGCTTCAAATCCCATTACCTCCGGCCTGGAGACCAGCCTCCTGAGGGATACGCTCAGGTGGACAATCACACAAAAAAGCAGGACATACTAAGATGAGGGTGTTGAGTCATCGAACTGAAGTCACACCGGAATCCAGAACTGACCGGAAACGCCCTGTCCAGGGAGAAGACTAAGCCCACACGTGGTTCTGCATCTGGGGTATCTTACGCTTCAGTCTCAGAAATCAGCAGTTCTCAGCTGCTGTCGAAGACACCGTATCCTTCCCCTGGCCAGCCCTGCCCTAGAACCGGGGTCTCCAGTTGAGGACCCAGAGTGGAGCTCCACCCCATTCTCAAGGAGCTCTGTTACAGTGAGGCCCTGAACACTGCCCATTCCCTTCAGTATTTAGGGTTCTGTGATGTCAAACCCATAACTTTTTGACTGAAGTTGCTCAGACTTCAACTTTTCATTTTTAAGTCACCCAGCATGTGGGCATTCATTATTTTATTCCAACTGCATCTGTCAAAGCCTTTTCAAAAAGCCAGCATGGAGGGCCAAATAATGGGCTTCACTTTGCAAGGGGTCATGTAAATGGCCCATCAACACATCCCCCAGGCCTGGTAAAGCTGGTGGCCAAGCTTCAATGGAGTTTGGAAATGAAAGCCCCAGTAATCTCGTTCCAGGGCTGCAAACCACGATTCCCTCCCCACCCTTGGCAGTCAGATGACTCCCTAAGATCAGCCCCCTCCTTTCAAACTGATTTCCTTATCTGCAGGATAAGGAAGGTGACCTTTCAGCCCTTAGCTTTCTCCGGGGTTTTAAACAATGCTGCTTCTTATGAAGCTTCTGTTGAGGATTTTGTGGATATGAGACACAACAAAACGTTTTTTGCTATGCCCTTATTTCATTTTCCAGTTTAAAATAATCACAAAAGGTAGATCTGCAATTTTTGCCCAAAATAAGTTGAGTTGATGTTGAATAAGAAAGTGCAAAAATCAGAAGAGCATCACTGTATGTAACTCACTCCTTTAGAGTTGGTTCTGGTGGAGACCTGCTAGTGAGAATTATTCTAATAGGAGTCATCATGAGCAGGGTGGAAGAAAGTCCAATTATTGTGGAGAATACTGGGGGCAGGGGGCGGGGTGGGGGGTGAGTCCTCTTATTCCAAGAAAACAGTGATGATTAATGAAACTGTACAGAAGAAGCAGCCAGCCCTTTGTCAGTGAGATAGAGAGAACTGCATTTCAAAGCTTCTCAAGGATTTCAGATCTGCCATCATAAAATAGGATGCTCAGGTAACATAGAAGATAACATGAAATGCAGGTTCAGTTACACTGCATACTTGATGTGCTCCACTGAGTTTTTCAAAATGCATATGGACAGTCCCAGATGGCTCAGTGGTAAAGAATGTGCCTGGCAATGCGGGAGCCACGGGAGACTCCACTTTTATCCCTGGAGGAATTGGCAACCCACTCCAGTACTCTTGTCTAGATAATCCCATGGACAGAGGAGCCTGGTGGGCTTACAGTCCACAGGTCACAAAGAATCAGACGTGACTGAGCACTCAGCACGCCTGGAAAGTCCCCCTGAAAAGTCCATCCCTCCATAGACGGTTTTAACACTAAAGAGAGCCCCAGAGCCAGGCAAGGAGAGCTGAATTGTTCATTATCTGTTTCTTCCATTTGGTTATCAGAGGGCATCAGCTATTTACTTTACATACAAGTGCTTTTACAGTCATCATGTTAGTCTTCACCATAGACGTAAGGTATGTGTTCTTATCCAGAATGTATAGATATACAACTGAGACTCAGAAGGGATGAAGATCCTTTAGTGGCAGATCCACAAGTAGACTCTGGTCTGGTAAACTCCAGTTGCAGTGCCCTTTCCCTGAAACCTCTATTCTGAACCCAACTTGAGTTGGCCTCTGCCCTGAGCTCCCCTGGTACAGTAGGTAACACATGGAGAAACACCAATGGGTCAAGGAAATCATATTATGAATATTCAGTCCTTCCCTGAATATTCACTGGAAGGACTGATGCTGAAACTGAAGCTGTGATTCTTTGGCCACCTGATGCAAAGAGCTGGCTCATTGGAAAAGACCCTGATCCTGGGAAAGATTGAAGGCAGGAGGAGAAGGGGACAACAGAGGACGAGATGGTTGGATGGCATCACTGACTAAATGGATATGAGTTTGAGCAAGCTCCAGAAGATGGTGAAGGACAGGGAAGCCTGGTATGCTGCAGTCTATGGGGCTGAAAAGAGTCAGACATGACTGAGCAATTGAACAACAATACCACCACCACACTGTCAATATTTCTGGAGGTTTTTAGCAATGCTGATGTATCTTCTAATATTATTACAGGCTCTATACTTCAATTTGATTCAATATACCAAACATTTATTGCATCTGTGTAAATCAGCCAAACAGGTTTTTCTGGAACACAAATTTTATGTTATTAATATTGGAGGCTCAAAGGCAGCTCCAAATTTAATGCTGAGGAGACATCAAAGAAAGGACTCTTTGGACACTGTGCCAGTTGCATGCTCATTATCATACTAATGTCGCCCCTGCAAAGCCTTCAGTGACATCCTTGGATATATGCAAATATGCATTGGGAAAAAATGGAAATATATGTAAATGACAGAGAGGTTATACAGGCCTATTAACATCACAAATCCCCATTTACAGCCCACTTTTAATTTAAGTGATCTTTCTATTAGGAGGACCACTTATGAAGTTAATCTGGAACAAAATCACAGCATGTCAATTAAAACGGTGTGACAGTGAGACCACCATCAATTGGCAACTCTTTGCAGATGTCTTAATTAGGCTTCTCAGTGGCAGGTTGACCGATGACACTCTGTGAAAGTCATTTTCAAGTTTGCATCTGAGGGCTCGCTTCTCCTTCAAACTTTTCCTCTTTTTCTTCTCTCTGTTTAAATCTTAGCTATTATGAGGCTTCCCTTTGTGCATTTTTTCCCCAAAGACTTGATTATTTTTCTCATTTCTTCTTACTGTGAGTAAAAATGTGCCAGAGAGAATATTCCACTCCCAGGGGCTTGGGCACTGCAAGCCTTCATTTATTTGAAGTCTTTTGTTTTATCTTAAGTATTCGTATGAAATTTGCATTCTCTTTCTTAAAATACTCAGGCATATTTTAACATAAAATTTTGCTTAAAATCACGCGTGATGGTGGTTTAGTCGCTAAATTGTGTTGAGCCCCATGGACTATAGCCCTCCAGTCTCCTCTGGAGGAGGAATTTCCCAGGCAAGAATACTGGAGTGGGTTGCCATTTGCTTCTCCAGGGGACCTTCTCAGCACAGGGATTGAACCCAAGCATCCTGCCTTGCAGGTGGATTCTTTACCTATTGAGCTGAAGTCACGTAGTTCTGTATTTTTGTATATTCTTGCCTCATGCTAATGCTACGTGAGGAATGAAAAGGTGGAAAACACAAGTTTTATATAAAGTGAGTTTTGGTACCATTCAGACCTGAGTATAAAACCAGTACTGCTATTTATTAAGCGTATGACTTCAGAAATGTGATTAAATCCAGACTGACCTCTCCCAGGCTAGGAATTCTTTTTTGCTTTTTTCCTTCCTCAGCTTTAATGAAATAAAATTGACATATAACATTATATTGGAGTAGCAAATGGCAACTCACTCCAGTGTTCCTGCCTGGAAAATCCCATGGAGGAGCCAGGCAGGCTGCAGTCCATAAGGTCACAAAGAGTTGGACACAACTGAGCAACTGTGCATGCGTACATATTTTAAGATCATGTGGTTACAAGATGTACATTGTGTTGAACTGACCCACTTAAACATTGCAAAATGATTACCACCATCTGTGTTCATGCTGATCACTCAGTCATGCCCAACTCTTTGAGACCCCATGGACTATAGCCCTCCAGGCTTCTCTGTCCATGGGATTCTCCAGGCAAGAATACTGGAGTGGGTTGCCAGGCCCCTCTCCTGGGGATCTTCCCTACCCAGGCATTGAACTTGGATCTCCTGTGCCTCTTGCATTGGCAGGTAGACTGCTCACCACTGTGCCACCTGAATCTGCATCAGGTCAATTTAAGATCTACTCTCTTAGACATTTTCAAGTGTATAATACAATATTGTTAACTATAGTCACCAGGCTATACATTTGATTATCAGACTTTATTCATCTTATAACTAGAAGTTTATACCCTTTGGTCAATATCTCTTCATATCCCCCACCCCTCAGTTCCTGATAAATATCATTCTTACATACTTGCATGAGTTCAGCTTTTTCGGATTCCACATATAAATGAGATCATACAGTATTAACATTTATCTTCTCTGTCTGACTTATTTAGAATGCCTTCAAATTTTATCCATGTTGTCACAAATGGCAGGATGTCTTTCTTTCTCATGGCCAAATAACAGTCCATTATACACGCATGTGTGGTGCTAAGTCGCTCAGTCATGTCCAATTCTTTGTGATCTTATGGACCTTAGCCCACCAGGTTCCTCTGTCCATGGGATTCTCCAGGCAAAAAATATTAGAGTGGGTTGCCATGCCCTCCTCCAGGGGATCTTCTTGACTCAGGGATTAAACCCACATCTCCTGCCTCTCCTAAATTGCAGGCAGATTCTTTGTCACTGAACCACCACGAAAGCCATGATATACGCCCCTTCTTCATCCATTCATCGGTTGGCAAACCCTTAGCCTGTGTCTGTGTCTTGGCTATTCTGAAAAGTCTCCATGAACAGGGGAGTGCAGAGATCTCTGAGATCCTGATTTCATTTCTTTGAAAATATGGGGATTGCTGGAGTGTATGGGACTTCTGCTTTTAATTTTTTGAAGAATCTCCCTGCTGTTTTCCATAGTAGCTGCACCAATTTACACCCCCACTAACAATTCCTTTTTCTGGATCCTTGCCAACATTTGTTATTTCTAGTCTTTTTGATGATAGCCATTCTAACAAGGGAAAGGTGATATCTCATTGTGGTTTTGATTTGTATTTCTCTGATGATTAGCAATGTTGAGCATCTTTTCACAAACCCGTTGACCATTTGTACATCTTCTTTGGAAACACATTCATTCATTTCCTCTGCCCATTTTCCCTATTGAGTTGTATGAGATTTTATATATTTTACATATTAACCCCTTTGAGATACATGATTTGCAAATATTTTTCCTATTCTGCAGGTTGACTTTTCATTTTGTTGATGGCTTTTTTTTTTTGCTATACTAAAGCTTTTTAGTTTGATATCCTCCCACAGATTAATGTTTTTCTTCTGTTGCTTGTGCTTTAGGGGTCATGTTGAAAAAATTATTGCCAAGATATATGTCGAATATTATTTCTCTAATTATGGCATTCTCACAAAGCATCTCAGTAATCCTCACCTCATCATATCATAGAGTTCTTTAATCATTTAGTTATCTGACTATAATTTTTTTTCATTTTCCTTACACAGTTGCAGCAATCTATGCAAAAGGCTCTGTGTGATGTGTGTATACACATATGTAAATCATGTGATGAAATGTACACACACACACATATGGGCTTCCCCCATGGCTCAGCGGTAAAGAATATACGTACCAAGCAGGAAATGCGGGTTTGATCCCTGAGTGGGGGAAGATCCCCTCAAGAAGGAGATGGTAATCCACTGTGGTATACTTGTTTGGGAAAAGCCATGGACAGAGGGCCCTGTCAGGCTTGATGGAGTCACAAAGAGTTCATGGAGTCACAAAGAGACAGGTAAGACTTAGTGACTAAACAAACAAACAAACAAACAAAAAATATATATATATGCCATTTATATATATATATATATACCATTTACATATATATATATATGTATACCATTTGGGCATTATTTTACTAGAGTGTGAGATGAGTGCAACTGTGCAGTAGTTTGAGCATTCTTTGGCATTGCCTTTCTTTGGGATTGGAATGAAAAATGACTTTTTTCAGTCCTGTGGCCACTGTTGAGTTTTCCATATTTGTTGGCCTATTGAGTGCAGCACTTTCACAGCATCATCTTCTAGGATTTGAAATAGCTCAACTGGAATTTCTTCACCTCCACTAGCTTTGTTCACAGTGATGCTTTCTAAGGCCCACTTGACTTCACATTCCAGGATGGCTGGCTCTAGGTGAGTGATCACACCATTGTAGTTATCTTGGTCATAAGCTCTTTTTTGTACAGTTCTTCTGTGTACTCTTGCCACCTCTTCTTAATATCTTCTGTTTCTGTTAGGTCCATACCATTTCTGTCCTTTATCGAGTCCATTTTGCATGAAATGTTCCCTTGGTATCTCCAATTTTCTTGAAGATATCTCTAGTCTTTCCCATTCTGTTGTTTTCCTCTATTTCTTTACATTGATCTCTGAGGAAGGCTTTCTTGTCTCTCCTTGCTATTCTTTGGAACTCTGCATTCAGATGCTTATATCTATCCTTTTCTTGTTTGCTTTTCACTTCTCTTCTTTCCAAGCCAGGCTTCAGCAATACATGAACTGTGAACTTCCAGATATTCAAGCTGGCTTTAGAAAAGGCAGAGGAACCAGAGATCAAATTGCCAACATCCGCTGGATCATCAAACAAGCAAGAAAGTTCCAGAAAAACATCTATTTCTGCTTTATTGACTATGCCAAAGCCTTTGACTGTGTGGATCACAATAAACTGTGGAAAATTCTGAAAGAGATGGCAATATCAGACCACCTGACCTGCCTCTTGAGAAACCTATATGCAGGTCAGGAAGCAACAGTTAGAACTGGACATGGAACAACAGGCTGGTTCCAAATAGGAAAAGGAGTACATCAAGGCCGTATATTGTCACCCTGCTTATTTAACTTATATGCATAGTACATCATAAGAAATGCTGGGCTGGATGAAGCACAAGCTGGAATCAAGATTGCCAGGAGAAATATCAATAACTTCAGATATGCAGATGACACCACCCTTATGGCAGAAAGTGAAGAGGAACTCAAAAGCCTCTTGATGAAAATGAAAGAGGAGAGTGAAAAAGTTGGCTTAAAGCTCAACTTTCAGAAAATGAAGATCATGGCATCTGATCCCATCACTTCATGGGAAATAGATGGGAAAACAGTGGAAACAGTGTCAGACTTTATTTTTGGTGGCTCTAAAAATCACTGCAGATGGTGATTGCAGCCATAAAATTAAAATATGCTTACTCCTTGGAAGGAAAGTTATGACCAACATAGATAGCATATTCAAAAGCAGAGACATTACTTTGCCAACAAAGGTCTATCTAGTCAAGGCTATGGTTTTTCCTGTGGTCATGTATGGATGTCAGAGTTGGACTGTGAAGAAAGCTGAGTGCCAAAGAATTGATGCTTGTGAAATGTGGTGTTGGAGAAGACTCTTGAGAGTCCCTTGGACTGCAAGGAGGTCCAACCAGTCCATCCTAAAGGAGATCAGTCCTAGGTGTTCATTGGAAGGACTGATGCTAAAGCTGAAACTCCAGTACTTTGGCCACCTCATGCAAAGAGTTGACTCATTGGAAAAGACCCTGATGCTGGGAGGGATTAGGGGCAGGAGGAGAAGGGAATGACAGAGGATGAGATGGCTGGATGGCATCGCTGACTCGATGGATATGAGTTTGAGTGAACTCCGGGAGTTGCTGATGGACAGGGAGGCCTGGCATGCTATGATTCACGGGGTCGTAAAGAGTCGGACATGACTGAGCAACTGAACTGAACTTAACAGACATACCATTTACATATATATCTTCTTTATACACACATATATATACAAACATAAATATATGTATGTATATACACACACAAACACATATATATACACATTTGGGCTTCCCTGGTGGCTCAGGTGGTAAAGAATCTTCCTGTAATGCAGGAGACATGGGTTCAATCCCTGGTTTGGGAAGATCCCCTGGAGGAGGGCATGGCAGCATGACAACCCACTCCAGTATTCTTGCCTCGAGAATCCCCATGGACAGTGGTACTTGGAAGGTTACAGTTCATGGAGTAGCAAAGAGTTGGACACGACTGAGCAACTAAGCACACATATACATTTACATATCTTTTTTACTACTCTTTTGAGTCTTCTGGCAAATAAATTGTTAGCAAGTGAGATTTGAGAGAAATGCATTAATATATGTAAGAAATTACTAACTTTTAAGGCATGGTGAAAAGGTGCTTTAGTTGTATGATCTGCATTCTCCTTTTAAAAATATTTATTTATTTATTTATTTTTGGTCACATTGCATCTTAGTTGTGGTGTGTGGGCTCCATAGCACGTAAGCTTTGTAGTTTCAGCCCACAGGCTTTCTGGTTGAGGCATGCAGGCTAAGTAGTTGTGGTGTGGGCTTGACTGTCCCGTGGCATGTAGGATCTTGGCCCCCCAACCAGGGAGTAAACCCACACCCCCTACACTGGAAAGCAGATCCTTAACCACTGAACAACCAAGGAAGTCATCCCATCTGCTTTCTCCTGATACTTTAAATTCCAATTGCTTCTTATCTATCATTAAAGTAGACCAAATAAGACTTGATCTTAGCAAATTCTAACTTTCCTACTTCATTTATAGCGTACAATAAAAGATTAGCATCTAAGGATTTCACTTTCAAGGCTGATATCACACACAAGCATAAATTTGAATCCACTAGGCTAAAGGTCTGATATACCAAAGAGAATCCCTCAACTGAGATATGAGATTAGTTGAGTGAAAATTCAATTTTGAGTTATTTAAGTAGTCACGTAAAGTGTGGAAAGTGTTGGTTGCTCAGTCGTGCCTGACTCTTTGCGACCCTGTGGACTGTAGTCCATCAGGCTCCTCCGTTCATGGGATTTTCCAGGCAAGAATACTAGAGTGGGTTGCCATTTTCCTCTCCAGGGTACTCACACAGGAGGACAGAAATACATGACTGTGTCAAGAGTCTATTGAATTCTTAGAAGCAGTAATTATCCCAAGCATTACTAAAAGAGATTGGAGATGAGCAGACCTCAACACAATGTTTATTTCTGCAAAATGAAACAATTTTAGTTTAGCTTCTTCTTTTTACAATTGAGTGAGATTAGGGGCGATCTAGGATGAGAGAGTTCTTGTTTAAGACTGAGGCCCAAGGTGGACAGATCGGGGAGATTTCTAGTCTCAGACTGTTTTGTTGTTGTTGTTCAGTTGCTGAGTCATGTCGGACTCTTTGTGACTCCGCAGACTGCAGTGTGCCGGGCTTCCCTGTCTCACTACCTCCCACAGTTTGTTCAAACTCATGTCCATTGAGGCAGTGATCCTATCCAATCATCTTATCCTCTGTAGCCCTCTTCTGCTCAGATTACTTAAATGTGGCAAAATGGATGCAAATAAATAAATAATGTATGTCTTGAAATACTTCCTCTTACTGGAAACATCAGTTTGAATGATGGCAGAATCATGACCTAGTCTCTAAAACCAGAAATGTGAGTGGAGGGGGCTTTGTGGAATCCCCTTTTTCTCCCACCTCCCTCATTCAAATTCTTCTCAATCATTGCCAAGTGATGTTAGTGCCATCCCCCCAGCTGCTAATGCTGCCTAAGCCAGGTGCTGGTCCTACGGCCACTGGTACTGTCCTTCTCTCAGACAGTCTTTCCACTGTGGCCAGAATCAACTACACATTTCCAAACCAATCTTATTTGCTTGCATAACGTACTCCAATGACACTATTATAACAGCAAGACCTTACAATTCCTTAAGATGATTTCTAAATCAACAGCCTATATTTATAACCCCACTTCCACTTAGGTATAGGGTTTCCAGACATAGCAAAAAGGGGAAAAGATAGAATAGGTGTATGCATGTGTGTGTGTGTGTGTGTGTGTGTGTGTGTGTGTATGTGTGTGTGTGTGTGTGCCATGCAATCTTTGGATGCACTTACACTAGAAAATTATTCTTTATCTGAAATTCAAATTGAACTAGGTGTTCTGCATTTTATCTGGCATTTACATAGATGCCAAAATCAGGCAAACTGAAATACCTGTGCACTTTTTTAATGTGCACTTCTATCCATGGAGAGCAAGATCTGCACTCAAGCCCAAATATTTGTCATATTATTGATATAGGCATTCAGTAAGTATCTGTTAAAGGAAGGAAGACAGAGAAGGAAAGAAAGAAAGAAAGAGATAAAAGGATAGAGGAGAGGGGGAAATAAGAAAAACACCTTTAAATATAACAGACTTGTATTCTACCTAAAGTAAAAACTTTGCATTTCTAAACTCTTATGGAAATTTAGATAACACCACCCAGTCCTAAATGAGCAGTTCCCAGACTGATCCTGTTAACATGGTCTCATGTTATTACTCTCTTACTCAACACCCTCTTATGGATCTCTGTTCTACTGTTACTGGCTGCTCACTGCTCAAAAGCAAATGCTTGAGAGGCAAGTGTTGGTAAAATGAAAAAGTTGCCTTATTCAGGAGGTCTAAACTAGGAGAGAAGGTGGACTCATGTCCAAAGGCCAACTCCCTGCTGTTGATCAGTGAACAAGAGCTTTGAAAGGGGAGTCTCAAGTGCGTGTAGGTGGAGGGAGGAGGACTACACGCAGAACTGCAAAGTTAGCTCTGACAATTATCTTGAAATTAGTTATGCAGTTGTCTGAACAGCATCATCTTGATTGTTTCAAGTACGTTACTATTTAGTTCCAGGGTCGATTTGTTCTTATTTCTTTGAGGCCAGTTCTCGAAAATATGGTAGCTTATTCCATAGTTACTGTCTGGTCCTTATGTGGTTAACGTCTTCCACTTAAGGGACGGTTTCAGTATCTACAAGACAGCTCAAAAGATGTGGATCAGAATATTATCTATAGCTCTTGAAGAGGAACAGCAAGTGCTTGACTTTGTTTAATGACTCAACTATTATCATTTGGTCTTGTTTGACTGCTTTCATTTGCTTCTGCACTTTCTCACCCAGCTGATTAAATTTATTTTTGGCTAAAGTTTTTCTACAGACAAAAGGGAACAGAGGACATGGGGTGTGGGGTTGACCGCGGAGGGGGGACAGGGATCTGTCCTGGAAAGAAACCCATATGGTGCTGCTCCTTTTCACTACCCAGAATAAAACCAAAGTCCTGGAAGGACACACTTGACTCCACATCCTGCTCCCACAGTGCCCCAGCCACAGTGGCTCCCTGCTGTTCCTGAAACCCCACAGCACCTCCTGAGCACCCCCATCTCAGGGCTCTTGAGCTGGCTGTTCTCAGGCCCTGGGACATTCCTCCCCAAGAAACACACATGGTTGGCTCCCTTACCCTTTAAGGTCTTTCCTCGATGCCATTTTCTCAGTGAAGGCCCTCTGTTCACCCCTCCCTCTTTATATTTCTTCATAGCCATTCCTGCTTCTTATCCCACTATATTATATTACAATATATCTCTCTATGTAGTCTTCCTCCTTTAGAATGTAAGCTCCATGAGAGTGAAATTTTTGTCAGCTATATTTATATTCCCAAAGCTTAGAAAAATGCCAGGAAATAAGCTCACTTAATATTTGTTGCAGGAAAAAGTACCTGATATATTTTGTCTACTAGTTTTAATCTTTAGTACCAAAAGAATGGAAACATGGGGGGGAAAGATGATAGGTATCAAAATTCCAGAAAAAATCAGGTCTACTTGGATTTGCCTCTCGAGTTAGGTCTCCGGAACCTTTGTGAGTCTCTTCGTTGTACTCAAGCTCAATCATGTCCAACTCTGTGTGACCCCATGGACTGTAGCCTGCCAGGCTCCTCTGTCCATGGGATTTTCCAGGCAAGAATATTGGAGTTAGTTGCCATTTCTTCTTCCAAGGGATCTTCCTGACCCAAGAATTGAGACTGTGTCTCGTGTATTGGCAGGCACATTCTTTACCACTGTGCCACCTGGGAAGCCCAATTCCCTCCTCAGTGAAGTGGAAACATTTTCTGCTCTACCTACCTTAATTGTACTGTTGCTTGTCCCAGCCCCTCAAAGTTGAAGGCTGCTAATGGTTTGTGAAGAAAAACTAAAGGGCCTCTTGATGAAGGTGAAAGAGGAGAGTGAAAAGTTGACTTAAAACTCAGTATTCAAAAATCTAATATCATAGCATCTGGCCCCATCACTTCATGGCAAATAGATGGGGAAACAATGGAAACAATTACAGACTTTATTTTTGGGGCTCCAAAATCACTGCAGTTGGTGACTGCAGCCATGAAATTAAAAGATGCTTGCTCCTTGGAAGGAAAATTATGACAATCCTAGACAACATATCAAAAAGCAGAAATATCACTTTGCTGACCAAGGTCCAGATAGTCAAAGCTATGGTTTTTCCAGTAGTCATGCATGAATGTGAGAGTGGGACCGTAAAAAAGGCTGAGCACTGAAGAATTAATGCTTTTGAACTGTGGTGCTAGAGAAGACTCTTGAGAGTCCCTTGGACAGCAAGGAGATCCAATCAGTCAATTCTAAGGGAAATCAACCCTGAATATTTACTGGAAGGATTGATGCTGAAGCTGAAGCTCCAGTACTTTAGCCAGCTGATGCAAAGAGCCAACTTACTGGAAAAGACTCTGATGTTGGGAAAGATTGAGCACAGGAGGAGAAGGAGGCAGCAGAGGATGAGATGGTTGGATAGTATCACCGACTCAAAGGACATGAATTTAAGCAGACTCCAGGAGATAGTGAAAGACAGGGAAGCCTGGTGTGCTACAGTCCATGGGGTCACAAAGAGTCGGACATGACTTAGCAACTGAACAACAACAACAGCTACTTTTAGGAAAGGCAAGCTACTCTTCCCTGACCCTTGTCCTCCACCACTTCCTGTTTGATCTTTGGTCATCATCAATCCCAGTCTCCTTGCTCTGTTCAAAGTGCATCATACCTCATCGAGCCCTCAGATTGAGCCTGCTGGCTGCCTCTCTTGGGAGCATGATTTGCATCCTACTGAGCTGTCATTTGATACTCCTGAGACCTCCTGACATGCCCTCGCTCCCTGGGACATTTTGTGAGAATTATAGAGTATGCGATATCAGGTTGCAAACTCTGAAGTACTGCAGCAAATATGAGCAACATTCATTCTTAATGTAAACTTTTAATCCTGCAGATAAATATAAAAAGAGGAAAAATTTTCAAGCATCAGGTACCTCCACAAAGTTATTGCAATATGCACTTTCTTTATCCTTGAGTCTCAATGACTTAGCCTGTTCAGTACTAATCTCCACATTTTAAAAATAGGAAAACTGAGACATAGATAATTTAATCCTGGGTTTACATGGCAAACCTGAGGTGAAGGAGAATTTCAGATCCAAACAAGTCTGACTTTATACAGATTATGCCTTTTGAACTTCACCATACTTCCTACCAGGATATGTTTAACAGACTGAATATTATACCAAGCCAGTTCAAACTGATCCAAGAGGCCCATCCTTCTGGTGTTCTCTGTCAGTGGAAAGTGATTCTTCTCTTCCCTTTTTAAGTGGACAGTTAAGAAAACAATAGCTCATGGGATGGGAACCCCTGGAATAAAGGGTCTGTGACTCACTCATGTAATTACAGCAATCCTCTTGCTGATAGGTTATCTTAAAATTCTTGTTGAATGTAGTTTTAATACCTAAAATTTTAAATTGCTTTTCATAATTAAAAATAGTAAGGTTCTTTATAACATATGAAGAAAGAAAAAACAAAACTGCTCTTTTTACTATGCAGATACAGCCACTATTAATATTTTAGCATATAATATACTAATAGCATATAATACTTCCTTCTAGTTTGAATGATGTGTATGTTTTTAATCATGATGCTAATGTTTGTTAAAATTAAGCATACTATTTTATTTTAAAAGAAAAAATTTCATTCTTATAGAAAATTTGAAATTTCAAAAAGGACAAAGAAAGGATAAAATATACAATGTGACTTTTTACAAATAATGATAATCAAGTATATAACTAATAATAGCCAGAGATTGCTACCTTTGTTTATGCCCTCCACTTTTTCTGTGTATTTTAATGTGTTTGAAATAATGGCACACATATTGCTTTTAAGTATAAAGAACTCAGACACGTTCATAGTTTCTAGATGAAAAGTAAAATAAAGAGTGGCTTAATGACAGATAATATCTGCCAGTGGGTGGTATATTTCTTTCCAAAAACTCAGGTGCTTCATATAAATTTTAAAGATACAGAAAATCACTTTTCAGTTTCTGTAGTATTGGAATTGGCCATATGTCACTCTTTGCAGCTGCATTTTTGTAAAGATGAAATGTATTTGTTGTTGTTGTTGGTTTATTAATCCTCTCAGGTGCTTTAACATTATTTAGCAATAATTACCAAGTGATTGAACAGAAAATAAGAATTATTGTTTTAAATGGGCATCAATCATGGATATAGAATCATACTCATTGAATTCACTGGTATTACCATTTTCCAGACCATTCTGAAGTAGCTGACTTTACAGAAGCATCCGATGGCCTTTGGAGTATTCAGCTGCAATGCCAGCTAGCAGGCTCTATTTCTCAGGGCTTGGGCATAGTTCAACAGGGGTCTGTACCTGCTCTGATTTAGTGTCTGTTTCTCCCACATCCAAGATTAAAAGGGTCCAGGAATCCAGGGCTGGCAATGGGAGTGGCATCACTCACTATTACTCCTAGTAACCCTCTAGCAGAATTTTTGCTTCCTGTTTCTTCAACCTTAGCTCTGCTGATGCAGACATCTTGGTTCCAGAAGAAGAATGCTTCCATCAATTTACACAGAAGTGAATCCATTGAAATGGAAGTTAAGATTACCCAGTTACTCTGAGCGCCTCATGATACTGAATCAACAGGCTAACAGTGAAAGATCTACTGTGCTAGCTGGAATGACTGATCATGATTCCAAGAGGAAGCTGAATGACTACCTCACAGTGGAGGTCAGGGAGAGTGTGTCTGGGAAACAGGAGCTCTCATCGGGGATCTCTTAGTATTACCATGTGCTGTGACTGAAGTCAATGGAAAGCTGTAACAGCTCAAAGTAGGCAAGACTAATAATAGCACTGGCTTCCTTGGTGGCTCATTGGTGGTATTAAAAAAAAAAAAAAAACCCACCTGGCAATGCAGGATACAGGGGTTGGTCCCTGGGTCAGGAAGATTCCAGGGAGAAGGAAATGGCAACCTGCCGGGAGCCAGCGTGAGGAATCCCACCTGTGACAAGGTCATGCGGCAGAGATCTAATGAGCAAGGCTAATCAGATCTCAGGTTTTCCCCCTGGTATTTCCTGAGCATGTACCCCCAAAAATAAGAATCTGCCTGCTTTTCTACTTTTCTGACACACTCTGGAAAAAGTCAACTCAGGGCTTTAGTCTTCTGCATTTGAGAGGGATGTTTCAGTTAAACCCCCTCTGATAACTCTCTAGCTTGCCCAACAGGTTCCCCCAGGCCTCTTACAGCTTGTGTATTGCTTACAGCCCCCCAACCACGAGAGGCACAAAGTTTAAAAGCATCTTAAAGATACAGAGCCTTTTCTAAAGAGCTAAAAATTATATTGGTAGAGGGTTTTCATTGTTGACTCAATGATAGCTGCCAGGCCTCCATATTCTTTATCTTTTAGGCACCTGGGAGGATGTTAATCAATGTAAATGGGATATGGAAAAAGATATATAGTAGTTTTGATGTTAGCAACACTAGACTTTTGAGTTAATTACTTTTCTTTTGTTATAAATCACTGTACTCCTTTTACTTGTTATAAATTGCTGTATCTTTGCTATGTAAGAATGTAACTTTATTTAGTGCTTTCTGAGAGTGGCACCAAACTTTGGGAAGATCAACACGAATAAGCCTTCTGGTTGACAAATCTTATCAGAAAAGGACTGTAAAATGTTAATTGGCCCTTTTGGCCAGAAGATGATGTAAATCACCTAAGACTTGTGTATACAACTAGGTATGCAGAGAGAAAAGCCTGGTTTTGGTAAGAGTCTGAGTTGCTAACGCTGCATAATTTTGTATTACCCATTGATCTCTATGTACAATCAAAAAGGTATAAAAGGCCTTTCTGGACAGTAGAGGCCAGGCCAGTCATTGGAAGGACTGGTTTCCCCCGTGTCTCCTCTTTACTCTATTTTCAGGCTGAATTCCCATATGGGGTGTGGAGGCTCGCCGTGTCTACTTACTTGCCCTGGCTGCTAAGATCCGTAAGAGAGAGAGCCCAAGGCGGAGCACTCTCCGATATTCAAACGGGCGCTGGCGGCCTAACGTAGATGGTGCAAGTTCCTTATCTGGAACTTTATTGGCTTTCCACGTAAACCAAGTTATTCAGCCTCTTTTCTCCACTTAATTTTCCTACTACACTATTTCTTCCTAATCTAATCTTATATTAATACATAAATAAGTTTTTCCCTTGCCTATCCATCTCCCCTTCTAATCACACTGGATCCACCAGGACTGGACCCCGGCAGCAACTCACTCCAGTATTCTTGGCATTCTTACAGACTAACACAGCAATAATAATGGCATAGACTCTTTTGGAATGAAGGTGTGAATCACTATATCAGGTAAAGACTCCTGACTGGCTGAGGTGCTTGATGAAGGCAAAGGGAATGAAGAATGGACAGTGGGATAAGATACTTATAAATATTATGACTCTGTGACCAGTTACAGAAACTAGGACTGTATTGTCAGAAGTATTTCCTCCTTATTTTGTTAGGCTTTTCTGTATAGATATACAAGCTTTATGTGTGTGTGTATGTGTATACTTGCTTAATATGATTTTCCTCAGTGTTTCAGCAGTGAAGAATCTGCCTGCAATACAGGAGATGCAGGTTCAATCCCTGGGTCTGAAAGATCCCTTGGAGGAGGAAATGGCAACTCACTCCAACATTCTTGCCTGGAGAATCCCATGGACAGAGAAGCCTGGTGGGCTACAGTCCGTAGCGTCACAAAGAGTCAGACATGACTAAAGCAATTGGGCACACACACATACTTGCTTAATATATAGAGATATATTTGATTTTATATTTAAACAAATATATAAAGTTGTTTTCTCTGCTTGTTTTCTTTTCTACCTTATTCCTTTATCATGTAACAATAAGAGTTATCAACTTTATGCTACAGTAGTTAAGTATTAAATTTACATTATGGTATTTAAAAATGGGATATCAAGAAAAAGAGTAAATGTCACTTAAGGACTTTACTTCATTTTCAGGAGCAGTTAGTGCATCTTTGGTTGTACTCAGGATAGTTATTTCATGCTAGGCAGAATTATGACCTTGTTATTGTCTTTATCATGCAATTGTTCTGGTTATTCAGTTGCTCAGTCATGTCCAACTCTTTGAAGCACCATGGACTTTAGCACACCAGGCTTCCCTGTCCTTCACCATCTCCCAGAACTTGCTCAAATTCATGTCCGTTGAGTCAGTGATGCCATCCAACCATCTGGGCCTCTGTCTTCACTGCTATCCTTACCTACCTCACTAAGTCAATGGAGAAAAAAATACAAGTGTGGCTTAAGGAGATGCATGTGGGTGCCAAGTTGATAACAGATGGATTTGTGATGATGAATGCCATGTGTCAACTTGACTGGATCATGGAGTGCTCAGATTAAACATCATCTCTGGGCTTATCTGTGATGATAGTTCTAAGTGAGATTGTATTTGAATGAGTAAACTGAATAAAGCACATTGTCCTTCCCAGTATGGGTGGGCATCATCCAATCTGTGATGGCTTGAATAGAAAAAAAAAATAAAAAGACTAAGGAAGGGGAAATTGGCTCTCTCTAACTTTTTGAGCTGTGGCATAGGTCTTGTGCTGTCTACCTCCAGTTCTCAGTACCACATGTTGGACACCACGGGCTTTCCTGGATCTCTAGCTTGTAGACAGCAGATCATGGGATTTCTCAACCTCCGTAATTATGTGAGATAATCCTTATAATAATTGGAGAAGACTCTTGAGAGTTCCTTGGACTGCAAGGAGATCAAACCAGTCAATCCTAAAGGATTCTTCATTGGAAGGACTGATACTGAAGTTGAAGCTCCAATATTGTGGCCACCTGATTCAAATGGCTGACTCATTGGAAAAGACTCTGATGTTGGAAAAGATTGAGGGCAGGAGAAGAAGGGGGCAACAGAGGATGAGATGGTTGCATGGCATTATTGACTTAGTGGACATGATTTTTAACAAACCCCAGGAGATGGTGAAGGACAGGTAAGTGTGGCATGCTACAATCCATGGGGTTGCAAAAAGACGGACATGAGTGAGAAATTGAACAAAAGCAACATATATATCCTATTGGTTCTGTTTCTATGGAGAATCCTATTACAGTGCTCAGCATATTTTCCACATAAAAATACACAGATGTAATTCTATTAAAAGGCATTTTGGTATTCAATACTCCAGAAGTTCTAAATTCCATCTCTCATAATAATATAATTTTCTGTAACCTCAGCTGTGTTCTTACCTGGTTCTTAATGCTCATTGTTATTCTGAAGTTGACTTTTAGTTTCCTAGAAAAGCTTCCTCACATCATCCAGCTCCTTTTCTATGTCATTTTATTATTCTTTCTTTATGACATCTCTCCTATTTTTAAGAGGCTATCATTTCTTGCATCTCATCTAAGTATGCCAAATAATCTCCTAAAAGAAGAAACTCCATTTCCTGCAGCAGATCTTTGTCAAAGGTTTGTTTTTCCTTTGAGTTTTCATGGTAATCTTTGATGATCACTGCTCAGAGTTCCAACACTATGATAGCTGTCATTGCTGGGGCTCATATTCTTTGTGTCTTATGGTTTATTTCATCTTTAAATAAAAGAAGATATAGCCAAGCCCAGTGTTTGCCAGAGGACCTCAAGGGCGAATGCTTCTTGACTTCACTTCCTTCTGGCCAGTTCCTCTTTTTCAAAGTATAACTGCCCACTAGTTGAATGGTCACAGCTCCAAGATAAGGTCCACATTTTAACAGACTTCATTCACTGTGGCTCTACGAGACTGCAGTGGAATTCCGTCCACCTTCCTTCTGGATTCCTGGTGACACACACAGTTACTGAATATGAAAATAATCATCAGCACCCTGCCACACACATGCTTTTACTGCTGCTGCTGCTGCTGCTAAGTCACTCCAGTCATGTCCGACTCTGTGCAACCCCACAGATGGCAGCCCACCAGGCTCCCCCGTCCCTGGGATTCTCCAGGCAAGAATACTGGAGTGGGTTGCCATTTCCTTCTCCAGTGCATGAAGGAGAAAAGTGAAAGTGAAGTCACTCAGTCGTGTCCGACTCTTAGTGACCCCATGGACTGCAGCCTACCAGGCTCCTCCGTCCATGGATTTTCCAGGCAAGAGTACTGGAGTGGGGTGCCATTGCCTTCTCCGGCCACACACATGCTTTTACTAGGATTTTCCTAATTCTCCTCCCCACCAAAGGTACAAAAATTACATTTTCCGCCTCACTTGGCTGTGCATCACCCCCATTAAAGTCTTCCATTTTAAGTAATGAAACAAATAATGGAGAAAAGAGATGCCAGAACTTGCCCCATAAAATAGAAGAGCCACATAGGATAAGGAAGAACAGACCAGAGGTCGCGAAGCATTCCATGGGAGGAATCTGAACCTCGGACATGTTTGAAATGGGTATCACCATTTTTAAAATAAATGCTGGTCCAATACCAAAAATAAATAAATAAGAGCATACAAATAAAACCTAGATTTCCAGCTTCTCTTGAGCTGTAGAAAGATGTGCCAAATTTGTTTCTGTATTCTTACAAAACAGTCGTCTTTATGTAAAGCACATCTTCTCTGGTTTGCTTCAGTCTTCACCCTGGTCAGCTCACTCCTTTTTATTACTGTGCATGCATGTATGCTAAGCTGCATCAGTCACATCCATCTCTGTGACCCCATGGACTGCAGTTCACCAGGCTCCTCTGTCCATGAAATTTCCTAGGCAAGAATACTGGAGTTGGTTGCCATTTCCTCTTGCAGGGGATCTTCCCAACCCAAGGATCAAACTCCCATCTCATATGTCTCCTTCACTGGCAGACAGGTTCTTTACCTCTAGCATTACCTGGGAAGCCCTTTGTTACCTTAGGTGTTTGAATTTTTAACTCCTGATATAAAGTGAATTTTCCAGTATGTACTAGTTTCCCAGGACTGCCTTTACAGAGTAACACAAATGTGGAGGCTTAAAACAAGAGAAATTTAATCTCTCACTGTTATGGATGTCAGGAGTCCACATCAAGATGTCAGCAGGGCCATGCCACCTCTGGGAAAGGAGACAGCTTCATTGCTTCTTCCGGTTAATGGTGGCTTCTTGCATTCTAGGCTTAGGGCTAGAATCACCACAATCCCAGCTCTAGTGTTGGCAAAGTCAGCTTCTCTCTGTGTGTCCTTTTCTGTCTCTTATAAGAGAACTGTAATCGGATTTAGAACCTACCTGAATCCAGATAGTCTCATCTGGATCCTTATATTAATTACATCTGCAGAGATCTTATTTCCCAAAAGGTCACATCCTGAGGTTCCAGGTGACATGAATTTCCACCTGGGGATTCATCCAGAGATCCACAAAATGAGGAACACAACAGAGGAAGGCTAATGACTGACTCACTGGAAAAGACCCTGATGCTGGGAAAGACTGAGGGCAGAAGGAGAACAGGATAAGATGGTTGAATGGCATCACTGATTCAGTGGACATGAACTCGGGCAAACTCTGGGAGATGGTAAGGGACAGGGAGACCTGGCGTGCTGAAGTCCATGGGGTCTCAACGAGTCGGACACAACTTGGCAACTGAACAACAACAATGGTCCTATCTACCCTTTTTCTATAGAATAACAATCCAACAGCACACCTAAGCCATGGAATGTTCTCTTCTCTCCAGTTCCACTAAGATTGAAGGTGGCAAAAATGAGATTCTCCAGGATCCAACCTTTAGTTAATTGCCAGTCCAAGTTTATGGCTGTGTTTTGAGTTTACGTCTTCTTCTAAACCTTCGTAGGTGTTTTATTGCACATTACGGAGAAGTCGTGCCAGGAGCTGTTGGCAGATACCATTTTAAACCAGCAGTCAGTGAATCAACTTTATAAGCTGCAATTTAGAAAAGAAGGAAAGGAGGAAGCTTTTTTTTTCCCTTCCAAGTACAGTCCTCATTTCCTCCCCACTCTTGTCCCTACAAATCCCCTCCCCCCCAAAAAATGTATCAGTCACATGGGTGACTCTGAAGTAACATCGGAAGAGGGATACATAATTAACATGTGAGTATAAAGCAAAAGACGAGATGAGTCTGGGTGACACATTGTGCTACCGCTGCTAAGATCTTTAAATTCTGAGCTCTGAAGCTCTCACTTGTTAACGTTGATTAAATAATGAAAACAATTCCAGGTTAGGAAAATCTTAGTAATCAGCTCTGCACAATAGCTATTGTCACTGATTTGTATATTTAATGAAAAAAGTAATTGCTCTATATTCATTATTTTATTATGGTTAATATACCATAGCAAACATGGGAGAATGAAAGTCTTTAAGAACAAGAAAAACGCCTTACTCTTGGGAAGACTAAAGGAAAAATTTTGTAAAAGAAAGAACAAATATCTTACACTTTCTATAGTTCTGCTCTGTAAACCAAGGCCTACAATAGCAAAAGGACTTGCCCTATGTCACCCAACTAGTTGGCAATGAAGCTGGAACCATAGCCCTGGCCTCCTACCATCCAGGTTAGTGCTCTCTGCAGAAATAGTGCATTTAAATCATTGAAAGTGAGTTTTGGGCTCCCCTCATAGCTCAGTTGATAAAGAATCCACTTGCAATGCAGGAGACCCTGGTTCAATTCCTGGATTTGAAAGATCTCCTAGGGAAGGGATAGGCCACCCACTCCAGTATTCTTGGGCATCCCTTGTGGCTCAGCTGGTAAAGAATCCACCTGCAAGGAGGGAGACCTGGGTTTGATCTCTGGGTTGGGAAGATCCCCTGAAGAAGGGAAAGGCTACCCACTCCAGTGTTCTGGCCTGGAGAATTCCATGGACTGTATAGTCCATGGGGTTGCAAAGAGTTGGACACAACTGAGTGACTTAAAAAAAAATAAAATTAATATATTATTTTCTGAACTAATTCCATTCATTCATATATTACTTCACAGTTTCCAAGTGCTTTTGCAAAGGACACTGTGTCATTTGATTCCCACTCAAATCCTCTGATATCAATGTAAGAATAGTAATTACTACCATTGTAATCTAATAGGTAAGAGGATTTATATTTCATCTTTTATCAAGTATAGATATTCACCAAGTGAATAAGTAGAAATAGCATTCCAACTGGAAGGAGAAAATTACCATGGGTGAGAGCATGGGTATACAACATGGTACAACCTTTTAGATGTCTTCCAGGAAGGGCATGATTTTGGAAAGATATCCACAGATACCAAACTAGTCAATCCCAAAGGAAATCAGTCCTGAATATTCATTGGAAAGACTGATGCCGAAACTGAAGCTCCATTGGCCACCTGATGAGAAGAACTGACTCATTGGAAAAGACCCTGGTGCTGGGAAGGATTGAAGGCTGGAGGAGAAGTGGACGACAGAGGATGAGATGGTTGGATGGCATCACCGACTCAATGGACATGAGTTTGATGGACAGGGAGGCCTCATGCTGCAGTCCATGAGGTCGCAAAGAATCTAACATGACTGAGTGACTGAGCTGAACAAACTGATCCACAGAAAGCTTCACATCAGGTTAAGAAGGCCTTTCAATATTAAGGTGACGAGTTTGAACTTACTATGCCAATAAGCAGGCTGGTGAAGGTTTTTAATACAAGAATGTGACATGATCAGAACTGTGTCTTAGAAAAACGTCTGTGAAGTGATGCCTTCAAATTCAAGTACTCAACACCCACTCCCTCTCAGTCCAGGTTCAGGCAGATAACAAAAAAGAAAAGTATAAAACAATAGTGAGGCAGAAAGATTATGACAAATGGAGAAATCTGATGCTTGGGCTAAAAGGAAGTGCCACGGTTTCATCTCATCCAGCTGCTGCTTACACGTGGACCAGTGAGGTAAGATTGTGTGAATTTTCAAGAGACACCGGAAATGTGGATGTTTATGCAAAGTCATCTGATTTTTCAATTTTGACATCTTCTCCCCAAAGTGTTTTGGACAAAAGAGAAAAATGAAATGTGCCAGTGAGCTGCTTTTTACCCAGCAAGTCATCATTTTCACTTGACCTATGTACAGTATGGAAAAATGATTTGAAATCTATTTCTAAAGTATAAACCTAACGCAGGGCCAGTGGGGAATGAAAAGAAAGGGGATAGATGGCTGTCAGAATATGGAATCCGGAAGAAAGCCACCAAATGGTAGATGAAGCAATGTGACCAGTTGTTTGGACTCGGTGATTTTTTTGGGGGGCTTCCCTGGTAGCTCAGCTGGTAAAGAATCCACCTGCAGTACAGGAGATCTGGGTTCGATCCCTGACCGGAAGATCCCCTGGAAAAGGGAATGGCTACCCACTCCAGTGTTCTGGCCTGGAGAATTCCATGGACAGAGGAGCCTGGCGGGCTACAGTCCGTGGGGTTGCAAAGAGCCTGATATGATTGAATGACTTTCACTTTCTGTTGTGTTTGTCCTTGGTGTCATTGTTGTGACTGTAGATACAGGTTTTACCTTTTTGTTACTATTGTTAACATAGGAGTAGCAAAGAATGGGTTCTGAAAACCAGACCTCCAGTATCAGCCCAACTGAGGGTCACCCCAACTTCACCTCAGCCCTCCAAGTTCAAAATGGCGCACGGCAGCTCCAGTCTGGATTCAAAGCCAAGTTGAGAAGGAAGACAAGTATTCTCTCAGCCCCTCTGCTTTGGCCCCTGCGGTATTCAGTTAATGTTCTGGGCCATAAAAAAAGAAATGGTTGGTCTCCTTTCCCTAACTACGCTGTCTCTCTGATTTAAGTACTTTTCACCTGTGAATGTCCTTGGTTACTTCTGAACTATATTCAGTCCTATAAAAGGCACTAAATTAAAGACTGCTTTGGCTCCATGTTTCAGTGAAGTGATTTTTGAAAAGTGCTGTGAGATTGCTCCTCCCTTCAGAAAGCCAGTGAAGTTCACCTTAAATGCCACCTTTTTTGCAACTTGCCCTGAAATCCCGCCCCTTTCATTCTCAGCTCAGAGGCCTTCTCCCTCACAAAGCCTTTTCTCACCATACCAGTAGCGCCCTGCAAACTCCGGATGGGGTCAGTACACCTAGACTGCATCAGGCATCATCGCCTGACACCATCTAATTCACTTCCGCTCTTGAAAACCTATACGCCATGCTCCACACAGTGGCCAGAGAATCTTCTTCAAATATAACTCAGATCGTATCCCTGTCCAGATTAATTCTCCAATGGCTTTCCTTTGAAGTTGCAATAAAATCTAAACTACTTAAAGTGACTTGCCAAACCTTGGATTATTATCCCGCGTACAGCTTCTGCCGCTCTGCTCTTTCCCTGATTGCATTCCAGCCACAGGGGCCTCCCAGGGACCCTTGGGTAGCACCATGGGGTCCTTCCACTGCTGCTGTTTCCTCTACTTAAATGCTTTCCCCAAAGCTTTTCACATGGCTGGATCTTCCTCATTTTAAGTTAAATGTCATTTCAACAGAGAGACCATCCATCCCAGAGCATCTAAATGCTCACTGACCAAGGTCATTCTCTCTCCGCACCTGAATTACTTCTTTCCTAGCTGTGGCAGCTGTAATAATCGCCTTGCAGAGTATAGTTGTCTAAGGGCCTCCGCTGCTGATTTCTGAAATCTCCCCA
This sequence comes from Cephalophus harveyi, assembly GCA_006410635.1. Classification (NCBI taxonomy): domain Eukaryota; kingdom Metazoa; phylum Chordata; class Mammalia; order Artiodactyla; family Bovidae; genus Cephalophus; species Cephalophus harveyi. The sequence continues at coordinate 126,641 of SJYT01006413.1, read as the reverse complement.
TAGGCATGCTCTGAAGCCACACTTCCCATGGGCTGTGTGGGCTGCTCCCAGCCAGTGGCAGGGACTCGAAGGCAGTCTGTTTCTGGGAAACGTGGGACTCCTCTGACCAGTGACTTTGGCTAGGGGACTCCCGTCAGTTTGCTGAAAGTTTCTTATACTCAGTGGCAGCCTGAGACTTCTCTTACACAACCAACTTTTCTTCTTTCTTTCCTCCCTCCCTGCCTTCCTTTTCTTCTTTCCCATCTTCCTTTCTTTCTTTATCGACTTTCTCCAATAAAACACTATTTCTTCTAAGGAAAGGCTCTCACTGCACTCACTCACCATCATGACTGTAGTACAAGCACCATCCCAGCATAGAACAGGCGGTGTTCAGAATTTGTCCAATTTTGCGCATAGATCCAGCAACTCATTGACGCTTGACAGTGAAACTGTGTGCCCACCTTCATTACTCACTCAGTTGTAGAATTTTTTGAGAATAGTCTCTGATTTGGGTTTGTTCCCAGCAGATAGCCCAGAGCCTAAGGCACAGCAGCAGCTCAGTGTTTGTTGAATTGATCTAATATCTCCTACTTCCTTACTCCCTCCCTCCTACTCAACAGCCCCCACACACGCCGAGCGGGACACACTGAATCTCTGTCTTCCATAAAGCATCTACCTTAACTCCAAAGATCCTCCTACTCTGCCCTTTATTGCTCTGAATGTCCTCACCATTCTCCTAGATTTCCATGAATTTTCCTCTCTATCACTGACCTCCCCCAACATCTCAGGATAGCCAAAGAATCCCACTCTTTTACCTCCTAAGTAATTTCTTGTTTAATGAGTTTCCTTCCATTTCTTCTGTGACCACCTTGGTCTAGTCTACATTTTCTCTTCCCTTGACCAATGCAAACACTGCCTTAATAAACTCCTCTTCCTCCATATTTGCATACCTACCATACAATCCCTATCCTACAGCAAGAATATTATTCCTAAAAGGCAAATCTGACGAGGCCACGCCCTGCTTCAATTCAGTCAGTTCAGTTCAGTCACTCAGTTGTGTCCGACTCTTTGCGACCCCATGAATCGCAGCACACCAGGCCTCCCTGTCCATCACCAACTCCTGGAGTTCACTCAGACTCTCATCCATCGAGTCAACGATGTCATCCAGCCATCTCATCCTCTGTCGTCCCCTTCTCCTCCTGCCCCCAATCCCTCCCAGCATCAGAGTCTTTTCCAGTGAGTCAACTCTTCGCATGAGGTGGCCAAAGTACTGGAGTTTCAGCTTTGGCATCATTCCCTCCAACACCCTGCTTACAGCCCTTCAAGCCACCACAGTCTGTTGAAGAGACCTCTTGGAGCCTGATGTCCAGGTTCACTTATCCCTGCCTCATCTTTGTCCTCATTCTATACGCATTTGATCCAGCCTCCCAGCCACACAAAGCAGTTTGCTATGTCCCAAACCTATCTCTGGTTCCTCTATCTTTTCTAAATCCAGCCTGTACATCTGGAAGTTCTCAGTTCACATACTGTTAAAGCCTAGCTTGAAGGATTTTTGAGCATTACCTTGCTAGACTGTATGATGAGCACAATTACACGGTACTTTGAACATGGCATCACTGACTCAGTGAATACAAGTTTGAGCAAACTCCAAGAGACAGTCAAGGACAAGGAAGCCTGGTTTGCCGTAGTCCATGAGGTCACAAAGAGTCAGACACCACTTACTGACTGAAAGCACAACCTGTCTCCCTCTTTCTTGGAGAACTGTCTTCCTCAAATTCACCCCTGCCTTCATTATACTAATTTTGCTGATGTCACTTCTTCCAAGAGATCTTCAGTAGAAAAGTTCAATCTGGATAAAATGGTTTTCCTTTAAATTTCTGTAGGAACACAGCTGTTACTCCATCACAGTACTTGTCTTGGTCAAATTTGGCTGCTATTACAAAAATGCCATAAACTGGGTGACTGTGACAACAAATATCTATTTCTCATAGATCTGGAGACAGAAAATTCCAAGAGCAAGGTGCAGGTAGATCCAGTGTCTGGTGAGAATTCCCTTCCTGGTTACAGGCAACATCTTCTTGCTGTGTCCTTATGTGGAAGAGAGAAAGAAGGGTCTCTGAGGTCTCATTTGTAAGGACACTAATCCCATTCATGAGGGCTCCACCCTCAAAACCTAATCACCTCCCAAAGGGTCCACTTCTTGATACCATCCCATTGGTGTTAGGATTTCAACATATTGATTTGGGAGAGGGTGCAAAGATTCAGTGGGGTTTCCCTGGTGGCTCAGTGGTAAAGAATCCAGCACCTGCACTGTACGAGACACAAGAGATGTGGGTTCAATCCCTGGGTTGGGAAGGTCCCCTGAAGGTGGAAATGGCAACCCTCTTCAGTATTCTTGCCTGGGAAATCCCATGGAAAGGAAAGCCTGGTGGGCTACAGTCCATGGGGTCACAAGAATCAGACACTACTGAGCGACTGAGTATGCGGACCCAAAGATTCAGTTCATAGTAGTATTTATTACACAGGTTTATTTAATTATTAGTATCTGTGCCCTCAAATAATATGAACCTTGCTTCTAAAACAAACATTTGACCAAGTCATTCTGTTTTATCAAATCCTTGAAAGATTCCCTCATTGCTTCCAGATGTGAGCATGACCAGCTACCTCTCTGGCCTTACCTCTTTATACCCCCTAAAGCTCTCATCATTCCCAGTTATAAACAGAGCCTCATCCACAGGGCACTAGCTCACAAATCCTCGCATATGTTTCTTCTTTTACCTGGACTGCCTTTCCTTGTCTTCCTTCTGGTCAGTTAGTCTCTATCCTCCAACGCTCATCTTGAGTATTCTCTCTTCCATGAAGTCTTTTGGATCACTTTCTCTTCCAGGTAGATCTGACCACCTCAACCATGGCCTCATATTATTCATACAAATATCTATTACTTATTTCATAGCTTTTCTTGGGTTATAATTCTAATTCTGCGTCTGCAGTGAACTCCAAGCTTTTCAAGGGTAGTGACAAGGTCTTATTCAGCTTTCTTTCCCCAGTGCCTCCTACATATAAAGGTGTTAAATACATATTTATGAAATGAACAATGGAAGACTTCATGCCTTCTTCAGAGTCCTACAATTGCCACCTCACCAGTTTTTCTGTCTCCAGTGAACCACAATAGATCAGATTATTGCCCTATTTTCTGAGCTTAGTACGTGCACAGCCATATGATTTCTTTAGTAGATTCCAGGTATCTAAAGAGCAGGGATAAAGCTTTAGTCTCTCTGTCTCTACTTCCTCACTTTGCAGGTAGAAACTCAATATACTTTTGCTAATTGATTATTATTGCTCTATCTACCATTCTTTTTTGATTCAGCAACTTATTGAAAAGAATTTTAAAAGAAAGCCCTCTCAGAAATCAACAACTAAAAATCACAAAATGTTCTTTTCTAAAAATAACATGTCCCCAAACACTCAAGGCAGAAGCTGCTTTCTCCTCTCCCATTAATGAGAGAAAGATGCGACTTCCTCCGTTTTCCTTTTGTCTGCGTCATGTCTGCGTTGCCTGGAGATGTGCGGCTGCTGTTTTAAGAAAGATCAGATGACAACGGGAGACGGATCATCTCCTTGATTAAAAAGTGGCACTCAGAAGCATCACTTCCTGAGATTCAAGGAGGAGAGGGTTATTGCACAGCCAGTGAGTGCCTTGTTCAGAGGCACGACTCCCTGAGAGCAGCTGAGGCTGGGCTCAGCCAGCATTTCATTTCATATCACCCCCATCCAGATTTGATCACACAGCACCACAGATGCACTGGTACTTAGAGAAGAATCACAAGGGCTTAGAATTCACCATTGATCGACTTGAGAGCATTTTTTGAAAGACAAAGAAGTGGTGTGGCTTAGTGAGACCAACCTGTGTTCAAATCTGGCTCTGACAGTTACTAGCAGCCTTGTTAAGCTTTGGCTTTATCAGATGGAGAATGAGGGTGGAACTTCCCAGGGTAGTTTCTGATGTGGTTGAATGAGAGCAAGCATTTATCCTGTTCTTCAGTGATTATTAAGGGTAACCACTAGCATTAACTAGCCAGAAGTCTAGCTGTCATAATAGCTGCCTATTGTTGAACACTTACTGTGTGCTAAACCCCATACTAGTTGTTTTTATATTCACTTTTTCCTTACAAATCTCATAACAAGCACGGCAACCCACTCCAGCATTCTTGCCTGGAGAATCCCATGGACACAGGAGCATGGCAGGCTGCAGTCCATAGTGTTGCCAAGAGTCAGACTCAACTGAAACAACTTAACACATGCACAATCCTCATTTTGTAGTTAGAGAGACTAAATTTCTTGGAGATTAAGCCAACATCACCCAACTAATGAGGTTGCCTTTTTAGCAAAATAAGTTTCTCCCTTTTCCATTGTTCCGTGTCTCTTTCTTCTTCATTTTTATTGAAGTATCATTGATTTATATGGGGAATTCCAGGTGGCAAAATGGCAAAAGAATCTGCCCGCCAATGTAGGAGACAGAAACAAGAGATGTGGATTGGATCCCTGGGTCAGGAAGATCCCTGGAGGAGAAAATGGCAACCCACTCCAGTATTCTTGCCTAAAAAATTCCACGGACAGAGAAGCCTCACTGGCTACAGTTCAAGGGATCCCAAAGAATTGGACATGACTGAGCACATACACATGCATACTTGACTTATAATGGTGTGTTAATTCCTGCTGTACAGCAAAGTGATTTGGTTATACATACACATGGATTCCTTTTAATATTCTTTTCTATTATCATAGTGAAAGTGAAGTCGCTCAGTCGTGTCCGACTCTTTGTGACCGTGGACTGTAGCCCACCAAGCTCCTCCGTCCCTGGGATTCTCCAGGCAAGAATATTGGAGTGGGTTGCCATTTCCTTCTTCTATTATCATAAGTAAATATAATAAATATACTTCTCCCTTGTTGTGTATCCATCCTATATGTAACAGTTTGCATCTGCTAACCCCAAATTCCCAATCCATCTCTTCCCTACCTCCCCTCCTTTGGCAACTGTGAGTCTGTTTTCTATGTCCGAGTCTGCTTCTGTTTCATAGTTAGGTTCATTTGTGTTACATGTTAGAACCCACATGTAAGTGATATCATACGGTATTTGTCTTTCTCTTTCCGACTTTCTTCTCTTAGTGTGATCATCTCTAAGTCCATCCATGTTGCTGCAAATACCATGCCTCTGTTTTCTGTCCTAAAAGGGATGAGATGTGGTCAGGACCTTGAATCCCATCCATTTCCCACGACTTCCAGAGGGATTTGTGATACGGGGCCAGGCTGGCCCAAAGAATTCTCATTATTATGACTAATTTAGGCTTTCCTGTTGGCTCACAGAGTTAAAAATCTGCCTGCAATGCAGGAGACATGGGTTTGATCCCTGGATCAGGAAGATCCCCTGCAGAGGGGGATGACTACCCACTTGAGTATTGTTGCCTGGATAATTCCATGGACAGGGGAGCCTGATGGGCTACAGTCCATGGGGTCACAGAGTCAGACGTAACTGAGCAACTAACACACACAGGCTTTAACTCTCCTACACTACACCCACTTTTGAGCTTCAACAGTCCCTTTAGTTACTGTAGCTCAAGAGTGAATCTCAATCACTGTATCACTTTAATCACTTGTCCTCAGATCTTCCTACTCCAGTGAAAGAAGAACAGAACAGAGTAGAAGAATCCCCTACACCATCACCACTGACCTAGAAGAGAACTCAGTTGTTCCCTCCTCACCCCTTTTCGCATGGACAGCATCCTGCCCATGGGTTTCCATGGACCAGTCTGTCAATCAAACAGGTAGGCTGTGTCTTGCCCTCATTGGACTCACAGATAAAGAGTGAACCACTAGCTCTTCACTTCTCAACAAAACCTCAGCCTTCCTTTTTCCTTCCCACTAAATATTCCTATCCTGTTATCTCTGTGGCTTTTTGTGCTTAGCACTCAGTCTTTTATCCATCAAAGCATCTTCTCCTTTGGGCAGTAGCTGTGGGAGATGGCAATAAGCTTTGAACTCTGTGGCTTTTTGTGGTTATCGTTCAATCCTTGATCCATCAGAGCTTCTTCCTTCTAAGGCAGCAGTTGTTGGAATTGGAAACAGGCCTTGAGCTCCCTCTAGAGGTTCCAATGCAACCAATACACAGGGCCCTGCAAGGGAAATGGCCAGGGGTGATGTCACATCCATCTGTGTGTACCGAGAGTCCTAAAGGAGTGGATTCAAACTGGCACACCCTCCCCTGGAAGAGTGAACAAGGGCCAGTGTGGACATCCCAACAACCCCCTCCAGGTGGGCAGATGCAGCTGCCCTCTCCAATGAGAGGACGGGTGACTTCATCTCTTGGAGCCTTCTACCCCACAGCAGGGGAAAAAACCAGGAAGCAACAGATGGGCCAACCAGCCTCCAGGTCTAGGCTCTTAGGCCCTACCTGGCCTCTGGAGACAGGAAAGGGGGAGAGAGATCTTCACTCCTGGCATCAAATATTGACCAGTAAGATACACCCTGCCCAGAGTGTCAAGCCCTGGAGGTAGACAGAAGCAGTGTCCCTCAGATAAATTGTTAAAATTAAAAAAAGTTTAAAACAGCAACAGAATAAAGCAAGCTGGTACCTAGAGAATCGCTGGCTGCGCTTTCTGCCTCTGTGCTCAGCCCGTGCATGGGAAATATTTGGTACTTGGCAAATGCATTTAGGAAGAATGCCAAATGAGGACACCCCTAACAGCGCTCCAGGATCTGTCTAAATAAGGGCTGTTTTCTCTGTCTAGTACAGAGTGCATTTGTCATGGGTAGAATCATATACCCCAAGAGACATATATCCCGTTCTTAACTCCTAGTACCGATGAATGTGTCCTCATTTGCAAGTAGGGTCTTTATGGTCAAGTTAAGTACTCTTGCCTGGAAAATCCCATGGACAGAGCAGCCTGGTAGGCTGCAGTCCATGGGGTCGCGAAGAGTCGGACACGACTGGGCGACTTCACTTTCATTTTTCACTTTCATGCATTGGAGAAGGAAATGGCAACCCACTCCCGTGTTCTTGCCTGGAGAATCCCAGGGACAGGGGAGCCTGGTGGGCTGCCGTCTATGGGGTTGCACAGAGTCGGACACGACTGAAGCGACAGCAGCAGCAGCAGCAGCAGCATCATGAGAGAAACAGGTTTGTCCCTCGGTCAGGAAGATCCCCTGGAGAGAAGAAAATGACAACCCATTCCAATATTCTTGCCGGAGAATTCCATGGACAGAGAAGCCTGGCAGGCTATAGTCCATGGGGGTCACAAAGAGTCAGACATGACTGAGCGACTGAACACACACACATACATACTAGATTAAGGTGGTCCTTAATCCAATAACAGGTATTCTTATAAGAAAAGGAAAATTTAGACACAAACAGACAATGGGAGAACACCCATTTGTGACAAAAGAGGCAAAGACTGGAGTGAAGTACTTGAAAGCCTAGGGACACCAAGAACTTCTGGCGACTATGAGGAGTGGGGAGAAAGGCAAGGGAAGATCCTTCTCCAGAGTCTTTTGAACGCCACAGCCCTGCTCACATCTGGGTTGCAGGCTTGAGCCTCCATCATTGTGAGAGAATAAATACCTGTTCTTTAATTGCTCATGCATGCGTGTGTGCTAAGTTGCTTCGGTCGTGTCTGACTCTTTGCAACCCCATGGACAGTATAACCCACCAGGCTCCTCTATCCATAGGATTCTCCATGCAAGAATACTGGAGTGGGTTGCCATGCTCTCCTCTGGGGCACCTTCCCAACCCGGGGATCAAACCCGTGACTCTTGTGTCTCCTGCATTAGCAGTTGGGTTCTTTACCACTAGCGTGACCTGGGAAGCCCTTAAGTTGTCCAGCTTATGGTAATTTGACTTGGCAACCCTATCAAATTAATACAACACTTCTCTTTTTCTAGCACAGTAGAGTTAAAATTTCAGGGCACTCACAGAAAGTATATTATTATTATACCCTCTATCTTTTTTCCCAAAGAGCCTAACAACACCCAGTTATTATTTGCACTGATTCCAATTCTCTGCCGGAAGATAGGACTTTTCTATCATGCAATGGTTCTGGGTCTTAGGATTCAAAGGTACACTACGAAGGACCACTAAGCTTCCACTAAGCTCTGCAGGCCCCACGAGGCTTCTGTCCTAAGCAGCAGGTGAGAAAGGAGAAAGCAGACATTTGATACACTTCAGCTCCCTCATGCGAGAGACAAAAGAGCAGTTTTCTCCCTAATCTTTCTGCAAAAGTATATTTTGAAAAGCAGGAATATTTCCAAACAATGCAGGTCACTTTAGACATTACACGCTCTCTTGCCTAGTTGCAGAAATAGCTTATCTTGTGCTTGAGGACTATAAACAATCATTATGGTCTGTTCATCTCATCTGCTTCTCAGGGGAAGGGGAAATCATCACATGGAAGAGACAGAGAGTCTCAACAGCCCCCCCAAAAAAGGGATTTTTCTTAGGGGCTTCTGTACAAAGGACCCTGGAGCTTCAAGAGAGGAACAGTCCATTTTTGGCTTTGAGTCCCTGATGTTTACACCAGATCTTGTAGGTTCTCTGAGAAAGTCTGGGGATAAGAGGGATGGAGGTGGAGAAGGTGCTCCTAGCTGGCAGGATCTACCACCTTTAAGATCTCCTACTTTATGCTTTTCCTACAAAAATCTGTAATAAGAGAGACTTCCCCAGTGGTCCAGTCATTAAGTCTTCACCTCCCAGGGCAGGAGGTGTGAGTTTGAACTCTGGTTGGGAAGCTAAGATCCCCCATGACTCATGGCCAAAAAACAAAAACATAAAACAGAAGCGATATGTAAAACATTCAAGAAACATTTAAAACATAGTTCACATTAAAAAAAAAAAAAAAGTCTGCAAAGAGAACAATGACTGGCCTTCAATCAAGCTGACTTTGCACCCTAAGACCACGTGTTTGAAAAAGTCTTTCTGTTTCAGGGGCCAAGGTGAGGTGAATGCTTACCTTGGCCCCTGGTAAGGTAAGCAGGGGCTTACCTTATAAGAAAAGGAAGGTAGCAGCATTGTTCAAATGTACCCAGGAAAGCTGCTGCTAATCACCCTGACTCCTCACAGTCTCTTCTGTCCACACTGACCTTGGGTCCCTGTTTGCTGACTCTCTGGTCTGCCTGGTATGTTTTCTTCCCAACAGGGCTCCTGGAAAACCCCCATGTGGCCCAAGCTCCAAATTCCCTCTGGTCAGCTCTCTCCGCACTCATCCTGCTGAGTAGCAGGTCATTGGCTGAGTGCCCTGCCCACCCCCACACCCTGATCCTGGAGCCTGAAGTCTCTTTTGATGCAGGAGGCAGGAAGTCTCAAGACAGCAACTCTCCCAAACTTGTGGCTTCTCTAAAGGTCATCCTTGGATGGAGTCTTGAGCAGCCAAGCAAGCAGTGACGTGTTCAAGGAACTGCCCAAAAACAGAAGACCCAGGAAAAAAAAGAAAGCAAACTTCCATACTTTATTTGTTCAAAGATATTAGCTATGCTTTAGGAGCTCAGATAAAATTAAAAATAGGTGAAATTCTCAGAAAAAAGAAAAGAAAGAAATTGTCCAACAATGATCTCCTTTATTGTATCATTTAGTTTCCCAAGGGAATGTGAGCCTTTCGGAGCCTGACTGGACCAGACTCTAGAGAAATGTTTTGCAATATCTTGGTTAAACTTGGTGATGCCTAGAGGAAGATAATCAGAATGGGGGGAAAAAAAGAAAAGAAAACAGAGGGGAAATGGGTGGGAATGTAGGAAATTTGCTTTTGCAAATCAGCCTGGAGAAAGAGCTAACTACATTTTTTTTTTAATCTGTTGGAGAGAAGGAAGTTCCGATTTCACTGGAGAGAGGGGCGGGTGGAAGCAGGTTCTGAAGTGCTCTTGATGGAAAGATAATAAACGTCTACATGCACATCAGTCAGCCCTAAAGGAAATCAACCCTGAATATTCATTAGAAAAACTGATGCTGAAGCTCTGGTACTTTGGCCCCTGATGTGAAGAGTAGACTCATTAGAAAAGACCCTGATGCTGGGAAAGACTGAGGGCAGGAGGAGAAGGGGATGACAGAGCATGAGATGGTTGGATGGCAGCATTGACTCAATGGATATAAGTTTGAGCAAATTCAGGGAGATGTTGAGGGAGAGGGAAGCCTTGCATGCTACAGTCTATGGGGTCGGAAAGAGTTGGACATGATTGAGTGGCTGAACAATAACACAGAGCCACAATAATGTGCGCGCACACACTCCCTAGCTTAAGCATCCAGGCTGTTCGGATCTCTTGGTTCTAAAAGATGGGAGTCAGCCTAATGACTTGAAAAGGAAGCAGACCTGAAGTTAGTGATAGGAACACAGCGGAGCAAATGCAGATGGAATTGGTAAAGGCAGTTTTTAAGGGCAAGTGAGAAGGTCACCAGATCTCACCAACAGCTTCATTATCCTGTTACCAGGATGACACCAAGCTCCCAGGAGAACCCAGGAGGAGGCCATTTCTGTACCTAATGCAATTCACTTGCAAAATAGTTGATAATGACAGCTTGCCTATGCATTGAGAGGCATTTGGCAGGATTATATAAGACAGTGGTTGTTAGCAAGCTTTGAAAAGTACCAATTCCAAGCAAGTAGAAATGGTTATACAATTCTCAGGGGGAAAAATGCCCCCTCATCTACTGAAAGCATAAAGCTTGCTTATAAGAGGAAATGGGGCAGGTTTCTCTGGTGGCTCAGACAGTGAAGAATCTGCCTGCAGTGCGGGAGACCTGGGTTCAGTCACTGGGTTGGGAAGATCTCCTGGAGAAGGGAATGGCTATCCACTCCAGTATTCCTGCCTGGAGAATCCCATGGACAGATGAGCCTGGTGGACCCCATTCCATGGGGTCACAAAAGAGCCTGACATGACGTGGCATTGCAAATGTGAGGTGTGACCTGGGTGAACCAAAGTGCTTGCAGGGTGAACCGCCTCATCATCAAGTGATCTCATTATGAAGTTTCAGGTGAAATTGTACTCGGTGACATCAGGTAGGATTTCCTTCTACTGACCTAAAGCAATGTGAGAGTTGCAAGTAAAGTCTTATGTGGGGCAAAATGAGGACTATAGTCCCGAGGACAGCATTTCAGAAAGTTCTGAGAAACCGCTCCACAGAGGAAGTGGGGGAAGGTCAGTATACATGTGATTTTGCTGAAGGGAGAGTTCATGCAATCAAGCACTTATTTTCAAGAAGGTTTCTGCTAGTCAAAAGGAGCAGGGATCACCATGAAGAACTTTAATACTTCTCTAGATATGAGGCAATTCAAAAAGTAAGCTCATAAAATCAGCTCTTGAAAATATCTATCTGAAGACTTGTTCTGCCAGTTTTTCAGAGCACAGAGAACTTCATTTCTGCTCTCCACCCTGAACTCTCTCAGGGGATACTGAAAGTCGCAGGTGCAGCAACGTATGATTTGATTCTTTTAGAGATAGGTTCATGCAAGCGTGCTGAGTTGCTCAGTCGTGACTGGCTCCTTGTCACCCCATGGACTGTAACCCACCAGGCTCCTCTGTCCATGGGATTCTCCAGGCAAGAATCCTGGAGCGGATTGCCATTCCCCTCTTCAGAGGATCTTCCTGACCCAGGGATGGAACCCAGGTCTCCTGCATTGCAGGCAGATTCTTTACCATCTGAGCTGCCAGGGAAGCCCAGAGGTAGACGGCAAGCGCTGATTTGTAGCTGACACCTTGAATCATGGGATTGTAGGCAAGAAAAGCACGCAGTTAAAGAGAGGTCAGGTGAAGAGCCATCAGTGGGGAGTCAGGCAGACTAGATTATCACACCAGTGTGCCAAAGTGTGGGCTTGTGTGAGCTGGGCTTGTGCCTCTTTGCTTCCTTGTGAGATAAAAGTGTCATCTCTTAGTCTCTTCCACTTGTAGCATTTCATGCGTGCAAGCATGTGGGCATGTGTTGTGATACTTACAGAGAAGCAGGGCCTAACTCATTCCACGCCATGGGTTTTGCTTTCCTCTTTTGACTATGTTGCTGTTGGGAAAGAGGAAATTCTTGGTGTGTGTCTTCTTTTGGGGCAGTTACAAAAGCAACTCCACAAGCCTTTTTCGAGTTCTCTGTACACACACGGATTGATTACTCCTCATTGATTACTTCTCTGACCTTATCCAGGCTCACTGGCATCTCAGCTCTACATTCCCTGACCAACTAGAAGAAAATGTACACTTGAAGTTCAAGGTCTTGTATTAGGGGGAAAGTGTGGGCTTTCATTAGTTTCCAGCATGCTGTGTGTGGCTAGTGAGAGACGAGTCCTGGAGCTCTTGGGATGGGCCTGTTCTTTACCTGGAAGATGTCTGTTAGGATTGGGGAGTCACCTGGATGGAAGCAGGAAGGTACAGAAGTTGTTAAGAAAACACTTAGGTTTAGAGTCAAAAATAAGTTCAAAAATAATCCCATAATGGATTGCAGACATATGAATTCAAGTAGCAGTGACGGGATCAATTGAAACACTTTGGGACCCCAAACTTGCTTATTTTTCTATAGAAAATTTTCTCCAGACAATTTTTGTAGTCAGATTCCACAGCAGAGGCAATCAGAAACAAAATAAACCATAGAGCGCCTCTGTGTGTGTGTGTGTGTGTGTGTGTGTGTGTGTGTGTGTGTGTACAAGGTCCCAATTTATATCAGTGCATCGACTTGGAAAAGATTAATTTTCCTTCCATAACATATACTCTGACCTTCATTCAGCTCCACAATCTCTGCAGCTTGAAGTTTGTACAAAGACGCGTGAATCATGGAGACACCAACTTGATTCCCCAAGGCTGGGAAGCACTTCCCTTTCCCCATACTTTACCCGTGTGGGCTGTGCAACCTTGGTTAAGTTACTTAACCTCTCTGGGCCTCAGTTTCTTCACTTGTAAAGCAAAGATGGTAATTGTACCTATTTATAAGAATGGCATGAGAATTCAATAAGCTATTTCATGTAAATACTTTAGTACAGTACTTGAATTTTAGAGAGGGTGTAAGCAATGTTATCTCAGCAAAAAATAAAAATAAAATAGTATCACTATTACTATTATTGCTGTTAAGACTAGTATAGTGACTTCCTTACTCCTCTAGTAGATAAGAATCTGCCTGCCAATGCAGGGGACGGGGTTCAGTCCCAGGTCCGGGAAAATCCAACCTGCCTTGGGTCAACTAAGCCCAAGAGCTGCAGCTACTGACGCCTGTGCACCTGGAGCCTGTGCTCTGCACCAAGAGAAGGCACCGCAGTGAGAAGCCCGCGCCCGCGGTTAGAGCGGAGCTCTTACTCGCCATAGATGGAGAAAGCCTGCACATGGCAACGAAGACACAGCACAGTCAAAAATAAGTTAATAAATAATTTTACAAGACTACTAAAAAAACTCTTATAGTGTTCTATTCTCCCCACGTCAGTACACATCCCACCAACTATTTACAGCTTGTATTCATTCATGCCTTTCCTGTTTATTCATGTGTTAGAATCTCTCACTAAATGGAGAACTCCATGAACGCAAGTGGCTGACTTTATTTTTCTGGGTTCCAAAATCACTGCAGATGGTGACTGCAGCCGTAAAATTAAAAGACGCTTACTCCTTGGAAGGAAAGTTATGACCAATCTAGATAGCATATNATGTGTTAGAATCTCTCACTAAATGGAGAACTCCATGAACGCAAGTGGCTGACTTTATTTTTCTGGGTTCCAAAATCACTGCAGATGGTGACTGCAGCCGTAAAATTAAAAGACGCTTACTCCTTGGAAGGAAAGTTATGACCAATCTAGATAGCATATTTAAAAGCAGAGACATTACTTTGCCAAAAAAGGTCCATCTAGTTAAGGCTATGGTTTTTCCAGCAGTCAGTATGGATGTGAGAGTTGGACTGTAAAGAAAGCTGAAAGCCAAAGAACTGATGCTTTTGAACTGTGGCGTTGGAGAAGATTCTTGCGAGTCCCTTGGACTGCAAGGAGATCCAACCAGTCCATCCTAAAGGAGGTCAGTCCTGGGTGTTAATTGGAAGGACTGATGCTGAAGCTGAAGCTCCAATACTTTGGCTACCTGATGCGAAGAACTGACTCATTTGAAAAGACTCTGATGCTGGGAAAGATTGAGGGCAGGAGGAGAAGGAGGCAGAAGAGGATGAGATGGTTGGATGGCATCACCGACTCAATGGACATGAGTTTGGGTGGACCCCAGGAGCTGGTGATGGACAGGGAGACCTGGTGTGCTGCGATCCATGGGGTCTCAATGAGTCGGACACGACTGAGCAACTGAACTGAACTGAACTGAATTGAACTGAACTGAACTGATGAAGGCAAGGACTGGTCATGTCTCCTTCATCACTCCATCCCTAGTTGCTTGTTGTGTGCCTGGCTTACAACAGGTGCTTGGTACACATCCTACTGGATGAGTGAAGGGTTTGGAGCCATGGTTCTCAACCCCACGGCCTATCAGAGTCACCTGGGAGCTTTAAAAAATCTAAACCTCCACCCACCTCTAGAAAAATTCCGATTTTATTGATCAAGATTGAGATCCTGGCATAAATAGGTTTTAAACACTCCCAGGGACTCTCCTAGGCAGCTTGAGTTGAAGCCACTTTGGACTCTCAGAAATCAGCCAGGACCGGTGATTTCCAAATTTTAAATTTTATTTTACGGTCAAAATAATTTTTTTTTTCACCACAGCATCTTAGGTTGAAACCTACTGCACGGAAGAGAATGAAGCAGCCTGGGCCAGGTGGGGAAGGCTGGCCCGAGGCTCCCCCTCCAGCCACGTGGCTCCCAGGTGGCTCACAAAGCCAGCAAGCCCCGAGGGACGCAACTTGCTGGGCTTAGAAGCAGGCTGCCCTGAATCCTAAACAGCCTCTCCCACCACACAGCCCTGCTAGTCCGGTGGCTGCCCTGAGGAAGACAATGGAATTGTCGCCCTGAAACTTGCCCCAAGACAAAACTCCAACTGTTTTCCTTTATAGCCAAATCCAGGCACTCTCAGCCCTCCACAAACACCATTCGCAAGCCTTGCAGAACAGGAGAGGGAAAATAATGCTAAAATATATAAATAATTCAAGGCTGAGTTTATTCACGACGCTGGGTTTTCTCCAGGCAGTGGTTTGTATAATCTCTCTCACTCTTGCCAGTCGGGCTGCCTCTGCAGCGTTTATGACTGCAGACAACCGGTTAGAAGCTGTTTTGATTTATGCATCTACATTCTATTATGGAGGTAAGTTTATGGCACACTGCGCTTTTTGCTGTTGACAGCTTAGGAAGAGAGTCGGGGGTGGGGGGGAGTGGGGTGTAGATAGTGGAGAAAAGAATTGGGAACAGTCTGCCAGTCTAAGGAGGGCAAGAGAAATGTATTTGTATAAAATATTCAGTAAGTTACATGATACACACACACATATACTCACACACACACACACACACACACACACCCTTGTGTAAGACAAAAAGTGTCTACAAAACATCTTCTAAATGCCAACTTACTCTTCTTGGTGATGGGGACACATCAGTGAATCAACTACAGAACGCTTGCTCTTATATAACACATTCTTGCCCTGCCAACCTGCTCCTGGGGAAGTAACGCCACCACCACCTTTGTCTCCCCAAGGACACTTAGCACAGGGTCGACAGATGGTAGATACTCCATATCTGTTGAATGACTGAGTGAATCCAAGGTGAGGAATAAAATGAATTTATGTTGCAAGGTCACTTTTCAGTTACCTCTCTTCACAGTAATGCTACATAATAAAAATTACTTAAAACCTCATACAATCATAAGTGTTTACTGCTCACATCTCGAGGATATTGAGCTGGATGGCTCTGTTCATCTTACTCGAAGAGTTGGCTCACTCGAAGAGTTTAGAGATGGCTGGGTATCCACTAGCCAGGTCAGCCTATTCTGGGACAAATGGGATGATCCAGCTCAGTTCCATGTACCAAAGATCCGCATGCCCTTATGGTCTTGACAGGAAGAACCAAAAGTCAAGAACAGGCCTCTTGAAGTCTAGGCTTGGAACTAGGAAACCATTACTTCCATCGGGTTCTATTGGCAAAAGCAAGTCGCAAGGCCAGCCCAAATTCAAGGTGTAAAAGATTCCATCTGTACTGAGAGGACTTGCAAAATGACATAGTAAACAATGAGGTTAACGGAGTGAAGAATTGAAATCACCCTCGCAATCTGCCACAAAGCGAAAGTAACAGTTGCTCAGTCGTGTTCAACTCTTTGCAACCCCATGGACTGTAGCCTGCCAGGGACCTCTGTCCATAGAAATCTCCAGGCAGGAATACTGGAATGGGTAGCCATTCCCTTCTCCAGGGCGTTTTCCCAACCCAGGGACTGAACCCAGTTCTCCCACATTGCAGGTAATTCTTTATTGTCTGAGCCACCAGGCAAGTCCCACACAGTCCTGCCACCAAAAATTGCCAAATCACCCAAACTACTTTGAACCTGCCAGAGCACGCGGTGGGATGAGCGTCCCACCGCCTTCCCCTCCCATCCCCATGCAGAGTCCACCCTCCACCAGACAAACTCAAGCATGCCAGCAAATCTGGTCTGGCTGTTTTCCTCTGTCTGGGCAGAGAGTGTGAGCACGTGGGCAGAGAGGAGCTGGAAAGACTGAGGGGCAGCCGGTTCATAGTGGCCTTTGCCTCCTGGGAAGCCCACTCATCTCTCAGACACAGCTGTGCTGTGCAGGGCAAAGCTGGATCCGTGAGAGAAACACAGAGGCATCATCAGAGAAGCAGATGCTAAACGGTCCTCAGAACGAGGCCGGAGCTGAGGTGTGAGCCAAGCGGGAGGCAGGGGACCAGACAAAGGAGGGAGGAGACACCAGAGAGGAGAAAAGGGAGGCGGTGAGGATTCGCTGCGGCCGTGGCCACCTCCCCTGGCAGGTGGACGGTTACCTCCCCCAGAGGGCTCGGGTGGGTGGACAGTGTCCAAGAGAGGCTCACTGGGCCCCTCTTTCGGTTTCTTTGTTCTGCAAAGGCGTGCACAAGCGCATGAGCCTGCCCAGCACAAGGCCTCCTTTTGTTGTGGCAGGTGCTGTAAGAAATCAGAGCAGCTGATGTTTCAACACATCAGGAGCCAGCTGGGGGGCCAGGAGGTCAGAAAGCCCCGGCCCATGCCCCTCACATCTGGTTCACCAGCTGAACGGCACTGCGGCTCAGAAACATTTTAAAAATCATGTTTATTGGACTTCATCTTCTTATTTCAAGAGTGATAGAATGTCATTGGGAAAAAATGGGGAGCATGGCAGTAAAGCACAAAGGAAAAAAATAATAATCCCTCATCCTTACCACCAGCCAGTGGGCACTGCTAACATTTTGGCAGAGAACCTACAGCTCTCTCGCTCCCTCTCTCTGGATCTCTCACCTAAGGCTATAGGTGTCTGAGTACGTTTGTACAAGTGTTGTAAATATTCAGTAAGTAAGTGGGACTTTTCCTATTACTCCAGAATTAGCAAATAAAAGCGTGAACAACAGGACGATAAATGCCTGACTCTTTGCGTCACGTCTGACTCTTTGCGATCCCATGGACTGCAGTGCCCCAGGCTTCCCTGTTCTTCACCATCTCCAGGAGTCTGAGAGACTCAAAGTTTGGGCATGACTCAAACTCATACCCATTGAGTTAGTGATGCCATCCAACCATCTCATCCTCTGTCTTTCCCCTTCTCCTCTTGCCTTCAGTCTTTGCCAGCATCAGGATCTTTTCCAACAAGTCAGTTTTTTGCATCAGGTGGCCAAAATATTGGAGCTTCAACTTCAGCTTCAGCATCAGTCCTTCCAATGAATATTCAGGGTTGATTTCCTTTAGGATTGACTGGTTTAATCTTCTTGCTGTCCAAGGGACTCTAAAGAGTCTTCTCAACACCACAGTTCAAAAGCATCAATTCCCTGGTGCTCAGACTTCTTTATGGTCCAACTCTAAGATCCATATATGACTACTGGAAAATCCATGGCTTAACTATATGGACTTTTGTCAGCAAAGTGATATCTCTGCTTTCTAATACACTGTTTAGTTTTGTCATAGCTTTTCTTCAAGGAGCAAGCATCTTTTAGTTTCATGGCTACAGTCACCATCCACAACGATTTTAGAGCCCCAAAAATTAGTCTGTCACTGTTTCCATTTTTTCACCTTCTGTTTGCCAGGAAGTGATGGGACCAGATGCCATAATCTTAGTTTTTGAATGTTGGGTTTTAAGTCAGCTTTTTCACTCTCCTCTTTTACCCTCATCAAGAAGTTCCTCTTTGATTTCTGCCATTAGAGTGGTATCATCTGCATATCTGAGGTTGATGATATTTCTCCCAGCAATCTTGATTCCAGCTTGTGCTTAATCTAGCCTAGCATTTCACATGATGTACTCTGCATAGATGTTAAATAAGTAGGGTGACAACCCACAGCCTTGAGGTATTCCTTTACCAATTTTGAGCTAGTCTGTTATTCTATGTCTGGTTCTGTTGCTTCTTGAGTTTCATACAGGTCTCTCATGAGCCAGGTAAGGTGGTCTGGAATTCCCATCTCTTTACGAATTTTGCAATTTGTTGTGATCCATACAATCAAAGGCTTTAGCATGGTCGTTGAAGCAGAAGTAGATGTTTTTCTGGAGTTCCCTTGCTTTCTGTATGAGCCAATGAATGTTGGCAATTTGATCTCTCATCCCTCTGCCTTTTCTAATTCCAGCTTGTACATCTGGAAGTTCCCAGCTCAGGTACTGCTGAAGCCTGTGACCCTATAAAGAGATTAGAGGGTCGGTGGCTTTGTTATGTATCACCTTAGCTAAGTGGAGAGCCAATTTCCAGAATCCCATGTCTGTGAGGCTGGAGAGGCTATAGGAGAAATGCCCAGGAAATACAAAAGGCTGCAGTGAAGCAGCGAACAATTTTTGCACCTTCAAGTGTGCGCATGGGGGACTGTGGCAGCTTGTGCACGTTGTCACTGACACTGTGAGAGAGTTAAAGCTTAGGCAGGCAGTTAAAACTTAGCCCCTTTAAGGAGGAGGAGAACAGTCTCTCTTATGCTTTTCTTAAGCCTTGTGCAACAATGTATCTTGTCCAAGAACTGCCTTTCTTTAGGTCCAGAACTAATGGTCACAGAGCACAAGGTCTTATTCATGGCAATGCTTTTCTTAGGCTCTATGTTAATGATAATAATTGTAACAAATCTTGCCTGGGAACCTGTTTCTCAAGACTGGTACCCCTGATTACACAGAAACAGTATATCTTGCCTAGAGATGTTGTCCAGAACCGGTTCTCCCTGGCTAAGGTTGTGCCAAAGTTATCTCAGGATGTATGTCTTGGGAAAGGGTCTGGTGGAACTCTTACGACCTTGAGGTTTTATTTTTATCTATTCTCAGCAGCCATTTGAGATGTATATAAGGTCCCCTTAAACTAGTGAGGGTAGGAACTCTTTCTGCTCCCTTCTGATGTTTATGTCAGAAGCTCTCTCTGTCCTATCACTTTAAATACAATTTTGCTACACAAAGCTCTGAGTGACTGAGACTGTCTTTGGTCCCAGAGTTCAATCTTCTCCTTCAGAGACTGAGAACTTGGCGCCAGACACCATAAGCTCTCACTTGCTGCTCACCTTGTTGGTGTGGAGCTGAGCCACGTCCTGCAGCCCCTTGGTTCCCTGGATTTCTTCCTTCAGCTTCTCTAAGTCCTGAGTAAGAAGCATTCACAGCTCCAGGGCAAATTTTCTGCAAACTTTCTATCTTCCTGTCTTTGTCCTTGGTTTTCTCCAAACACGCAGAGTTCTTCAGGTTCAAGAGCATCTACATGAAAATGCATGGTTGTTCTCAAAGGAATTTTCTAAGCCTACATAAAATGGGCCATAAAGTCTCCCAATACCCTTTGGAATAACTGTTAATGAGCCTAATGTAAGTAGAATTTGTGCCTTTGAATGTCTACCTTTCTGTACAGATCTTTAAAAATGGTGGTGAGGAAGCATGAAGCTTCCTTCAGCAACTACCACACAATCATGGTTAATGTTAATAATAACAGCTACCAATGATTGATCAATTATTCAAGCCAAACATGGTTCTTAGGACCAACAGAATTTTGTGAGAGGTACTTTTAGTATCTGAAACCTGCAGATGAAAAAACAGGATCAAAACAGTTTAATGACTTGCCTGAGAGCCCCCAGATGGTAAATGATGGACACAGCTCTTGCCTTGACTGCAGAATCCACACTCTTAGCTACATTTTATGCCTCAAACCCCATCTCCCTGTCAGACAAGAACAGAAACAGTATTGACCACCATTTATTAAGCCCTGTCGATTACACCCCATTGTCCTTGTTGCCTATAGATGTGCACGCGTGCGTGCTAAGTAGCTTCAGTCGTGTCCAACTCTTTGCAACACCATGGACTATAGCCTGCCAGGCTCCACCGTCCATGAGATTCTCCAGACAAGAATACTGGAAGAGGTGGCCATGCCCTCCTCCAGGGGATCTTCCCAACCCAGGAACTTGACCCACATCTATTATGTATCCTGAATTGGCGGGCAGGTTCTTTACCACTAGCATCACAACGTTAATTTGTATCACACTAGCATGGCACCCCACTCCAGTACTCTTGCCTGGAAAATCCCATGGACGGAGGAGCCTGGTGGGCTGCAGTCCATGGGGTCGCTGAGGGTCGGACGTGACTGAAGTGACCTAGCAGCAGCAGCAGCATACAAGAAACGCCACATCACGCTATTTGTCTCAAGCAAGTGAAGTCGACCTGGGAGCCCCCAGTGGACAGAGAGCAGGAAGCTCAACAGCAGTTATTATTGGGAAGCCCTCTTCTTCTCTAGACCCATCATACTGGTTGGTCTAGCACATGGGGGATGGGCCCTCTAGCCTTTACTCTATGTCACCCCTAAACTGTGCCAGCCAGAATCTAACCTCTCTAGGTTTGTAACTAGCCACACCCCACCCAGGGTAATATATCAACCAGTACCCAAGCTGCTGCCATTTCCAGAAGCCCCAAACTCCTTTTCTTCTCCAAGTCAGAGAAATCCCCAGGGCCAGTATTTGGAATCATTCTTCTGGGGTTACCGCTTCTGAACAATAGTCTTCTACCTGAAGAATCTCTGAGAGCAGTTTCAGGAGGCTGGACATCCCAAGGGACTCTTGAGTCAACCACAGAGAGAGAAAGGGGGAAACAAACATATGTGTTGAGAAGCTACTCTGTGCCAGACAGGTTGTCACACCTTGTTCTATTTCCCTTACAAAACTACCAGGTGGACATTATTATAATTGGTTTTTATAATGAACAAACAAAAGATCAGAGAAAAGTTCCCAAGTCATACAGTTACTTGACTCGGGAGACGGCCTGGGAAAACGTGTAGCTTGCCGTAGTAACAGTCACCATTTCCTGAACTCTCATTCTGTACCAAGGCATGGCACGAAGCACTTTCTGTTCACTGGTTCCCGTAACAACTCTGTAACTTCTTTCTTTATCTCAGCCTAAGAGAGGAGAATCACTGGAGCTTAGGGAAGCCAAGTTGCTTGCCCAAAGTTGCCACACAGCTGTGGCATGTTGGAGCCTGAATGTGAAGCTGTATTAAAGTTAAAAGGCTGATTCTTCCCTGGTGCACATCACCGCTCTCCTCAAGCCTTGAACACAGAGGTGTAGCCCCAGTGAGTTGGGACATGGTGGGAGGGGGAATGGATAAAGCAAGCAGTGGGGAAGAGCCGGGAGAACTGGCAGGTGTCCCGATGCTCCCCCAGCTTCCCACTGGGCACCTCAGAGGAGTGAATCACGGAACAAAAGGGCAGAGGCCTTGTTTGCTTTGTTTCATAAACCACCCTCTACAGAATGAGAAAAATGATTAGTCATCTGTAAGCTTTGTGATGCTGGTGGCTTAGTCACTCAATAAGTATTATATTAATAGATCACGCATTCCTCTCGGTAGAGCTTCAAGCTACTTAAAGAATACTTAAATAAGCACCGACTTCTCAGATTCCCCTGGGGCAGGGGGTGGTTGCAGACACGCTCTGCAGAAACTGTGGGTTTTTACTAAGAGATGGAAACTTTTTTGGTCAATAGCATTGCGGGAAGTCATTCAGCAGAATGCATAGGATTTTCTTCCCTGCTTCCAACAAAAATCTTTCCTCCAGCGAGTTAGATACTCTAGCAGTTTTAAATCTCCCTTCATTGTTGTTGTTCAGTTGCTCAGTCATGTCTGACTTTTTGCAATCCCATGCAGCACATCAGACTTCTCGGTCCTTCTCCATCTCCCTAGCTTGCCCAAGTTAATGTCCATTGAACTGATGATGCCATCCAACCATCTCATCCTCTGTCACCCTCTTCTTCTCTTGTGCTCACTCTTTTCCAGCATTAGAGTCTTTTCCAATGAGTCAGCTCTTCGCATCAGGTGGCCAAAGTACTGGAGCTTCAGCTTCAGCCTCAGTCCTTCCAATGAATATTCAGGATTGATTTCCTTTAGGATTGACTGGTTTGATCTCCTTGCTGTCCAAGGGACTCTCAGGAGTCTTCTCCAGCACAACAGTTCGAAAGCATCAACTTTCTTTATGGTGCTCAGCTTTCTTTATGGTCCAACTCTCACCTCTGCACCTGATGACTGGAAAACCATAGCTCTGACTATATGGACCTTTGTCAGTAAAGTGATATCTCTGCTTTTTAATACACTGTCTTGGTTTGTCATAGATTTTCTTCCAAGGAGCAAGGGTCTTTTAATTTCATGGCTGTAGTCACCATCTGCAGTGATTTTGGAGTCCAAGAAAGTCTCTCTTAGGGCACAGGAATTTCAATCTCAGCTGTTTACTTGACATTTATAAGAGATGTTATATATGTGAAAGAGACAGAAGAAAATTCAGCAGCATACAAATGGGTGAGGCAACCTAAAAAGGCACGGACGCTGTCTTTATGATGGAAGACTTAAAGCACAGTAAAAAGTAGCACATGTAACCTTTAATTTGGCAGCACCACTCCTAGAAATTCATTCTATAGAATCATTTAAACTGTCAGAAAACTTGAAGCACAAATATTGTCATCAAAATATTACTTATCAAAAAAGTGTTACTTATAAGTATCCCAATCACAAAACATTTGTGTATTGAACTCCAAAGCCTTGTTTATGTAAAATGTGTTATATCCAATTGGTGGATAATAGCCATTGAAGTGTATGTTTTTAAGGGCCTGGTTGTTGTTTAGTCCCTCAGTCATGTCTGACTCTTTGAGACCCCATGGACTGTTGCCTGCCAGGCTCCTCTGTCCATGGAATTTCTCAGGCAAGAATACTGAAGTGAGTAGCCATTTCACTACTAGATGAAGATTCTAGTAGAAGAATCTACATTTCACTTCTAGTAGAAGATTCCAGGGGATCTTCTCAACCCAGGGATCAAACCCCACATCTCCTTCATTGCAGATGGATTCTTTACCACTAACTATAACACATAAAATAAAAGCTACCATCTTATTAAGGAGAAAAAAAAAAAAAGACTGATAAGAAATAGGCCCGACTGTGCACAGTAGTTGCTTTGGGAAGTGACTCAAAGGTCAATTGTTTTTGTTTCTATTTTTTGGCATTTTCCCAAAATGTTTATAATGAACACATAGTGCTCTGATAATGGAGAAAAACAATAAAAATCACCAATGTATCATTTGATTGATTATTCCTATTAACTCCGTTCTACCTATAATTAATCCATATTACAGTTGGTGACAGCAATGATCCAAGTGTTTGAGAATGAATCCCATTGACGTAGCTTGATATTCCAAGACTTGCTCCATCTTATCAAGCCCACCTTCCCATTCAAACTTCTCTCTTGCTATGGTCTGAACGACAATGACACACAACTCTTTGTAGAACCTGACCCGGCCTTTTTGTCTCCCTGCTTTTGTTGTACCAATTCCTCTTCCCAAAGTGGCTCACCTCTCCTGGAAGCCAATGTCAAAAACCTCTACCCAAATATCAGATCTTCATGAGTCGTCGAAAGCAAATTATTCCACTTCTCAGAGTTTCAGCCACATTTCCATAAAATGGAAATAATCATTTCTACCTTGCTTTTTCTCATAAATATTACACAAAAGTACTTTTGTCAAGTGGTTGGAACATAATAAGCACACACACACGCACTATATATATATATATATATATATATATATATATATATACTAGCTATTATTTTTTTTCTTCTCAATCTTTGAGAGGAAATACAGTTGTAGGTGCCTACAACTAGCTCAGTGCCTGGAGCATAGAAATCATTTAATTCATGACCATTGGGTTAAGAATTACTATTTGTGATGACATCTGGCTTTGGCCATAAGGATCTATGGATGTATGATATTGGACAGTAATTTTTGTTTCTCCATAAGTGTTTATTAAATGAATAAATGAAAAACTAATTTTTTGTTTCTCCATAAGAAACAAAAATTAAGCTAGTCAAAAAAAAAAAAAGAGAGAGAGAGAGAGACAGAGAGAGAGCATTCACATTCTTCCTATATAGAAGAGCTTTAATCAATTTTGATCAGAAAGAAGTTTTGGAAAACCACCTGCAGCCATCACTGAATCTTTCTGTACAAAGCAAAGAATACCAGAAAACAAGACGGTCCTTTTCCTCACATTCTCCCTCTCCTATCTCAAATGGAGGCTATTTGGTTGTGTTATTAAAGAGGCTTTTGCTCTTTTCCAAAAATCAGCTAGATACCGGTGCATCCCCACAGATGAACAAGCACAGTTAAGATGAAAGAGGTACCCCAGGGGCAGCGTAAATGGTAATCCAGCTGCCCCTCTGGCTTGGGTGCCTTCTCCTATTTGGTGAGAACAGGGGAGAGTGGAGGGTCCCATATCCTACAACACGCAGGATGAGCAGCCTCGACGTTCATTTTGAAAAGAGAGCCAGGATGTACAGGAACCTTCATGTATGCCATCTGTATCTTATTTACTCAGAAGATCCATGATTACAATGGTGGCGAAGATCCTTTGGCTCAGCTCTTACAGAGAAACCAACCTGCTCCACAGGCCAGCAAAGAAATCCTCTTCCTTCATTCTGCAAGTCTTGATGCAGCTCTTGAGCATAAAGCAATCACTCTTAAACAAAAATAAAATATTCTTACAAGCTGTATCGTCTTAGCGGTGGATGGTTCTAAGAGAAGGGTGCTTAAGGGAATAAAGCTCTGAGGAGAGTCCCAGGAGAAGGCTGAGCATAACATTTGTAGAATATCTTTTGGTTCAGTGAAAAGCAGCATGCTTGACAAATTTTCTTCCAAACCTGTTAAATTATTCATTCATTTAACAGACACTCAACAACAAACTCCTTTTTGTTTGCTTTTTCATTTATTCATTTAATAAACACTCACTGAGCACAGAATGAATAATATGTATTGCCCTGCATGTTATTAAAAAGATAAATAGGAAATGGACACACTTGTTGAGTGATCACAGTATTCCAGGAGTCACTTAGATCATGCAGCTGCTCAGCAGCAGCACTTAGTCCTGATCGGCAGTCCATGCCCTTGACCCTATGCCTCCCAAAGATTCAAGATACCCAGATGTTAAGATGCAAGTCCTGACCTCAAGAAGCTTAGATTTTTGGAGAGCTGAGACATGTAAATGCTTTAAGAACTACTGGGTACTTGTGAAGAAGAAATTATTCCTTCTTTACTGCAGAAAGAGAGAAGTATTAGATCTAGTGGAATTTGAGGTTACTCCTGATGGACAAGGAGAATTTGTCCTTGTAACAAGTAACACTGGGGAAAGGTATTCTAAACTAAGGCAACAGCAACAGCAAATTACAAAAGAAGGAAAGCAGGAGACGTGGAAGACAGCTGGTAGCTCAGTTTGGTTGGAGCATCAATGCCTATGTGATGGGGGAAAGAGGAGGTAAAGGCAAGTTGTATGTGACATTTGATTTTTCTGGGTACCTTTCCAGATAGCATTCATCTGCTAAAACATATTCCACAAGCAGTTCAGTTCAGTTCAGTTCAGTTCAGTCGCTCAGTCGTGTCCGACTCTTTGCGACCCCATGAATCGCAGCACGCCAGGCCTCCCTGTTCATCACCATCTCTCGGAGTTCACTCAGACTCACATCCATCGCGTCCGTGATGCCATCCAGCCATCTCATCCTCGGTCGTCCCGTTGTCCTCCTGCCCCCAATCCCTCCCAGCATCAGAGTCTTTTCCAATGAGTCAACTCTTCGCATGAGGTGGCCAAAGTACTGGAGTTTCAGCTTGAGCATCATTCCTTCCAAAGAAATCCCAGGGTTGATCTCCTTTAGAATGGACTGGTTGGATCTCCTTGCAGTCCAAGGGACTCTCAAGAGTCTTCTCCAACACCACACTTCAAAAGCATCAATTCTTCGGCGATCAGCCTTCTTCACAGTCCAACTCTCACATCCATACATGACCACAGGAAAAACCATAGCCTTGACTAAACGGACCTTAGTCGGCAAAGTAATGTCTCTGCTTTTGAAAATGCTATCTAGGTTGGACATAACTTTTTAGATGTTTTTCTGGAACTCTCTTGCTTTTTCCATGATCCAGCGGATGTTGGCAATTTGATCTCTGGTTCCTCTGCCTTTTCTAAAGCCAGCTTGAACATCAGGGAGTTCACGGTTCACATATTGCTGAAGCCTGGCTTGGAGGATTTTGAGCATTACTTTACTAGCATGTGAGATGAGTGCAATTGTGCGGTAATTGGAGCATTCTTTTGCATTGCCTTTCTTTGGGATTGGAATGAAAACGGACCTTTTCCAGTCCTGTGGCCACTGCCGAGTTTTCCAAATTTGCTGGCAGATTGAGTGCAGCACTTTCACAGCATCATCTTTCAGGATTTGAAACAGCTCAACTGGGATTCCATCACCTCCACTAGCTTTGTTCGTAGTGATGCTTTCTAAGGCCAACTTGACTTCACATTCCAAGATGTCTGGCTCTAGATCAGTGATCACATCATCATGATTATCTGGGTCGTGAAGATCTTTTTTGTACAGTTCTTCTGTGTATTCTTGCCACCTCTTCTTAATATCTTCTGCTTCTGTTAGGTCCAGACTGATACCTAATGAGGGCATTTGTTTCATTAGGGAGAGTGATAAGGTATTGCTCTAAAAATTGCATGAGAAAGTTCTCCATTTTAAAGGATAGCTATAGACTCAAGCAAGACAGTCATCCTAGAGTTTCTAAATCCTTCTACTCAACCTGGAACAAGTTGATATAAGAGCTCTGAAAATCTAGACAAGAAATTTGTATACTAATATCCTTATTTTTCAGGGAAAAATTGACATTATTCAGGACTCTCAGAAATAATGGGAAACTCTTAAGGTCACAGAGATAGCAGGTGATGGAGCTGGAACCCATGTTAACCTAACCTATCTTCCAGCTCCTCAGGTTGTGTCCTCACTAAAATAAGCTTTGAGGTTCTTTTTTATAAATCACAAGAGGGAATAAACAGTGAAGAACTATAGAGAGGCAAAATTTAGCTCAATATAAGTATCTCTGTCACACTTAACTGAACGCTTTTGGGCAGGGACATGTCCACTCTCTCAGTCTCAGATTCCATTCCCCAAAATCAGAATAGTACACATGAGCCCACCACATTGTTTCCTGAAGTAGTTCTTCATAATCTATAAGATGCTGTTGAATAGAAACCAACCTTCTTAATCATTCTCCATGATCTATAAGCTATAATTTTGGGGATGGTCAAAAATATAATTTGGGTTTTTCCATAAGATGGTATAGAAATTTCTGGCCAACCCAAAACATACCCTACTGGACAGAGAGAGATGACTTGAGCTTGCCATATCTGCAAAAGTCTACTGAGATAAACAGAATCTTCTCCAAGTCATTCAAACACCTTCATGATCCAGTGCTTTCCCATCTGCTTGCTGACTTTCCCTCCTTCTGAACACTCATCTTCTCTGCCAGCTCCTCCGAACCACCCACGAGTCTCTAAGTGCACGGCCCCACCTTGCAGGATTCAAACATCTTACTCCCTTCACTTGGAGCTGGCCTTTGTGCAAACTGATACTCTTAAACATTTCTCCATGTTTATTGGCATCAGTGGAGAAGACACATTTCCATTAATTAAGATGTTAAGTACCTTCTTCCTTAGGTCAGTTAATAATGTATCACTTACCAGTTCATCTGCTTCTTTAAACTCCTTTAAAACAAAATGCCACTCCTGTAAACATACCAGTGACTGAAGAGAATCCACTCAACATTTCATAAAGATAGAGGAGGGCATTTAAGTTACGTAGAACATAGTATCTCATGGGGAACAGCACCACTCTACAAGTCTTGGCTTAGAGGCATCTTTTTTTTTTTTTTTTTTTTTTTTTTTATAAAAACTTTTTTGTTTCTTTTTTCCAGCCATGTCCTATAGCATGCAGGATCTTAGTTCCCCGACCAGGGATTGAACCTGTGTTCCCTGCATTGGGAGCACAGAGTCTTAATTACAGAACCACCAGGGAAGTCCCAAAGGCATCTTTTCTCAAACATAGCAGGGCTAGGTCTACTCCTGGCTCTCAATCTGTCCCCATTCCCACCACAAGAGAGTCCAAATTTATATACCCTCTACTATAATAACGGAGGCGATAGCACCTCACTCCAGTACTCTTGCCTGGAAAATCCTGTGGACAGAGGAGCCTGGTAGGCTACAGTCCATGGGGTCGCGAAGAGTCGGACACGACTGAAGGGACTTAGCAGCAGCAGCAGCAGCAGCTATTATAATAATGATGAAAATTATGTTTATAAAAAGCAAAAAGGAACTCTAATTTTTTAATAATACATTATATTCAGAATAAGGGTTTTATTTTATGCTTCAAAGAAGAGGGACCCCAAGTTACTTTCCTCCAAACACAGCAGGAACTACATGTAGAAATTAAATCAATCCGCGCCTTATCCTAATTTATTCTAGAGATATTGTGTGCCATCACAGAGCTGGGCCCTGCTTTGCTGCCATGTACCTTTACTGAGATCCGTGCCTGGTAAACCCCTACACCCCAAAAGACTTAGCTGAATGAAGCACTGCCTCTCTGTGAAGCCTGGCCAGACTCACGCCATCCTTAACCACACTCCAGTCTCCCTTCTATGTTCTCCCTATTTCATGTAGACTTGAGAGCCATGGTTATTCATAGCATCTACCAGTACTGAGGCATTTATCAATAAATCAAGGCATTTATCGGTCTGTCTGTCTCAGCTAGACTGTGAAATCCTAGGACAAAGATTTTGTCTAATTCATCTCTTATTCTGCATACTCCCAGAATAGAGACTGAAACAATATCCTTGTTTAAAAAAGTTTTTTATATTAAATTGAACATTTAACTCTCTGCCAACTTCTATTTAGATAGATGCATACATCCATCCATGCATAAATATATGCCTTTATATGTACTTATTATATGTGTGTGTATAGACGCACACAATCTTGATTCTAGGCCAGGTTGACAGGAAACTGACCTTGAGAGCAAAGCCTGCCCAGTATCTCCCACTTTTAACCCAGGAAAAAGAAAGTTGTCTTGACCTAGCCCCAAGAACAGAATTCTCTGTAGATGAAGAAATAACGAAGGCAAGAAAACAGGAGGTGATTTGTAAAGGAAAAAGTAACGCTCGGCAAGTCAGATTCCCTGAGGTTCTTAAACCGGTAGTTAATTGAATCCACTGTTCCAAGACCTTAATTTCAAACAAGGTCTTTGGGAAAAGCAGTCAGTTCTCCCTCAGGCAAAATGAAAGCGCTTTTCCTTAACTCTCAGACCTAGCAAAGCTCCCCACTTCTGCCTTAATCCTTGTACACTCTGGGTAAGGCTATGCCCTCAGGAAATTTCAAAGGCAGGCTCTGAGCTCACTTCCTCCTGCTCCTTCTGCACCCCAGCTTATCTGCAGACTCCTACAGGTATCCCTTGACTCAAAGCTCTCTGCACAAAAACACCAGACTTCCCAAAAACAGGTCCTTGCCAACCTGCCCAGTCCACGAGGCCCCCAGGTCTTCATTTGGAGCCAAGGTGCAGAGTGAATCTCTCCATCTCCTATAACAATTTGCTTTGTCCTTTATTATCATTCCCTTGTCCCTTTTTGCATTAGACTGACCTCATCCCTTCATTCATTT
Organism: Cephalophus harveyi; assembly: GCA_006410635.1. Classification (NCBI taxonomy): domain Eukaryota; kingdom Metazoa; phylum Chordata; class Mammalia; order Artiodactyla; family Bovidae; genus Cephalophus; species Cephalophus harveyi. The sequence goes on along the minus strand of SJYT01006413.1, from coordinate 96,603 downwards.
GAAAGTAAATATTTATTGAATGTTTACTGTGTGCTAGGGCTGAAGAGACACAGAGAAAGAATAATAATAACAGCTGACAAGTATTGAATTGGACATGTCAATTGTACATGTACATGTATACAATTGTATTGCATTATGCCCTGAAATGAAAATTAGATAAGAAGAAAACACAATCTATATCATTCTCTATCTCCTTTATTCTTCCTAAAAATCCATTGGGGAAGGGACTCTTAACTTGCCATTTTATAAATGAGGAAACAAGAAACAGAGAAAATGACGTGCTGAATCGGTTTAGGATAATTTTGCCTGCAAGTAAAAAAATCAATGCAGTGTGGTTTAAACAGTGAGGGAAACATATTTAGTACAATAGGAAACAGAATGCCACAGCTCCAAGACTAGTGAATTCTGTAACTTCAGCCTATTTGCAGCCTTTCATTCTGCCAGCCCTTTGATCCTCAGGTAGGGTCTCAGAGCTGCAGAAAGGTTTCAGCAGTTTCAGGGATTCAGGGATTCATCCAAACACAATCATCCAGTGACGAGACTGGCAGAATATCTTTTCTTAGCCTCTGCTCGTTTCCTAGGACTGCTACCTGATACCATGAAGCAGATGCCTTAAAACAAAAAAATGGATTCTCTATTCTTCTATTCCAGAAGCCAAAAGTCAGAAATCAAGGTCTAAGCAGCCATGCTCTCGCTAAAGCCTCTAGGAAAGGATTTTTTTGTTTGTTTGCCTCTTCCTGAGTTCTGGTGGTTGCCAGTAATCCTTGCTGCTCCTTAGCTTGTAGACTTATCACTCTAGTCTCTGCCTCGGAGAGATTATTTTCCCCATGTACATGTCTCTGTTTCTTTTTCTCTTCTTATAAGGACACCAGTCGTGTTGGATTTAGGGTCCACCCCATTCAGTGTGACCTCATGTTAACTCAATTACATCTGCAAAGACCTTATTTCTAAATAGATGACAGTCACATGTATGGGGCGGGGGGGTTGGAGAACAAAATTCACACACAGTAGTGTCTTATTTTAAGAGCTAGAAAACTTTTCTTGGAAGTCTACTCGTCAACTTCTTATATCTCATTGCTCATAATTGTATCATATGCCCAAGTCTAAGTCAATTACTGCCAGGCAGACTGGGTACTACAATGATCACCTTAGACCAATGAGGACCTACCCTAGGGCATGGAAAAGGGACCAGTCCCCCCAGAGCCCTATGTGGCTAGAAGAGGGTAGTAGATACCTGAACATCTTTAAGGAAGAAACAAGTGAAAATTGATGAACTTGGTGTCTCTAGAAAAAACAACCCACGGTGTCTGCTATACCTGTCCATGGCCCCAGATAAATATCTGATTCCAGAACCTAAGATCTATGAGTCTTCAAACCTCCATTTGAATACCTGCTACAGGACCTGCTAATGTTCCTTACATTCTGCAAGACTCTGTAATTTGGGGTTTATAGATATCTTCTCCTTTAACCCATATCACTATCTAATGAGGCATTTGTATGTGTGTGCTAAGTCGGTTGAATCATATCCGACTCTTTGTGACTCTATGGACTATATAGCCCACAAAGCTCCTCTGTCCATGGGATTCTCCAGGCAAGAATACTGGCATGGGTTGCCATTTTCTCTTCCAGGGGATCCCCCCGACCCAGGGATTGAACCAGAGTCTCTTATGTCTCCTGCATTGGCAGGCAAGTTCTTTACCACTAGCACCACCTGGTAAGCTGGCCCAGTGAGGTATATACCATTATTATCCCTATTTTAAAGATGATAAACTGAGTCATAAGCCCAAGGATACACAGTCTTTGGCAGTCGATGTCTGTGAAATGCAGCAGTCTGCGGGAAATTCAAAGGCAAAAACCATATGCAACTCATTTTTGTAAACCAGTCACCCAGTACCACTGTGTGGTATAAAAAAAAAAAAAAAAAGAAAGCTTGCTATATGAAGATCTTACCTTTCATTCCCAGAAAACCTTTTATTAATTTTCAAGAGTATATTTGAATTTTAATTTCTGCAAAGCATTCATTTCTCTTTCATTAATTCCACCACGACTAAGAAACTTTTCTTGAACACCTAAATGGAACTTTGTTCTTTTGATCAGTGTAAATTAACATTTCAGCTGAGGTCCTTTGCTCCTCCTGACTAGTTTGAGCCTTTAACAATGCCCCCTTCCTCAGAGATGGGCAGTCAGTTGTTTCTCTTGGGGAAGGAATGGCCATGGTGTAACTCACCCCCAAATTTTTGACAACGATGCTATAGCTGGAAAGCCATGAGTTTCATGATCAGGGAAGAAGGAGGAGATCATGGAGAGGGCAAAACCTGGACGAAATGCTGCGGATGCTTCTGTCAAGGACATTAGAAGAATGAGCACTACTTATTAGACAGACTGGACCGATTTCTGGTTCAGAAGCTAAATAGCCTGACTCTTAAACTTGGGCAAGCCACTTCCTTCTTCAGGAATCAGTTTCCTCATTCTGTGTAATGAAGGGGTTAAATTGGATTGTATTTAAACTCTCTTTAGCCGTGACATTGAAAACCAGGAAATCATGTCTCCCTAAGTTTACTGTGAGGATTTCAACTCTGTTTCTCCCTCTACCGTTTTCCCTAGGTCCATTTGTTGATTCACGGATTTGGGTGGTGACAGTGACATGAAAGATATTAAGCTGAAATTATTCTTCCACTGAACAGCTTGATTTAAAATTGCTTTCATGTTCACTGCCTTATTCTTTCTTATGACAGCCCCGTGAAGGTACTAATTTTCCCATTTTTAAAAATCAAGAAATTGGAAAACACTGGGGCTTGCCAACGTTTACTCAGCTAATAAGTGACAAATCCACACCTGTAGTCACGTGTTTAGCTCCCGGTTAGCACCCTAGTATGTGGGTCCTTAGCACACAGACTCTCACAGCACATAGGACACCCCAGCTTCGCCAATGCTGGGACAACCCAACATTTATCTAAGAAGGTAAAAGAATGCAGATAAAATCGTTAACTTGCATCACAAATACCATTGTTATTTCAGAAGTAAGCTGTAACTCATCCACAAGGAATCCAGTATAAGGAAAACCTGTCTAAAAGTAAAGGTGTCTAAAAGATGAGTTGTTTTGAGTGGTAGTGAGCTGCCCATCACAGACAATATTCAAGCATAGGGTAAATGAACTCCTGATGGGAACAAAGGAATCAGACTTTTCATAAGAAATTACATTCAATCTTCTGTGAGATGTCATTTGCCCTGAGATAATTTGTTTTGAGCTTGTTTGGAGATTTTTTTCTGATAAAAATAAGTCTATATACCAGCTGTGAACAATTAGAATTTGGAACTAAAAGCACAACATCATTTACATTAACATTAAAAATATGCTGAATTCTTAAGTACATATCTAACAATATATGTATAAGGTCTAAATGAAGAAAACCACAAAACTGGTGAAAGAAATCAAAGAAGATTCAAATAGATGGAGAGATATTCCATACTCATGGATAGATGGACTCAACATTGTCAAGATGCCAGTTCTTTCCAGTTTGATCTACAGATTCAACATTATCCAATCAAATTCCCTGCAAATTATTTTATAGATTTTGACAAGCTGATTCTGAACATTAGAAGGGAAAAGAGACGATCCAGAATAGACAGCTATCTTCTTTTTTTTATAAGTCTTTACTGAATTTGGGCTTCCCTCCTGGCTCAGAGGGTAAAGAATTTGCCTGCAATGTAGGGGACCTGGACTCAATCCCCGGGTCAGGAAGATCCCCTGGAGATGGGGATAGCTACCCACTGCAGTATTCTCGCCTGGAGAATTTCCATGGACAGAGGAGCCTGGCGGAGCACAGTCCATGGGGTTGCAAAGAATTGACACAACTGAGCGACTAGCATGTATGTGTTGAATTTGTTACAATACTGCTTTGTTTTATGGGGCCTTTTCTGTTTTGTTTTGGCCATGACGCATGTGGGGTCTTGAACCCACATCCCCTGCACTGGAAGGCAAAGTCTTAACCACTGCACCACCAGGGAAGTCCCCAGCCAACTCTGTTCTTCTTTTTACAGCAGAAAAACTGTTCTATATATAATATTGCATTAGTGGATAAATGGCAATACATATTGTCAAAACCCATAAAATGTACAATATCAAGAATAAATACTAATGTAAACTGTGGACTTGAATTATTAATAAGTTATCAATATTGGCTCCTTAATCTTAACAAATGCACCATCAGTTCAGTTCAGTTCAGTTGCTCAGCCATGTCTGACTCTTTGTGACCCCCATGGACTGCAGTATGCCAGGCCTCCCTGTCATCACCAACTCCCGGAGTCTACTCAAACTCATGCCCATTGAGTCAGGGATGCCATCCAACCATCTCATCCTCTGTCATCCCCTTCTCCTCCCGCCCTCAATCTTTCCCAGCATCAGGGTCTTTTCAAATGAGTCAGTTCTTCACATCGGTGGCCAAAGTATTGGAGTTTCAGCTTGAACATCAGTCCTTCCAATGAATATTCAGGATTGATTTCCTTTAGGATGGACTGGTTGGATCTCCTTGCAGTCCAAGGGACTCTCAAGAGTCTTTTCCAATACCACAGTTCAAAAGCATCAAGTCTTTGGTGTTCAGCTTTCTTTATCTATATAAACTGCACTGTGGCAGGAGAGGAAGAAGGCACGTAACGTGCCCTGGATGCTCTGGCTGAAGCTACATGCACACATGCTGTGAAATCTTGACAGAAGCATGCTTGAAAGCTGCCAGGAATTCTGCTTCTTCCGTGGTGGAGGCTCAAGTTCCTCCATGAGACTAACATAATGCTTTTGTTCAGGGAAAAATACACACAGGGCACTTTAACTAGACAAAGGTAAAGTAAGATCCTCTTCCAAATTGAAAATAAGAAAAACAGTTACATCTGTGAGACCTGTTTCAGGGTCAAAAGTTTAGAGGGAGCCTTGGTGATTCTCCCCTCCATGCCTCCAGAGGGTTGAGGGCTGGATCGGGTTAGGAGAAACCCACCTATTCAGGGCTCTTTCTCTCGGGGCTCAGGGGAACACAGAAGGGAAGGGCTCCTTCGTGGAGGAACTTGAGCTCAGGCCGCACCTCATAATATGCACCTGCATTGTAATTCCTTTCTCATTTCACAAACTTGCAGTTAACGTTTTAGAAACTACAGAGAATGAAAGGACAGATCTAGCTTGTGTTTATAGGAAAGCAATATTGAGGGAGCCGCAGCTCCAAAGAAAGGCAGCCTTGAATAAACCAGAGGCAACCTGAAAGGACTCAGAAGCCCAGGAAGGCAGGGCAGAGTGCATTTGATGAAATGGTGCCGACGATAAGGCCTGTACAGGTCCTGAAAAGGGAGAGAATGCTGTATGATGGAGGGATCAGGGAAGATGGCCTGATTGCTCCCTGGAATTTGTATAATTGGGAAGCTGGGAGCAGAGAGGACTTTGCTGGCAAAGGCTCCAGGTGAACAAAAGTGTCACAGTGACCCACTTCATAAAAAGTAAATTCCATCTGGGAACATCCTTTGATACATTCTTTGTGCCAATTCAGTAGCAAAGATACTGTCTCCTTGTGAAAAGTTTGGAACCAGTTTGTCAGCCAAAAGCTGACCCACCACACACACACACACACACACACACACACACACACACACAAACACACACACTGAGTAGTCGCTGAAAGAGTCAGAGAGTATGTCTCACTCTGAAGCTTTTTTTTTCCCCCTTCATAAGCTTGAATGCAAAATTGTGCCTTCAGATTTCTTTCGATCCAAGTCCTGTGGATCTGCTTAATAAGATTCAGATTTTCATTTTTCCCATCTCAGGAACTGAAGAGAGAGAAGTCTCTGGGGTTGGCCCTGCTTGAATTCTCAGCAGACTTGACAATGGAAAAGTTCAAACATGATGGCCTCCAGTCATTTTCTAAAGCAAATAAAACCAAAGCAAGCTTCCTAGGCTCTTGCAGGAGTTACAGGACTACAATCCTCTCCCTCTCATTTTCCCTGCCTTCATTTTTTTTTTTGTTTCCTTCCCTCCTCCACATATTCTTCAAAAACATGTGAGTCATACGTACACTTGGAACTCGACTGACTCCTCCCCACTTATCAGTGTGAAATGTCAGTAAGCAAATTAAGTAAAAGTTCTGGCTGGCAAGATAACAGCGAGGTGACGAGTTGCAGGAGCTACTTTTTCAGATCTGGTTTCCCCTGCAGGGAGAGAGAGGACAGGAAGGAGGCTGAAACCGGAGAGAGAGGCAGCTGCCTAGGACAAAACTCAGGGCTGAAGCTGGCCAGAAGACAACCTGGGGAGAGGCAGGAAGTGGGGGCAAAGCCAAAGCCGTCAGCACTCCCAGGAGGCACGGGAGACCGTGGTGGTGGAGTGGGGAGAGCGGATGAGGGGGAACAGGCAGCCATCTGGGGGACTGACCCAGCTAAGGTGCTGCCCCCTGCAGTCTGAATGCGGTGAACCCACCACCACGCGTCCACACCTAGAGGAGGAAATGGCAACCCCCTCCAGTATTCTTGACTGGGAAACCCCATGGACAAAGGAGCCTGGCGGGCCACAGTGTATAGGGTCTAGAAGTCATACACAACTGAGCATGCACACACACACACACACACACACACACACACACACACACACACACACACACACACACACATACCCTTTTCCCTGAGCATCCCCATCACTTCCTTGCCATAATTGAGAACTGGCTTTTCCCCTGGCAACACACACACAGAGAACCTTTTCCCTGAGCATCCCCATCACTTCCTTCCCATAATTGAGAACTGGCTTTTCCCCTGGCAACACAGTTCCCTTGAGAGTCATCTCAGATGGAATCTACCCCTTCTCTGTGTCCCTCCACATTCCTCAGGGTTATGCTCAGGAACATATGCTGGCTCCCCAGGGCCACCACCAGCTGCATATGCTGTTACACCGAAGTCCCCCTCCTCCTGAAGCTCGGTTCCTCCAGCCACCCCACTCTCTGCCTCTGCCTCTGCTGCTGTCCTTAAGCAGCACGTGGACTTCACCCACTCTGCCGGAGCTCTAAGATGGTCTGATGGTGATGGCGGAATCCAACCCATAGACTCCCCTTCAGCCCACATGATCCTGGGTTACTTCCACATTCACAAAGGCCAGCCTGTAGGGTCACCAGGCTTCTCAGGTCCATGGCTCCCTCATCTTAAAGTCTCTCTTCCCCTCTCCACACGGCACTTGCTTCCATCCATCATTTCACAAACAGCAGTCAGCATCTGCCACTCACCATACACTGGTCATGGTGCTGAGGATACTAAAGTGAATACAGTCCCAGCCTTCAAGGAGCTTGTGGAGAGGGAATTACAGAGAAGGTCAAGTGGGAACCTGATCTGGTAGGAAGTATGGGACGAACAGGCCCCTCTCAGCCAAAGGGCAGGACCTACAGTGTCGAGATGGTAAATAATCCATCTGGGCTCTAACAGGAGTCCACCGCTGGACCTCATGAAAGGAGTCTGACTTCAGTAAAAGATTGGAGGAGATTACAATTAGCTGTCGGAGAAGGCAATGGCATCCCACTCCAGTACTCTTGCTTGGAAACTCCCATGGACGGAGGAGCCTGGTAGGCTGCAGTCCATAGGGTCGCTGAGTCAGACAGGACTAAGCGACTTCACTTTCACTTTTCACTTCATGCATTGGAGAAGGAAATGGCAACCCACTCCAGTGTTCTTGCCTGGAGAATCCCAGGGATGGCGGAGCCCAATGGGCTGCCATCTGTGGGGTCGCACAGAGTCGGACATGACTGAAGTGACTTAGCAGCAGCACAATTAGCTGTAGAGTATCTCATAAGCCCTGTTTGGGTTAAGTTTTCAAAATGAGGATAAAAACCAATTATCAACCAGAAATCAAGGCAGAAGCCCAACCATAAGCACAGGATCTTATTCATCTATAAGCTGGCATGTAATTCTATGACAGGTGCTCAGCAAGTGCTTTTTCAGACAGAACTCATCAATGATGATGAGTTATAGTGATACAGTATCAGGAGAAAAGCTACAGAAAAATCTACAGGGCACCAAGCAGAGAATCTGGTACCTGAGCAAGACCAGTTCTAGATCCCCCTTTTTACCATTGTGGATGGAACTCCTGAAATGCTGCAGAAATTGGTTTTTATCCTGTTTGAGACTATAAATGAGCAGTAATTATCATTTGAAGCTGAATGGGCTCAGATCCATCAGGGCTAAATCAGAGTCAGCCTAGCTCAGAAGCAGTGTTGGGCACCAAGAGGAACCTGCAACAGGAGCAAAGCCATCTTCTGATTGAAGCCTCTTCTACACCGGTTCCAAATAGGAAAAGGAGTGTGTCAAGGCTGTATATTGTCACCCTGCTTATTTAACTTATATGCAGAGTACATTCTGGCGTGCTGCGATTCATGGGGTCGCAAAGAGTCGGACACGACTGAGCGACTGAACTGAACTGAACTGAACTACACCTTTTATTGTAATGGAAACCAACCAGCTTACTGCAATATGGGCCACCAGACTCTGGAGCAGGGACTCCCAACCTGGATCCCCAGCAGAGTCCTCTGACCCACAGGAGTCTTCAAGGGTGACCAGGTGATTCACAGGGCATCTATATTACCCATAAAATCCTAACAGAATTTTAAGGCAGTACAGCATAACAATAGCATTCCTGTTTTTCACTGAAATTAGCACCAATTCAGTGTGCTAACACTAGGCATGTAGATCAGAAACTATGATTAGAGGTTACATATGCATCTGATTAAATTTCAATAGATAAGTGAATTAAATATTTATTTTTAAGTGCAGTTTGCTTGACAAAATCTTTCAAAACATGCTATACTTTGCAGGGAATTAATAAAAGAGGCCTGTTTGGTATAGAAAAGTTGGAAATCATTTGACAAGAAGGAAGAAAAAGCTTGTAAATTTCATCAGCTCATTACGTGGAGCCAGAAGCATCTCATTTCCTGCTTGAGGAGATACTGAAAGTGTGTGCTAATCCTGGGCTCTGGCTTTGGACAGGAGGAGGCTGGCTTACAGATCGAGCGTATTTCCTGCCTTTGCTATACAAAGCATATATGAGGGAAATCAAAGAGTGAACAAAGCTGTCCTTTTCATGGATGTATTCAGCTATATTCCTTGTCCATGGTTATACACACCATTTCATAAGAGAACACAAGCATCTAGATATTAACAAATGTGGATTTGAAAGCCAGCCAGCTCTCCCACTTAGTTATGCACGTGACTTTGTACAAACTCTTCATGGAAGACATGCAGCTGCAAATATCAAAAATGCCAATAAGAAGTGTCTAAGAACACCGAAAGTTGTTTTTCTCATATAAAAAGAAGTCAGATACAGTAATCTTAGAGTGGAGCAATTCCATAAGGAAATCATCAGGGAACTGGGGTCGGATTCGATCTCTGCTCCTGCGTGTGTATGCAAGTGCTCATCCTCTTTGTGACATGATCACTGCTACTCCTCCAGTCCTTCCATCCACATCTCAGGTAGGAAGAAGAGGAAAGGGAGAAGGGCAGAAATTCCACACTAATTACGTATATTTTTATCAGGAAAATATTACCTTATTTAGAACTTAATTAGAACCCTCATTTGGTAGATTTCTGCTTATATATATTCACTGGCATACTGCAGAGGATAGATAATAACCAAATAATGGAGAACTGATATTTAAAGACAGTATAGAAATATTTTCTTCAAATGGAAATAAAGACTCTAAAAGTAACAATTCCTATGGAAACTCATCAAATGTGTTAAAGTTAGTGATGGTGTTTTAGTTATAAACCTAGTTTAAAATACATTTAAATGAGTTAATAATGGGCAAGAAAGGAAGAAGGAAAAGGAGGGTGATGATGAATGAAGGATTGAAAGGGAAAAGGTAAGGGGGCAAGCTCACTGATCACTTGCTGTTTTGAAAATTTGGTGAGGAGAAGTAAAAGCAATCTAGACTTTTCTGTACAAAGCATATCTGAGAATATTCCAAGTCTTAATGAAAGGATTCTCTTTAAAAGAATATTTCAGCTTAAAATAAAAATGAGGAATTGTAAAATTAGAAAATCACATCTCTTGAGCCCTAAAGATATAATGGATCTAGACAGTGATCATGAATGGCTGTTAATATCACAAAAAGAGAGTCCATTAGACATGATGGAAAAATATACCATCATCTAAAAACAACAGTGCTGTTGCAAAAAAACCCATCCTGAATCTATCAAGCTTCAAAATCTAACTACCAATTTAGAGGAAATAGAGGGGCAGAGGAACATGAGAAATGATGCTACAGGAATTCAATCAGCAAAATCCAAAATACAAGAAAGATTACAGATCACACAGGTAGTTTTCTAAAGTATAAATTGCAAGGGGGAAAAAGGCCTACAAGGAGAGAAAAGAGATTTAAAAAGACTGGAAGCATATCCAGCTATTGCAATATATGAAACTGATTTGACTACTGATAGAAAAACTATGAAAATAATATAAAATAATTGGAAACATTGAACACTAACTCAATATTTCATTACTCTAAATAATTATTTTTAGTTTCTTAGAGTAAAAATAATATTGTCATTATGTATCCTTAAAGAATACATAACTGTTGAATACATGCTTAAATCTATATAGATTAATTTATTTGGTATCTAGGATTTGCTCCAACATAATTCAGAGGGAAGAGGAAGTGGATGAAGGCACAGAAAATATAATATTGGCCATGCATTGGTAATTGTTGAAATTGTATTTTGGGTAGTCAGGGTATGCTCAGACGCTCAATCATGTCCAACTCTCTGCAACCCCATGGACTGTATCCAGCCAGACTCCTCTGCCCATTGGATTTTCAGGCAAGAATACTGGAGTGGGTTGCCATTTCCTTCTCCAGGGGATCTTCCCCACCCAACGATCGAACCTGGGTCTCCTTCATTGCAGTTGGATTCTTTCCCAACTGAGCCACCAGGGAAGCTGTATTATGGGTACATGGGAATAATTTATTATACTGTGCTCTCTACTCTTTTATGTGCTTGAAATTTTCCATAATAACTCTTTAAATACTAACCGACCTCAGAATGAAGGGTATTAGATAAAAATACCATTGGACTTCACCCAAAGTGAAGAAGTCATTCTAAATCAATAATTCCCCCCATAAAACTGGCAAAGAGTTCTCCCCTGTGCCCTACTGAGAGCCTGAAGTTGATTTCAGAACCCAAGAACCCTTATGTGGAAAGCACCAGTGGAACATAATGGATAATTTATACACCAGAAGTTTCTTTGTATCATTTTCTTGTATCATCATCACAGAGTTCTGAGTTTAAAAAGATCTCTTCAGATTGTACTACAAATACCTAAACCACATGATCCCACTTTCCCACAAAAATGAATGTATGATTGCTCCCAAATGATCACAAGCAGGTTAAGAGCCCATTGGTAGAGTATTCTGACTTAGAAAAGATGCTTTTCTCTCTCTCTCTCTCTCCAGGTATGTTCCCACTCACACATTCATATATATTTTCACATAATTATGAGGTTTTAAAGAAAATAAAATGCGACCTTAGAGAAGTAAGATAACTTTCAAGATATTTCTAATGAAATTTGTCCATTTGCTTAGTCAACAGTTACTTGAGTGCCACTTCACCACTGGACATCGCCCTGGGTTCTAAGAGAGAGTGTCAAGGGGAAACAAAAGATGCCGCTTTTGCCTGGTGGAGCTCACAGCGTGGGAGACCTCTGACTAGTTCTCTTGGGTGGTCCAGCTCTTCTGAGGCCACACTGGGAAAGATCGCATGTAGGCTCTCTAGCTGTCAGACTTAGTTGTCAGAGCTCCTCACCAGTAAACAACTGATGCCAACTGACCAGCCAGGTGAGCAGACCACCTTGAAAATGTACCCTCCAGTTCTCGTCTGATCACTGCAGCTGCAGCCATGAGAAGCAAAACAAGCCGTCACCACTGAGCCCCGCTCAAAAGAAAGAAATACCTGATTGTTGTTGATCTTTTATGGCACTAAATTTGGGAGGGGGTGGTTTGCTGCACTTCCCCACCACTGTATAGGTGAACAGATGAAGACTGACAGAGGTTAACATAACCTGCTCAGGCTCACAGAGCTAGGAAGCTTGGGAGCCAGAATTCAAGTGAAATCTCTGGCCCAGAACCTATGGTATTTCTTCAATCTCATTGCTTCCACTTTTTTAGTAGCATCCCAAAGTTAAATGGCAATTTCTATTCAAAATCTTGTACCTTATCCCCAAAACCTGTCTTCAAATTCTAACCTCAAGCACATACAATTTGCAAGTAACCCAACAGTAGAGCATGGACAATTGCAAGGGCTGAAAAAAAGTTTTTTGTATGTGTTTCTCCCATCCTGCTTCCTAGGCAGTCAGGAATTGATATGAAATTAAAACAGACAACTTCCATTTTCTTTCAAGAGAGATTTATGACCACTGTCTCCAGAATTTCAAGCTGTGAAGTGAACTGTAAAGCAAAATGCTTTAAAATAATATGTTTAAAGCAAAGCAGTGTTATATACAATTAATGTAAAAATGATCAGAAGTGATGGTTGCTGAGTAAAAATAAAAAATGGAGAAATATGAGCTACAAGGGCAACAGCATTTCACGAAGCACTAATCTATCAGCAAATAATGCAAATCCAGGGAATAATTGGGAGTATTAACGAGTTCAGAGTAACCGTCTCTTACGAATCAGACATCTTAAGGTGGAACTTGATCCCTTGGCCACTGCCTTAGTTCAGGCCCTTATGACTTCACGCTTATGCCCCTACAGCCTCTCTTTACTACCCACCCCAGCCTCCAGCCTCACCACCACCAGGCTTGCGCCAGCATCCCATTCTGCTGAGTCAGGCCCCAGGCCCTAGGTGCGAGTCCTCGAACCAAGGCCACAGAAGTGGAGCCAGAACCAAGGTCACCTTGGAAGCTGACTGAGCCTCTCTATTACCATTACCAAAAGCTCTCTGATCATCACTGTCAAGCTTCCTGATTCCAAATTAGGCAGAGATGCCCACCTCGATAGTCAGCCTACAGTGCCCCAACCAATCACCTAAGGCCAACCTTCCGGCAGAAATTTTCTTTGTCTCAAGGCTAGAAAAATTGGCTAGTAACTCACAAAGGCATCAACTTTCCCTGGTCTGTCAGGAGGTTGGCCCGCTGTGCTCACAGTGACCTCATTATCTCTGCTTTTTGCTCTTAATAAACTCACTCCCTTCTGAAATGCTCTGTGTCTGAAAATTCTTTCCCAACTTGTGCTCAGACTGCCTCAATGCTTGCCCTATCTGACCTCCTGCTCTTTTTGAGGACCACTCACTCTTCTGGGAATGCCCACCTTCTGCACCTGGTCAAAAGAAAACTTGCTGATACTACAAGTTTCCAGCCACATGCCGCCTCTAGGACTCACCTTTCCGTGGTTTTCCAATTAAAGACAGGGTAGTTTTAAAATTTTATTGGAGTATAGCAGCTTTACAATGTTGTGTTAATTTCTGCTGTACAACAAAGTGAATCAGCTATACATTTACATATATCCTCTCCCTCTGGAGCATCCCTCCCACCCCCCACCCCTCCTCTCTAGGTCATCAGAGAGCACCCAACTGAGCTCAGAGATGGGGCACCTTTGCTCTGAGTTCCCACAAAATAGCAAACCTAAATCTGCAGCCCCTCTCCAGCCAGCTTGTCAACCCACATTTACAAAGTCTCACTAAATGTTGTCACTGTTCAGTTGCTAAGTCATGTCCAACACTGCCAACCCCATGACTGTAGCATGCCAGGCTTCCCTGTATCTCCCAAAGTTTGCTCAAACTCAGGTCCATTGAGCTGGTGATACCATCCAACCATCTCATCTTCTGTCATCCCCTTCTCCTCCTGCCTTCAATCTTTCCCAGCATCAGGGTCTTTTCCAAAGAACTGGCTTTTCACATCACGTGGCCAATATATTGGAGCTGCAGCTTCGGCACCAGTCCTTCCAATGAATATTCAGGGTTGATTTCCTTTAGTATTGACTAGCTTGATGTCCTTGCAGCCCAAGGAACTCTCAGGAGTCTTCTCCAGCACCACAGTTCAAAAGCACCAATTCTTCAGCACTCAGGTTTCTTTATGGTCCAACTCTCACATTCATACATAGTGAAGTGAAGTTGCTCAGTCATGTCCGACTCTGCGACCCCATGGGCTGTAGCATGCCAGGCTCCTCCATCCATGGGATATTCCAGGCAAGAGTACTAGAGTGGGTTGCTATTTCCATCTCCAGGAGATCTTCCTGACCCAGAGATTGAACCTGGGTCTCCCACATTGTAGGCAGATGTTTTACTGTCTGAGCCACCAGGGAAGTCCATACATGGCTACTGGAAAAACCATAGCTTTGACTATATGGACCTTTGTTGGCAAAGTGACATCTCTGCTTTTTAATACACTGTCTAAGCTAAGCACACTGTTCTTGGGGCTGGAGAAATGACAGAAAGCAAGAAGGATGATGAGACAGCACTTCTCAACTAGGGGTGATTCTCCCCTGTCGGGGAACATCTGGCAACAGACTTTATTGTTGTGCCTGGGAGGATGTGACTAGCATCTGGTGGGTAAAGTCCAGGGTCTCTGTAAACACCAGACCTCACAGGACAGTCCATAGTGAAGAATGATTGGGCCTGAAATGTCAATGCCAAGGTCAAGAAGGCCAACTCTCAATAAACAAACAAATGTGTAAGATCATTTCAGGAACTGCAGAGGACCCTGAAAAAAAAATAAGCAGGCAAATGTGATTCAGCACTGGGGTAAGACAGGAAGGAGGCTCTCTAGACAGACAGTGAGTGGAGACTGGAGAAGCCATGATTCCAACTCTGCCAGTCTGCTCGGAGTCCATGGGATTTCTCACCACTTCTCTTGGTGTTAACTATTCACAATAACACCTTCTTACTCTAGTGCCTGTGCTAAGGACTCTAGTACCAAATGCTAAGGACTGGCCCAGAGACACAGTCTACTCACCATCTCATCTCATTTAATCCATCTCTTGATGTGAATTTCTTGTTTCCTCATGTTGAAGTTAACTTGAGAATGTGACTCGGGCTTGCTTTTCTTGTGACATGTCTACCACAGCCATGCACATGAATGAATGAATGGGAATCGATGGTGGGTGCAGATCATGGATGAGAAACTCAGGAGCTGCCCTCTGCCAGCCTGAAGGTGACTTGGGGTGATATATCAGTTTCCTGCAGCTGCTGTAACAAAGTACCAAAATTTGAGTGTCTTAAAGCAACAGAAATGTACCGTCTCGTGGTTCTGGAGGGCAGACATCCAAAATGATGGTGTTGCCGAGGCCCTGCTTCCTTGGAGACTCTGGGTAGAATCTTTTCTAGCTTCTGGTGGGAGCTAGCAATCTTTGGCCTGCAGCTGCCTCATTCCAGTCTCTGCCTCTGTCACCACATGCCTTCTCCTGTATCTCTGTCTTTTTGTCTTATAATCACCCCCGTCATACTGATTTAGGACCCATCCTATGACCTTATCTTAACCTGATTACATCTGTTTTCAAATAAGGTCACCTTCACAGATATTGAGGGTTAAAACTTCAACATGTTGGTGGAAGGGGAGAGAAACTGTTCAGCCTACAATAGGTAGAAGGGATGAGATGGAGGGAACACTAACTTTTTTAAGCCTGAAGCAGTTCAGCTGCAAATGAGAGCCATACCAGTCAAGGTCCACTTAATAAAAGACGCTGTAAAGCACTTAGTATAATCAGAGCCAGCTGCGGTGAGGGAAGAAACACCAACTCATGGGTTCTCTGGTCTTGACACTGCAACCATCCAGCCCAGAAAAAGGCCACAGTTCCCTCCTCATTCTATTTTTCTGCTCTGGTTGCTCATCCAGGGGCTTCCTTGGTGGCTCAGATGGTTGAAAATGTGCCCACAGTGCAGGAGACCCATGTTTGATACCTGAGTTGGGAAGATCCCCTGGAAAAGAAAATGGCTACGCACTCTGGTATCCTTGCCTGGGAAATCCTGTGGACAGAGGAGCCTGGCTGTTTACAGTCCAGGGGGTCTCAAGAGCTGGACACGACTTAGTGACTAAACCATCCTCTCATCCAGCTTAAAAACGGCAATAAGCCTTTGCATTTTCCCAGGGCCGTGTAGTGACCTAGCACCTCCTCATACATCATCAAATGCAAGCTGCTTATTAATCCATGAGAAGGCAGGACCAGGACTGTCACCCCATCTCACAAAGCTCAGTTTTCTCATCTGTCAGGTGGTAACTGGAATACTGATTCCCACCTGCTAGGTTAGGATCCCATGAAACAACATACAGAAAAATCAGAAATAATGGACGTTCGATAAATCTTTGGTAAGTCACCTGGCACAAACGAAACTTGCATTTCTCCTTCTGGACTCACAGTTTCCTCCAACATTTAAATCGAGTGACTTACGTCCCAATCCTGCGTGGTTTCTTGAGGAAAGGCAGATCCCTCCTGAACAAGTCAGCCCACTGGACTGGGAGAGAAGGAAGTTCTGATGTGTGTGCCTTCCTGAGCTTGGCTTCTCACCTCCTGGGCGTGGCCTCTCACTTCCCATCCCAGCGCCGCCAGGCTTGTGATCATCTCTTGTTCGCTCCTGCTGGCTGACTGCTGTTCTCTCTCTCTCTTTCCTCACCCCAGTCACAGATGGAACTGTCACCCCTTGATTCCTCAAAGCACCCAAGCACAGTGCTGCTCTGTCAGACAGATTTTCCTGAAAGCTTCAGGATTTGAAGTACAAGATAGGAAAGAAAGTCGGTTTAGTCATCACTGCTTGCAAAGTTTATCAGTCAAGCCCACCCAGGCTGTCTCTCTCCCGTGTGTACACCTCCTGTCCAGTCTCCAGACCTGTATTTTCTCAAGAGGTCATCTTTCCCATCATCTGCACCCACTCAACAACCAGGTGACAACCACCATCTTCACCTAGTTCACTGACTCCCAGCCTCCAGGGCTCAAAGATCTCTAGGAAGGACCTGAAAAACCTTATTGTATTACATAAGACAACATTATGGAATGGGTGAATTTAACTCAGATGGCCATTATATCTACTACTGCGGGCAGGAATCCCTTAGAAGAAATGGAGTAGCCTTTAGTGGAGAAAAAGAGGTTGAATAACTTGGTTTATGTGGAATATCAATCACCACCTACGTAGGCCACAGGCGTCTTTCCGTTCTCCCAAAGGAGAGGAGGTACTGAGGCCTCCCCGGTCCAATCTTAGAAGCCCAAGCAAAATTAGCAGGCTTGGTGAGTACCCACATTCCACATGGGAATTCAGCCAGAAAAACGGGGAGCAAGAAAGAAACGACACGGGGGAACCAGTCTTTCCAGAAGCTGATCCGATTTCTTTATTTTTCAGGTTTGCTTATATACTTTTTGTTATACATAGGGATGAATACAGAGTCACGCAGGGGTCAGCAGACCTGACCCTTTTCACAATCAGGTGCGTCATATAAAATTATACAAAGGTCTTGTGGGTTTTACATCATCTTCTGGCCATGAGACCTGCTGACATTTTATGGCCCTTTCTGATAACAATCAGTTAACCAGAAAACATTTTTTTCCAGGGGTGATTTTTTCTTAAATCAGGTGCCACCCTCCAAATAAAGTTGCATTCCTATAGGGTGAGGGTGTAGCAGGTTACAATCAAGAAAAGGAATTTACTTAGCCTCAAGAAAAGGTTTAACATGATTAATCTTAGAGGTTAATACTTATTTTTCCTATATGTCAGTTATATTCATTATAAGGGCAAGGAATATGAAGATTTAGCAGCAAATATTGGCTCAACAAATGTAAACCCTTCACCAACGTTCCCCTTAAGATCTATTTAGTCTTAAGATAGTGATAAAGTTACATTTTTACATAGCAAGGACACAGTGATTTATAACAAAGTACAGTGATTTATAACAAAAGAGAAAATTCATTAACTCAAAAAGTCTAGTATTGCTAACATAAAAAACTACTATATTTTCTTTTCTATATTCCAAATACATTGACTAATTTATTCCCAGGTGCCTAAGGATATGGAGGCCTGGTGGCAATCATTGACTCAACAATGAGAAAAGCCCTATGCTAATTAAGACTTTCAAAATACTCCAAACTCTCTGTGCTGTTTATGGTTGAGAGGCTGTCACACAAGCTAGTCTGTCAGCAGAGAGGTTTGACCTGAGACACCTTTGTCACATCTGGGACAGGGAATTAGCAGTAATTATTGGCACAATAAATGAAAAAACCTTTCACCAATATAATTTCTAATCAACTCACTATGCTGCTGCTGCTGCTAAGTCGCTTCAGTCGTGTCCGACTCTGTGCGACCCCATAGACGGCAGCCCAACAGGCTCCCCCGTCCCTGGGATTCTCCAGGCAAGAACACTGGAGCGGGTTGCCATTTCCTTCTCCATTGTGTGAAAGCGAAAAGTGAAAGCGAAGCCGCTCACTCGCGACCGACTCCCAGCGACCCCATGGACTACAGCCCACCAGGCTCCTCCATCCATGGGATTTTCTAGGCAAGAGTACTGGAGTGGCTTGCCATTGCCTTCTCCGCAACTCACTATACTATACTAATAATTTTCTAACTTCTCAAAAGAGTCTGTATTTAGAAAGTTTTAAAGCATCTCGTGCCTCTCATGGTTTGGAGCCTATAAACAATCACATGTGGCCGGACGAACCTGATCAGGCAGGCTAGAGGACCTTCAGAGGAGTTTGTAAGTTGAAACACTCTTGTCACGCCTAGGAATTTTTATTAACTGGAGCTGCAAGTTGACTCCTTCTCTGAGAGAAATGGTTATGGGGGAGAGCCCCCCATAAAGTCACAGGTGTAGGTGAGAGCATAAAACAGACTCTGGTTTTGGGGGTAGATGCTCGGGAACAGGGGGTTTCCTGAGGCTTGATCCCGCCTTTGCATATGCCAAGCCTCCTTCCTCATGACCTTTGCCATGGGCAGAATTCCTCATGCTGGCTCCCGGCAAATACCAGACCACCTGACCTGCCTCTTGAAAAACCTATATGCAGATCAGGAAGCAACAGTTAGAACTGGACATGGAACAAAAGACTAGTTCCAAATAGGAAAAGGAATACGTCAAGGCTGTATACTGTCACCCTGCTTATTTAACTTATATGCAGAGTACATCATGAGAAACGCTGGGCTGGAAGAAGCACAAGCTGGAATCAAGATTGCCGGGAGAAATATCAATAACCTCAGATATGCAGATGACACCACCCTTATGGCAGAAAGTGAAAAGGAGCTAAAGAACCTCTTGATGAAAGTGAAAGAAGAGAGTGAAAAAGTTGGCTTAAAGCTCAACATTCGCTGGGCTGGAAGAAGCACAAGCTGGAATCAAGATTGCCGGGAGAAATATCAATAACCTCAGATATGCAGATGACACCACCCTTATGGCAGAAAGTGAAGAGGAGCTAAAAAGCCTCTTGATGAAAGTGAAAGAGAAGAGTGAAAAAGTTGGCTTAAAGCTCAACATTCAGAAAATGAAGATCATGGCATTTGGTCCCATCACTTCATGGGAAATAGATTGGGAAACAGTGGAAACAGTGTCAGACTTTATTTTTCTGGCCTCCAAAATCACTGCAGTTGGTGACTGCAGCCATGAAATTAAAAGACGCTTACTCCATGGAAGAAAAGTTATGACTAACCTAGATAGCATATTCAAAAGCAGAGACATTACTTTGCCAAAAAAGGTCTGTCTAGTCAAGACTATGGTTTTTCCAGTGGTCATGTATGAATGTGAGAGGTGGACTGTGAAGACAGCTGAGCGCCGAAGAATTGATGCTTTTGAACTGTAGTGTTGGAAAAGACTCTTGAGAGTCCCTTGGACTGCAAGGAGATCCAACCAGTCCATCCTGAAGGAGATCAGTCTTAGGTGTTCATTGGAAGGACTGACGTTGAAGTTGGAACTCCAATACTTTGGCCACCTCATGCAAAGAGTTGACTCACTGGAAAAGACCCTGATGCTGGGAGGGGTTGGGGGCAGGAGGAGAAGGGGACGACAGAGGATGAGATGGCTGGATGGCATCACCGACTCATTGGACATGAGTTTGGGTAAACTCCAGAAGTTGGTGACAGACAGGGAGGCCTGGTGTGCTGCGATTCACGGGGTCACAAAGAGTCGGACATGACTGAGCAACTGAACCTAACTGAACTGAACTGAAGACAACATTAGATTCTTTTGATCTATCTCGCGATTCAAAGGAGGCTCAGGGGCCTTATCTTTTATAGCAAAAGACTCTTTGAACAATAATAAAAAACATGAATTCTTCCACTGCCACTGTACCTTCAGAATGTAGAAATGACTGCAGCCTAATTTTATATAGAGATTCTTTCCCTACAAACAGTAAGTTCTCTGTACAGTTCTTTTGTACAGATCGGGACACAAAAGCTGGAAAGGTTGGTTGATTTGCCAAAGTGAAAGTAAAGTGTTAGTCACTCGGTCTTGTCTGATTCTTTGTGACCCCATGGACTGCAGCCCTCCAGGCTCCTCTGTCCATGGGATTCTCCAGGCAAGAATACTGGAGTGGGTAGCCATTTCCTCCTTCAGTGGATCTTCCTGACCCAGGGCTCGAACCAGGGTCTCTCACATTGCAGGCAGGTTCTTTACCATCTGAGCTACCAGGGAAGCCCCTGCAAATTTGCCACAGAGCCATTCAGTTGAACAAACATGCAGTATCAACCTAAGCAAAGCTCAGATAGGTGGCTCACCTGGATGAGAACCTAGGCCCAATGAGTAAGCACCACTCCAGCTGTGTATGCCTCAATATGTCCAAAGAACCCTTTTCAACTCAGCATAGTGTTCTCAGCAATTTGGAGAAACTGCTGTGCCAGGTAAATGTCTCATCCTGGTTTTGATATGTTCATTCAGATGACAAACTTCCCCCTTAAGTCTCCCACAGCAAGCTTCATCCTTCTCAGAACTGTCTTTGATCTGACCTTATCTCTCATCACCGCATAATATATTCATCAGTTCTTAGATGCCAGTAACAGAAACAGACAACTGGCCACTTTAGACAGAAAACTGATGTAGGAACGAGGCTGACACCTCACGGAACTTTAGGGAGCACTGGAGAACCAGTCTCAGAGCTACACTTCCAAAATCTATACCCCTAAAATAGACTCCTAAGGAAACTGGAATTATTTGATCAAATAGGGTGCAGAGTGGAACTAATGGGAAGAAAACAATGCAAGATGCCTTAGGGGCTGATGTGACAGTTCAAGAAGAGATGATGAGGGTCTTAACTAGGGCAGGTGTTACTGAAGTAGACTGAATGGACAGAAATCACTGGAAAGGACATTGATGATAGCTGAAGAGTACTAAGACGGGGGGAGCAGGTAGAGAATCCTAGGACCACTCCCCAGTTGCTATTTGGGTAATGAGGTTGATGGCAGTGCCACTGACAACAGAGGGGATGCAGCTGGAGAGAGGCGATGGGGTCTGGACAGTGAGCAGGTGAGTGGATGAGTGCAAGCTGGGACACACTGAGCTAGGGAGACCCCTGTCCATCCCAGTGAGCATGTCTGTCAGCAGATGGACTGAAGCTAAGGGGAGATGCTGGAAGGAACACAGCAAGGATGAGTAAGAACTTGCCAGTGTTTGAAGTCAGTGGAATGAACACATGACCCTTTCCAAAGAGAGACTGTAGAGAATAAAAATGGGTCAACACCAGAACTGGGGTAGCCAACTCACCTCCATTTGCTTGGGACTTTCTGGGCTTTAGAACTAAAAGTCTCAGATCATGGAAAACTCCTTAGTCCCAGGCAGGTTAAAATTCACTATGTAGGGAAAAAGAACTAACAGAAAAGGGAGATGATTTGCCCAATTGGTTGCAAATAATGGCTAGAATCTAAACTTCCTGAGTCTCATGTATGTTCTTCTTCCTCTGCTAGACAAGAACTAAATTGATTTAAATGAACAGCAAAGTGAAGTCGTAGAGTCCAAATCTAGATTCCTGACTCACTAAGTATATGACTTTATTCTCTGCGAGCCTTACTTCTCTTACCTAAAAACCCAAGGAAATATATGTATACTCCCTAATTCCAGCAGTAAATGTAAATCAAATAAAAACAGAGAGGTGTTGAGAAACAGAAAATTCTGCCAGCAAGCTGCCAAGAAAGGGGAGAACCAGGAACAAATGAACCTCTCTCTGACTCTGGAATCCAACCCCAAGAGTGCTGGATCACTCATGGCCCAGCCTTCACGTGGGTTTGAAAAGTTGAACCCTCACTAAAGTGCCCTCAGCACTCCTTAAAAATATGATCCTGCTCCTAAAACTGTCGGGAGTAAAATATATTTCCCCTTGAAAATGCTAGTCGATTTATCGCAACTGGGCCATTCATCTGTTAAAAAGCAGAATGGCATTTATTGCCAGTTGCTCCCTTTATGGGACAGAAGAAACGGGGAGCCTAATAAGCTTGGTTAATTTTTTTCTTTTACGGCTCCAGCAACTGCACTAAATATTCTGTCTGCTTTTCTTATGCACTTTGGGGATGGCTCTGAACTTCGGAAGTGAGGTGAGGAAGATTCTAGCAGAACCATGTTGCTGTTGCCACAGGAGGAGTCAAGTAGAAAAGCTGCTCTGAGAATCAACCCCAGGGAATGTCCCTGCTGGGCCTTCACAGGATCCCGGATCAGTTTACAACATCAAGGATGTAACTTCTCATCCAACAGCCAATGGGCAAGTTATCTGCAATGGTTAGGCAGAACGATTTTGAAACACGCTGGGTTTTCAAGTCACACAGAAAAGAGTTTGAAGGCAAGAGCTGTGGAGTTGGGCCCAGGTCTGAGCCCTGATGTTGTTCAGTAGTGTGGACTTGGTTAATAGCTGGGGACATCCAGAAGACTGCTTTAAGTGCTCACCTCCCAGTCTCCCACAACCCTCACACTCCCATGGTGAAGTGCCAGCTCATCTTATTCATCGGGCTTAAGAAGTTTGAGAGCATCTGCTCTAGATCACACACTACTTTCTCTGAAGTGCAGCACAGCACAGGTTTTCCAATCCCAGTTCTGTCATTCAAACAACTTTCTAGGTCAGCACAATCCAACAGGACTGCCTGAAATGATGGAAATATTCAAATACACACTGTCCAATATGGTGGCCACCAGCCATATGTGTCTAATGAGTACTTGAAACGAGGCTGGCATGACTAAGGAGCTGAATTCTTAAGTTTATTCAATTTTCAATGTAAATCTATATAGCTACAGCCCAGATCTAGCCTGTTTGAGACCCAGCTCCTGAATCTGAAAAATGGCCTCTATCAAGTACATTCTAAGCAAGGTCGCTTTGAGGATCAAATGTTACAATGCATAGAAAGCCCCAAGCCCTGTGCCCAGCATGGAGGCAAGGCGTGTAAAACAATAAAAGTGGGAGCTTTTGTGGATCTGTCTTCATCTGACCCCGGAATCAGTACTTCCAGCCTTGATGTTAACTGAAGGTGTCAGGCAGTACAAAGATTCTGACCCGAAGTTGTCCTAAGGGCACAGGAAGGCAATCCATCTTTTAGGGAATGTTTCCATTGATGGCCAAGAATGTTCTGCTTGAGAAAATCTACTAACTGCTTCATGCAAGCAAATCCTTGCAGGAAGTTAGAAAGTGCTGATTTTAACTAAAGAAAATACCCCTCTGTAGAGTTTCATCACCAAGTAATACTCTGGAATTTCATTGAGAGGATTTATAGGTAAAGATTACTAACTAACTACTACATCTTAAACATACCCTCACAAACTGGAAATTATATTCAAAGTGTGGCCCTGGGCTTCCAATGAGCAATGGAGAGCTCTTTTTATACAATCCTGAATAACATAGTCCTGAATGAAGCCAAAACTATAATGTTCCAAAGTTGTCAGTCATGGGCAGCATTTCACAACTGCTTAAACTTTCAGCCTCAGAAGAATTTTAACAATCATATCATCCCAGCCCTCTCTAATGCTTAAATCCCCCCACCCCAACCTATTAGCTTCAGCTTGAACTACTCCTGTGATGGGGATCTCCCTGGGTCCTAATGCAATCACTGCCCTTTTGGACATATGGTATTTTTAGAAAGAGCTTCTCATGTGAACAAAAACTCAGAGAAGGAATAGGGTGCCTTAGAAGAGTTTTGAGCTCTGCCATTTTCAACTCTGTAAGCCTCAGAATCTTCAGATATAAAAGAAAGATAAGAAAGCACTAGTGAAGAGTTGTTGGGAAGAATAAGTTAAATCAATGAGCAAGGCATGTATTCCATTCCACCTCCTTGCACTGGTTCTCTTCTTTGGTTGTAGAAGTAAGCTGAAGATGGTTGAATTTTCACAGTGCTTATCTTCACAGATGTAATAGCAGTTGTAGTAGAAGAAGTGATTGCATTGCTCTTGTTATAACATTATTTTTACTAATATCCCTAATTTCTCTCCCACAGACTTGAAAATATATGGATATGTGCCATCTCCCTTCATTAAGCCCAGCTACCTTTTTCGTTTGATGTCTTGCATATGCTAGAGTTTTAAGTGCTTCATGCTCTTAGTAATTCAACAGACAGGGATGTGTATGTCAGTGACAGGCTGGCACAAGGAAGAGCAATGTGAGTGGCATCTAGAACTTGTCCATCACTCCAGCCTCACTTCTATGATGGTGATGATGCCAATGGTGATGGTAGTGGTGGTGATCATATCACAGGTGATACTGATAATATTGATTTGGGGGGATGAGGATGAATCAGGTACTATGTGGAGGACTCAGCAGAGATAATTGCATGATTAATAATTGCATTGCTTCACAATGATCTACAGAAAAGAAAATAAAGCAAGCAAGTTAAATTCCCCAACAATATATAGTTGATACTGGAAATTAATCTGGATGAGATGGTTGAATGGCATCACCGACTCAATGGACACAAGTTTGGATAAACTCTGGGAATTGGTGATGGACAGGGAGGCCTGGTGTGCTGTAGTTCATGGGGTCACAAAGAGTCAAACACAACTGAGCGACTGAACTGAACTGAATCCAGATTAATTAAAGACTCTGCTCTGTCTCATTGTATAGTAGAGATGCCAGAGTTCAAGCTCTGAAGCTAGCCAGGAGGGGCTCCCTTCTCAGAAGTAAAGGGATTGTCAAGAGATTATTACATTTCTCTAGATTCCACATATATGCATTAATAAAGAATATTTGCTTTTCTCTTTCGGAGTTACTTCATTTTGTATAAAAGTCTCTAAGTTCATCCATTTCTCCGTAAATGACCCAAGTGTGTTCCTTTTAGTGGCTGAATAAAATTCCATTGTATATATGGACTACTTTAGCTAGTGGGAACCTAGTGTAAAGCACAGGAAGCCCAGCTCAGTGCTCTGTGATGACCTAGAGGGGTAGGTTGCAGGGGAGAGAGGTCCAAGAGGGAGGGGACAGATGTATACATATAACTGATTTGCTTCATTGTACACCAGAAACTAACACACCATTGTAAAGCAATTATCTTCCAATAGAAACACAAAAGTATGCAATTTTCTGAATTGCAAAAAAGAGAGAGATTATTACCCAGTGTTTCAGAGACAAGGTGATCTTGACCTGAAGGTAGAGAAAGATAGAATCAGATGGATGGAGATAATTTGGGAACAAAAGATTCACAGAACTTGGGATTTGACTGAATGCAGATGATGAAACTTTTCTCTTTGGGTGGGAATTGTAGATAGAGAGCAAGGCCAGAGTCCATTGGGGTCAACAATAAGGTTCCTACAAATTTGCAAAATGCTGAAAAAAATCAAGTCACTGGACAAGAAAACTCAAATAATTTTAAAAACAAAGGATGTAAAACTAAACATATTCTTATCATAGAATCCAACAATCACACTCTTTGGCATTTATCCAAAAAGTTAAAAACTTTCATTCACACAAAAATCTACACACAGAGCTTTTTAGCAGCTTAATTCATAATTGCCAAAACTTGGAAGCAGCCAGGATGTCCTTTACTAGATGAATGGATAAATTAACTGTGATACACTCATACAATGGAATGTTACTCTGTGCTAAAAAGAAATAAGCTATCAGGCCATGAAAAAACAGAGGAAACTTAAGCACATATTACTAAGTGAATCTTGAATGTATATTCCTAAAGGTTACATATGTATGATTCCAATTCTATGATATTCTGGAGAAGATAAAATCATAGATCAGTGGATGAAGGCAAGAGAGGTTAGGAAAGGAAAATAAATAAATAAAGCATAGAGAATTTTTAGGGAAGTAACAACATTCTGCATGACATAATGATGAATATATGTCATCATAAATATATCCAAACTCATAGAATGTATGGCAGCAAGAGTGAACTATGGACTTTGGGCAATTATGATGTGTCAATGTAGGTTCATCCTTGGTAAAAAATAAAATAGAAAAGAAAAAAAAAAGAAAAAAAGTACCACTCTGGTGAGTGATGTTGACAACAGGGGAGACTATGCCTGTGTGAGGGCAGAGAGTATATGAGAAATCTCTGTACATTCCTCTCAATTTTGTTGTAATCCTAAAAGTACTTGTAAAAAAATTTATTTAACTTTTTTTAAGATATCATATATTATCTTTATTATTTAACATTGTTATAGAGGTAGTACATCATATATTATCTTTATTATTTAACGTTGTTATAGAGGTAGTACATGCTAACTCACATCAGTCGTGTCTGACTCTTTGCGACCCCATGGACCGCAGCCCACCAGGCTCCTCTGTCCATAGGATTCTCCAGGCAAGAGTACTGGAGTGGGTTGCCACGCCCTACTCCAGGGGATCTTCCCAACCCAGGGATCAAACCCGCATCTCTTAGGTCTCCTGCATTGGCAGTCAGGTTCTTTACCACTAGCACCACCTGGGAAGCCTTACCGAGATACTAGCCAATGCAATTAGACTAGAGACCTAAGTAGAAGGTATAGAAGTAGACTATAAGAGGATCATTGTTAACAGACTCAGTGAATATGTATCTAGAAAACCTAAAAGAATCCATTAAAAACTATGACAAAAGTTTAGTAGATGGCTGTGTATAAATTTCATATACAGAACTCAATAAAGTTCCATTATAGAACTAAAACTAGTTAGAATGAGCTAGAAAGTCCTAACTTTGTTAAAAAGGACAGCTTCATGAAAATAGATTTGACCATGGAGATCATCAGAATGAGTGGTATGGAGAAAATTCTTCCCTGAACCTGGATCCCAAGCTCCAACATCTTGAGCCTTTTTTCACCTGTTCCCTTTTCCTCTGTCCTTTAAACATGCTCGTCTCCCAGGTAAAGTTACAACCTCTTCTAGTATTTCAGAAACTCCTCTTTTGACCCCTGAACCTGGCCCTATCCTCAGCTCAGCTCTACTTCAGATCTCAGTGTTTGATTTGGATTTATTGAAACCATACATATGAGTTCTTCATTCTGTGTGCAAGTATATTCCAAGCTTCTTAACCAACCAGGCATTGCTCCAGCACTTTATATTTATTGGCTTAAATTTACACCTTGGCTGACCTTGTGAGATGGATACTATCATCATGTCCATTTTATAGATGGGGAAACAGAGCAAGAAATTTTCCAAGTAATAAGTAGTTAAGTCTTAATTTGAACACCAGCTGCCTGACACCAGATCCTGTGATTTAAAACAATGAGCACATTTTCAGTTCAGTCCATCAAGTTTTGTTTTGTTTTGGCTACACTGAGTCTTCATCCCAGTACAGAGGTTTTCTCTAGTTGCATGCCCAGGCTGTTTCCCTAGAGCATGTGGGATCTTAGTCCCCTGACCAGGGATCGAACCCATGTCCCCTGCATTGGAAGACAGATTCCCAACCACTGGACCACCAGAGAAGTCGTGCATCAAGTCTTTACTGAGCACCAAGCATGTGCCTTTCAACGTACAACAGGCTACAATTTCCACTTCAAATAAGCAAAGAATCAAGCCTCATAAATAAAAACAAACAAACAAACAAAAAAAAAAAAACAGAGTTAAAG
The DNA here is from genome assembly GCA_006410635.1 of Cephalophus harveyi. Classification (NCBI taxonomy): domain Eukaryota; kingdom Metazoa; phylum Chordata; class Mammalia; order Artiodactyla; family Bovidae; genus Cephalophus; species Cephalophus harveyi. The sequence goes on along the minus strand of SJYT01006413.1, from coordinate 68,696 downwards.
TCAAGTAATCCAGACCTCAAATCAGGTCGGAAATCAATACCCAAGAAGGGTTTGTGATTTATCTAAAGTGACTTCATCATGACAAAGCCTGGAATCAAGCCTCACTTGAGCCAGAGAGATTCAGGTCTCTCGTCTCACTGCTCATTCAAAGATACAGTGCAGTGCATGAAAAAAATATCTGCTCTACAAATTTCAGATATATTTCTTATTGTTAACATCATTCCTCTCCCACCAGGCAAAATGTTCTTCATACGATAGGTGGCCAACAGACACGTTTTAGACTCTGAAGAGTGGACCTAGGAACAAATTTAAAATTCAGGGTCTTCGCTAAGAAAGACCTTTTTAGAAATATATGTGGAAGGTATTTTTGCAGGGCCAACATTCCATTAGTACTCCAAATCATTAACCATGTTTTGTGCTTCAAGTTACCCAATGCCTTTGGCTGTAAACTCCCAACAGATTGGAGTCCAGTCTCCTGGACTCTCCTTCAGGAGTGAAGCACTTGGAAAAAACTATGGAGGGTTGGCAACTCAGGCCCAGCCTAATGAGGGCCAGACTGCCGATGAAACTGAAGAGTGGAATAAGCTGATATGTCACGGGAGTTCATGAATCTGACTGAAGAAGCTGGCCAGGGAAACAAGACACCCGCTTTACAGAGCAGGAAACCAAGGCGCCCCAGAAGCTGTGGGCTTAGTGACTGAACCAAGAATCGATGGAAGTGGAAACCAAACTCACATCTTTACAACTCCAAAGTTCTAGAACATTAATCAAATGGTGGTAGTGGTGATTTAGTCACTTCAGTTGTGTCTGACTCTTTGCAACCCCACGGACTGTAGCCCGACAGGCTCCTCTGTCCAGGGGATTCTCCAGGCAAGAATACTGGAGAGAGTTGCCATTTCCTCCTCCAGGGGATCTTCCCAACCCAGGGATCAAACCCACATCTCCTTGCGTTGGCAGGCGGATTCTTTACCACTGAATCACCTGGGTAGATCCCTTTATACCAAATGGGATAATATTAGTACATATTTCATAGGGCTGTTGTAAAGATTAAATAAGTTAGCCTCATAAAGCCCTATGTCATGCTTGAGCATGTAGTAAGCATTTCTTTGAATATTCATTATGTCTCTGTAGACAGGAAATTCAACCTGACAAAGCGTCAATGTCCCCAGAGGCAGTGCAGGCAACAGTAACAGTGTAAGGGTCAGAAGTCAAAGGTCAGCTGCCATGATGACATGCCAGATATGAGGCAAAGGCAACTGTTGAGCTGCCCTGACAGGACTGGAAATGGGCAGTCCTACTCTAGCTGCTTGGTGTAGGTTCTTGTTTGGGTGTAATAATCTGTTTTTAATCTTGTGTGTAAATGAATACAGAGGTTAGTCAGTGGGTGCATATTAATCTAAAATAAATGAATACATTTGAATTAATCAGATCTTCAGTCTATGTAAATTGATGATTTATAATGATATTAGCACAAATTGCAACGATAAATCATTTTAAAATTAGATTCAGGACTCCTTAAAGCTGCAAATACTCTGGAGATTTGAACATAACTTGAGACAACTTTAAAATGTAGATTGGTCTGGCTATAGCTTTATGGTGGAAGCAGGGGATGGGGAGACCAGGGGGAAATGTGAACAACATTCTATGACGGGGAGATGGTAACAGGACCTGCAAGGTCACAAAAATAAGAAAAGAGCAAGAGAAAGTCAACGAAAAAGGCATATTCTGAATTTTGTAGTTCATTTGCTGGCTTGGGACAGAAAACCTTAAGACTTTGATTCAATTGAATGCAACGGATATAAGAGTTGGACCATAAAGAAGTGTCTGAGCACTGAAGAATTGATGCTTTCTAACTTTAATGCTGGATAAGACTCTTGAGAGTCCCTCAGACAGCAGGGAGATCAAACCAGTCTATCCTAAAAGAAGTCGACCCTGAATATTCATTGGAAGGACTGATGCTGAAGTTGACATTCCAATACTATGACCACCTGATGTGAAGAGCCAACTCATTGGAAAAGGAACCTTGATGCTGGGAAAGAGTGAGGGCAGGAGGAGAAAAGAGTGACAGAGGATGAGACGGTTGGATGGCATCATCGACTCAATGGACGTGAGTTTAAGCAAACTCCAGGAGACAGTGAAGGACAGGGAAGCCTGGCGTGCTGCAATCCATGGGGTCTCAAAGAGTGAGACATGGCCTAGGGATTGAACAACAATGCAGCAAAGATAAATTGACGCATTTGATGGAGAGTAAAGATTTCTGCTGCTGCTTCTATTTGTTGAAGATCTTGGGCAAACTAACTTTGCTGAAGCTGGTGGTTTCATCTGAAAAATTGTCTTTATCATCCCAACTGTAAAGCATTGCTATGAGAATTAAATAATACTGGATGTCAAGTGAAATTCCCAGTTTATACAGAACAAGGTAGTAATTAAAAGAATAGAGTTGGGTACAAATCCTGGCATTGCCAGTTCCCAACTGTGTGACATTGGGAAACTTATAATACCTTTCTGAGCCTCAGTTTTCTCTATAGAACAGGGGTAATTTTAGGGCCAGTCTCCTATTGTGAGAATTAAATGCAAATGTGCAGGTCCTATAACTAAGGAGTCACTTGGTACATGTTATCAACGTAAACGATTGTTGTTGGTGTTACATGACTCCTCAGTGGTGATACTATGAAAATGGTTTAAGAAGAAAGAAAAGAGAGGCAAAATTGTGATGAGTGTATCAATAGAAGAAAGAATATGTGGCCGGAGTCAAGAGGAGGAAGGAGATAACTGTGCAAAGAAGCCAATATATGGCACCTAAACCCCAACTCCTTTCCCTCATGAAAGAAATATAACTAACTATGCACAGCATTTCCCCTGGACTAAACCTGATCATTTTTTCCATATGTACAAGGTTGGAAAACTTCCTGCAGAAACAATGACCTGATGGTAAGAAATTAAGCACGATAAAAATAAAGTCAGGGTTGCTCTGGGCTTCTTCTTGGTGAATCTATGAAGTGCTCACCTTATCAAGGAGGCTTACCCCACTGAATCTGGGTTCATATGTTACAAAAGGAAATTACACATTAGACACAACTACAGAGGAACTGCTCTGCACTGCCTGCGTGCACATTAGAAAACAAATTTTGCCCTTACATGTATAAATTTCCTTTTTCTTTCTCTCTTGCTGTTACTCATTGTTGTAATTGCATTTTCAGTAAACATAAATTGATTTTGCAACCTTTCTGGAAGTCTGTTTAATGAAAAATAAAATTGCTTTATATCTGTCCCCAAGTTTATATCTGCCCCCAAATTTCCCCTGTAGCAATACTAATACAATGAAGCTTGGAAGAGGGAACAACATCTCTAGTTACCAGGTCAGACACAGCTAGATTCAAATCCTAGTTTTATATCCAAGTCTATGACTTGCTTCAGCTCCATGTGTCCCTTGCGTCCGCAGCATGCACATGTTCTCATTGTAATGGTGTATATACAAGAGATTTGGAACTGACACAGACCCCATTCTATGGGTCAAAGCAAGTCATGGGGCTGAATTCAGATGAAAAATGAAGGCGCTGAAAATTTTCATGAGGGTGTCAATATAGGAAGGGAGAGGAACTGGGGCCATTCTGGAATCTACCACAATAACCCAGGCTTCCTGAGGATCTATAATATACTAAGATATTTGCTAAGTAGTTTACATATCTTAATATATAACAGTCTTACTAGGCTTTGGTGGGTTTATACAATTTAACTTGATGAAAGTCCCGCAGCTATTGAGGGGCAAAATTTGAGTTTTAACTGAAAACCATCTGACTCAAGGTCCTAAATTTTACTCCAAAATTATATAGTCCATTTAAATCCCTGATACTTTGAAGAAGCTAGAAACCATAATCACATGAAATTGGAGTGTCTAACTGCTATGTCATAATATAACTCTCCTTGGGGCAGAATATCACATCTCCCTCATTATATGGTTCTACTTATCCAGACTGCCTGGTTTTGAATTCCAATCCTATGACATAGTAAATCTTTATAGGTTGGGTGAGTTACCTGTCAATTTTGTCTCTCTTTCCTCATCTGAAAAAGAAGAATAAGTGAAAACATCTACCTCAGTGGGTGCTGTATCAAACTAAATAATTAACTAATGAGATAATTAATTATTTATAAGAACTCTACTTAACATTTATACAGGATTTACTATGTGCCAGGCACTATTCAAACTACTTTTCATAAATTGTCTCATTTAATCCTTGCAGGGACTTTAGGCATAGTACTGTCATTCTTCTCAGTTTATATACAAGAAGACGGAGACATGTAGACTTTAAGCAATGTTCCTCAGATCACAGAGATAATAAACAGCAGAAGTGGGATCTTAGCTGGGCCCATAGGCTTCTTGATGTCTACTTTCAAATCAGGAAGAGTCTGATTGCCAACACAGCAGTGATTTTTGTTGTGGTGGTGGTTGATGTGTTATTTAAGAGAATGTACTCAGGGATTATGCCCATACTAGGGTTCTACCCCTGGGCTCATTAACCCCCTGCCTGTGGAAGGACAGCCTAATGGCTGGAACAGAACCAGATAATGGACCTAGAGGATCATTTCCCAAAGAGGAAAGCTGAAATACAGGGCTTCAGGGCTCTGACCCAGGCTGGCCCTCTCACTGCAGATTAAACACAAACAACTCTCGAGAGACCCACTTGCGACGCCTTACACTAGATCTTCTGGAAAGGAAGCTGAGGAGGCCCTTAACACTGAAAGTCAGGTCCCTGAAGTGTTTGCTGCTCCTAGGAAGATTGATCTACATGGCTCCAAATAAATAACAGTGAGTGGAGGTGAAGGTGTCCTCAGCTTGAAGCTTGGGACATTGAATGTGAGCAGCACACACACACACACACACACACACACACAAAATCACCTATGACTATCTTATGACTCAGAATCCTCCTGTTTTCCTTAAAGGCAAATCTTGTCCTTTCTGGTGTACTTTTTAAGTGGAGACTGGTGGATCAAAATAATAGGGCTGCCATTTTATTCCCTTATCAGAACCAGATTACAGAGCTGGGAACACAGAAGCACAGGAAAGATTGACTAGCTCACTCCAGGTCATACTGCTGGATATAGAAGAAGCAATGTCTGCCCCATATTTCCCTGTCTCCTTTGTCTCTGCCCTTGCAACTACAATAGTGTTTGAGGAGAGCTTGTTCCCGAACCAGGATCATTTGCCCAACACACAGCAAGCCAAAAGCTGAGATGCTGAGGTTTACAGCAGAGAAAAGGTTTATTCCCAAGGCAGCCAAGCAAGGAGATGGAAAAACAAAACTCAAATTCACCTCCCTAAAGATGTGGGTCTCATTATATTTATGAGATAAAGAAGCAGGGTGATCTGAGGCATGGTGAAAGGTAATTGGCGGTAAGGAAAAGGTGAAGTAATCATGTATGAACAGGTATATTTGAGTTACATGCTCTTCATGAGAACCATGCACAGAAAATAGCAGCATTAATGTAACTGGAGGGTCAAGTTTTGTACCCTCTGATGTCAAAGGTCACCCATCAGACATTCATGCAGGCCCAGCTGAATGGTCAGTGACCTCTACCGGTTCGAACCGGGCAAGACTTTACTCCATGTTCCTGCTAAACAACTTAAGCAAACTTTATTATAATGACCCATGCATCAGAGTTGTTATCTATAAATAGCAGTTATGGGAGTCTTGTGATATATTGCCTAAGCTACATGAAGCATGGAAGGTATGGAATTTGCAGAAGCAGTTAAGGTGAGCTTGATTGGCAAGTCTAGTTAGAGGGTATTACTTATTAAGCAAGTTGTAATTTAAGGAATCTAACTGTGACCACCCTCAATTTCAAGTTTGCCCCAGTTAAGTATGAATACCTCTATACAACTGTGAAGCAGAGCCCCATTGAACCCTTTCCATCATCTATAAAAAGAAAAACACGTATCAGGGTAAAATGATAAAAGATTAGATTCAGAAATACAAAGCAAAAGAGTCTTCCATTGAGGTTCTAGCACTTGCACATTTGTAAGAACTTACAAATTCCTTCTCTAAGCAAAAGAAATATCCTAAAAGATTTTAATTTATTGGTGAGTCTTGCCCAGTGGTTGTGTTGGTTGTTAAGTTGCTAAGTCATGTCCAACTCCTTGTGACCCCACACCGGGTCTCCCTGTTCCTCACTATCTCCCATAGTTTGCCTGAGTTCATGTCCATTGAATTGGTAATGCAGTCCAATCATTTGCCTGCTGTGCAGGGGACCCCAATTCGATTCCTGGGTCAGGAAGAGCCCCTGGTGATGGGATAAGCTACGCACTCCAGTATTCTGGCCTGGAGAATTCCATAGATTGTATAGTCCCTGGGGTCACAAAGAGTTGGACACGACTGAGTGACTTTCACTTTCACTTTCCAGTCATCTCATCCTCTATCGCCCCCTTTTCCTCCTGCCCTCAATCTTTCCTAGCATCAAGGGCTTTTCCAATGAGTTGACTGTTTGCATCAGATGGCCAAAGTACTGGAGCTTCAACTTCAGCATCAGTCCTTTCAGTGAGTGTTCAGGGTTGATTTCCTTTAGGATTGACTGGTTTGATCTCCTTGCTGTCCCAGGTATGCTCAAAAGTCTTCTCTAGCACCCTTCAAAAGCATAAATTCTTCAACACTCAGTGGTATTTAAGGATATTAGGTCAAGTGATAATGTAATATATGGATTATAGAAGGGGTAGAATGGGTCTAAAACTAGAGAGACAAATTAGGAAGTAGCTAGCAGTAAAGACAATTTTGTGTTTGCCACAACATTTCCTCTTCCTGTATATAAAAAATATCTGAATTTCCCAGTCTTCCCTGCAATTTGACTGAAGCCAGGAAACTGAGTTCTGTCCAAAAAACGATGAGAAAAATGATATAAGCCATGTCCAGCCATTTACTATCAGCAATTATCCTAAAGAAATGCTTGTACAATTGCATGAAATTATATTACAAACATGTTTATGCAACATTATTCATAATAGTGAAAACTCAGAAACCAGAAGTTCAATAGGGCACTAAATAATTAATTGGCAAACCCAGAACTTAGAATTGTATACAGCCTCCAGAATGAATAAAATAGTCTCAATTATTATGAGTAGCTTGTGTCATAGTAAACCTTCTACTGAGAATAATCTAGGAGCTGGATTAAATACATTTTAAAAAGACACTTTTTGAAGGCATCCAAGAGCAACCACTGCAGATGAGAATCAAGGAGTTAAAATCGCAAAGACAAAGTACTAAGATGAGATCTAACCCATTGCTGCTTTTTTCCTTTGGAGCTTTGTCAATCTACAGCAGGGGTATAGCGGAAAAATAGAAAGCAGCAGCAGAGGGTTTGTAGCACTTTCATTGAAAGAAAAAGACAAAAATTAGAAATAAGGGTGATTAAGGCAGCCAGCCTGGTGGAGGGCCCCAGATCACAGAGTGAAGAGCAGTACAGAAAACTGAGCCCTAAGTTATTCATGCAATGTCCCCCAAATTACTCCCTGATTCCTAAACTGTGCATCCGAGAAGCTAGATAATGAAATTGGCAGCAGGTGCTAAGAAAATAAAAGTCTAAGCAGAGATTCAGGCAGACTTATGGAGATGAAAAGCAACAAATTAGAGTCCAGAGTCCATCATGGAGGAAGATTCTGTAGAAACCCAGGCTTTCGGTTGAGAACATCACAAGCTATGTCCAAAAGTAAGTGTGTGTGAAGTCGCTCAGTTGTGTCTGACTCTTTACGATCCCATGGACTGTAGCCTACCAGGCTCCTCCCTCCATGGGATTCTCCAGGCAAAAGTACTAGAGTGGGTTGCCATTTCCTTCTCCAGGGGATCTTCCCAATCCAGGGATCAAACCTGGGTCTCCCGCATTCCAGGCAGATGCTTTAACCTCTGAGCCACCAGGGAAGCCCAGGGAATATATAAAAAGATAAGTCTTAATAAAGACAGAAACTCAGATTTAATTGGATCACTTCCCATACATTACACAGCTACCTAAAGAAAACCCTCTCTCCAGGAAATCAATGTCATCCAGAGAGTCTAAAATTTTCCATACACAATGATGGATATTTATGAAAAAATTGAAAGCCACACTAGAACAGAATAACAAATGATCAGAACCAAAAGAAAACAAATAGACAATAGAAGCTCACCCAAAAGTGATCACACAATCGAATTTTCAGTCAGACTTTTAAAAGATTATAATGAATAAGTTCAATAAAATATAGGATATGGTAGGTTTTACCATCTGCAGCTGATATCTATAAAATAGACAAATAGAAATTCTAAACTTGAAAACTATAATAACTCAAATTAGAAAAATATGTCATATTAAAGAAAACAAAAGAGATAATTAGTGCACTGAAATAGGTCAATATTTAATAAATGTCCATATTGATGCACAGAGTAGAAAGATTAATATAAAGAAAAGAGTAAGAAGATGCATGAAAATGGAGGAAATGCCAAGTATATGTGTAAGAAGAGAAAAGAATAGAGAGGGAAAAAGGAAATTGATCAGTAAAATGTTTAAAGAAAGAATGGCTTTTCCAAAACTGGTGAAACATACTCAAGATTTAAGAA
>SJYT01006413.1:0-59504 GCA_006410635.1 Cephalophus harveyi | reverse complement strand
TAAGAAGTATTACTAAAAATACAATTTTATTGTGATAAAGGAATAAATCAAAAAAGATATAAAAATCCTAAATTTCCAAACATTAAAAAAATGCAGTATCAAAATATTGATGCCTAAAATTGATGAAGTGAAAACTCTATAAGTATAATTAGAGATTTCGACATAGCTTTCTCAGTGACTGGTAGAATAAACAGCACCAAAAAACCAGCAAGGATGTCAAATATTTGAATATCATGTTAACCAATTTAACTGAGTTATCCTGTGTAGAGTACAGCACCCGAGAGCTGAAGAATAACTTTTTTTTCAAATGTACATGGAATCTTTACCAACTGACCTTATGCTGATCTATAAAGCATGTCAGCAAATTTCAAGAATAGTCATGACGAAATATGTTCTGTGACATCAATGGCATCAAGCTGAAAATCAAAAACAAAATCAAAGTTAGAAAGATCCACAAGTGTTTGGCAATTAAACAATAAAGCAAGGCACTTATAAGCAATATAAGGGTAAGAAGAAAAAAGCATAATGAAAAATATTTTAATATTTTGAACTGAATTATAATAAAACTACATTATATCAACTTTTGTGGGCAGATAAATCAGTGTCTAGAGAAGGATATATAGCTTTAAACGCATAAAATTTTCCCCTTGTTCTCATTAGCCTCAACATTTACTAGTGTAAATTTTAAACAGTGAGCAACCGAGTGTGTTAATTGCCATGAGGAGAGAAGTTTAGTCTGTCTTAAGAGCACATCGTGAAGTTGCTCAGTCGTGTACGACTCTTTGCAACCCCATGGACTGTAGCCTACCAGGCTCCTCCCTCCATGGGATTATCCAGGCAAGAATACTGGAGTGGGTTGCCATTTCCTTCTCCAGGGGATCTTCCCGACCCAGGGATCGAACGCAGGTCTCCCGCATTGGAGGCAGACACTTTAACCTCTGAGCCACCATAGTAGAGGTATTAACCCAGTCAGGGATTTAAGGAAAACTTCCTGAATGAAATGACTTCTGAATTTATGTGCAGAGGAACCATTCATTGGGTATTCAGGTAGACAGGGAGAGGAAGAGTACTCTAGGTAGAGGGAATATTATTTGTAAAGACCAGCATGGGACATATTTGGGCATGTGAAACAGGTGATATTAGTCTGGTGAAAAATGTCTGGTAGAATGAAAAGCAAACTCCCTTTCACACCCAATTCATCACCACTGCGTAATTCTACATATTAAACTTCATGCAAATTCAGTAATCTTTTCTAAACTCACTGACAAGGGGCACTAGTGGTAATAACCCACCTGCCAACGCAGGAGACATTAGAGATGCAGGTTTAATCCTTGGTTGGGAAGATCCCCTGGAGGAGGAGACGGCAACCCACTCCAGTATTCTTGGCTGGGAATCCCATGGACGAAAGAGCCTTGTAGGCTACAGTCCACGGAGTCACAAAGAACTGGACACGACTGAGGCCACTTAGCATGCAGGCATGCACTGACAACACTCAGTCCAGAAAATGTCACCTTTCACCTGGATTCCATAGCCAGCTTCTATACAGTCACCCTCGTTTTTAGTTTGCTTCCTGCACCCACCTACAAACCACTCTCTAGGGCTTAAAACACATCAGTCTTTCATTAACCTAGCAAAAGTTTCAAGTTTGTGTTTATTTTACAAGCCTCTCTACACACTCCATGATGTAGTCTTTCCATATCTGTCTACTTTCCTTGTGAAAATCCTCCTTCTTTCGGTTACCACAACTGTATATATTAAAAAAAAATAATAATAGAGGCTAAAGATTCATGATCCAAATATTTATTTGAAGTAGCATAAGATAAAGAACAGTAAATAAAACTCAAAAAGAAGTGTGAAAAATCAGCAAAGTAAAAAATTTAAAATTTTAAAGATTAACAAAATTTATAAAATTTTTACAATTCTAAACAAAAATAGAAATGAAAAAGGCATAAATAACATATATCAGGAAGATAAAAAGAACACCATCACAGTTTCTACATTGATTAAAGCGATAATAGAAAGACAATACTAACAACTTTTGCCAATAAGCTTGAAAGCTTAGAATAAATAGACCAATTCCTTCTAAGTGAAGAGTACCAAGCTGAAATACAATAAATAAAAGAGCTGAATATCTCTGCACCTGTTAGAAATTTGATCCATAAGTAAAAATCCTTAAACAAAGAAAACTTCAGTCCTAGATAGCTTAACTAGGGAATTTTTTTGAATATTGAAATAAGAAATCATACCAAACTTGTATCAACTCTTTCCAGGAACAGAAAAACAGTGGTATCTCTTGTTATGATATTGGCATAGCTTAAATCCCAAAATGTCAATAAGATTGCAAAACAAAATATTACAGACCAATCCTTCTAGTCAAAGCTATGTTTTTTTCAGTGGTCATGTACCAATGTGAGACTAGGAGCATAAAGAAGGCTGAGCGCCGAAGAATTGCTGCTTTCCAAATGTGATGCTAAATAAGACTCTTGAGAGTCTCTTGGACTGCAAGATCAAAGCAGTCAGTCCTAAAGGAAATCAACACTGAACATTCATTGGAAAGACTGATGCTGAAGCTGAAGCTCCAATACTTTGGTCACCTGATACAAAGAGTTGACCCATTGGAAAAGACCCTGACGCTAGGAAAGATTGAGGGCAGGAGAAGGGGGTGACAGGATGAGATGGTTGAATCCCAGTGGGCATGAGTTTGAGGAAACTCTAGGAGATAGTGAAGGACAGGGAAGCCGGGAGTGCTGCAGCCCACGCAGTCACAGACAGTTGGACACGACTTAGAGACTGAAAAACAGCAACAAATCCTTCAAATGAACACACACACAGGGCTCTGAAACAGTAATAGCAAACCAAATGTGGTGATACATAAAAGGGCAATGCATTATAACAATGTAGAGTTTATTCCAGCAATGGTAAGTTGGGGTTTCACTTTTTAAAATATTAATCAATGTAGTTTACCACATTAACAGAATGAACAAGATCATTATTCTTATATTTATATAAGAACATGAACATTTAAATTAGTACAGAGAAAGCATTTGATAAAATTCACTCATTCATTATTTAAGGGGGAAAAAAGGACTCTAGCAAAGAAAAATATAGACGGAAACTAATCTAAAAAACAGAGATATTACTTTACTGAAAAAGGTCTGTATAGTCAAAGCTATGTTTTTCCAGTAGTCATGTATGAATGTGAAAGTTGGACCATAAAGAAAGCTGAGTGCCAAAGAATTGATGCTTTTGAACTGTGATGTTGGAGAAGACTCTTGAGAGTCCCTTGGACAGACAGCAAGGTCAATCCTAAAGGAAATCAGTCCTGAATATTCATTGGAAGGACTGATGCTGAAGCTGAAGCTCTGATACTTTGGCCACCTGATGTGCAGAACTGACTCATTAGAAAAGACCCTGATGCTGAGAAAGATTGAAGGCAGGAGGAGAAGTGGATGACAGAGGATGAGATGGTTGGATGGCATCACCAACTCAATGGACATGAGTCTGAACAAGCTCCGGGAGTTGAAAATGGACAGGGAAGCCTGGCGTGCTGCAGTCCATGAGGTTGCAAAGAGTCGGACACGACTGAGCGACTGAACTGAACTGAATCTACTAAAAAGTATCTGGTAAAAAAGAAAAGAAAACTATAGTAAACACAGTATTTTTATGGAATATTAGAGACTTTTCCCCTAAGATTGGGAATGACACAAGAATGTCTGCTGACCGAGATTTTGTCTTGGGTCAAACTTTCAGTCAAGTTCTTCTGAGCCTTCTGCTCAACTAGCCCAAAGTGTGGGCTTCCATCTCCATCTCTGCAGAGTTCAGGTTTAGCAAGAACCCTGCTGTCAGGTTAGCCAAAATCCCACCCTCAAAATCTGATTACCCTAATATTTGATCAAAGTCCTCATCTCCCATCACATTCCAGGTAATATCTGATCACTTTGGCCTGCCTTCAACAAGAATTCTATTAGGGCAGTTTAACAAAGAAGTACCTTACTGCTATAGAGGGTTTAATGAGTGCAATAAGATACAAAAAGAAAATAAATAAAATTAAAGATTTTATAAAAGAAAGAAAGAAATATTATTATTCATAAAACATGACAGTATAAATATAAAATACAAAAAAACTATAAATAAATTTGAAAATAAATAAATTAATTTTACAAGATTTCTGATTACAAAGTTGATATATAAAACATAATTGCATTTCTACTACATAGCCAATTACAAACATTACTAAAAGAAAATTAAAGAACTAAAGAAACAGAGGTTATACCAAGTTCACTGATTAGAAGATTCAATATTCTAAAGGTTAATGTATTGATTTGCTTCTAACAAAAATTCCATGGAAATTGATGAGATGATTATGAAAATTAAAAGGATTAAGAATAATGAATACAATTCTAAAGAAGACCAAAGTTGAATGACTTACTTAACATATACCAACTTTTACAAAACTACAGTTCTAAGTGTGGTAGTGGTGATAGGATAGACAATAAAAAAGAAAAAGAAGAGAGTTCAGAAACAGACCCACCCATACACAGACTTCTGATCTATCACAGAGTTAGCCCACAAAATTCAAGGGAAGAAGCATATAAAATAACAGTACCCATTTCCTCACACCATAGACAAAAATCAGTTTTAGATGCATTAGAGATCTAATTGTGGTAGATGAAACAGTAACACAGGAGATAATATAAAATAATAGCTTCACTTGGAGTAGACAAGAATTTCCTGAATAGGACACTGTGCTGTGCTTAGTCGCTCAGTCGTGTCCAATTCTTTGTGTAGGTAGCCCTCCAGGCTCCTCTGTCTATGGGGATTTCCAGGCAAGAATACTGGAGTGGGTTGCCATGCCCACTTCCAGAGGATGTTCCCAACCTGGGAACGAAACCCTGGTCTCCAACCCAGGTCTCCCTCATTGCTCAAGTCATGAGGGAAGCCCAAAGAGAACACAGGAAACAGCAATAATAATACAAGAAAATACAAACAATATGACTTCATTAAAGATTCCTTAGAGACTGAAAAGGCAAACCACAGAGTTGGAAAAAATATATGCAATACAAGCATCCAGCTAACTTTCAGAATTTATAAAGAACTCCTGTAAGACTGTGAGAAAGAGGAAAAAAGCAATAAAATAGAAGCAAAAGACTTGTCCAGCCGTTAATCAAAAGAAATTGACCAATTAACTCATAAGGTGTTCAAAATCCTTAGTCATAAGACAAATGCAAAATAGATACAATAAATTACCACTAGAAAGCCACAAAGTGGGCTGAAACTTAATTTAAAAAAAGAAAACGACCATACAAACTGTTGGCAAAGACATAGAGCAAATAGAATCCTTACACAATACCTATGGAAATAAAAATTCTTAGTCACTTTGGAAAAACTGTTGGCAGTAACAACTAATGCTGAACATGCACACGACTTATTCACAGCAATTTCACTTCTAAGTATGTGCCAGTGAGGATGAATACATATATATTCATCAAAAGACATATATAGATATAAAGACAAGTATAAAAGTATTATTCACAGTAGTCCCCAAACAACAATCCAAAAGTTCGTTGAAGCAAGAACAAATAAATTATATTACAGTCATACAATAAAATACCCTGCAGCAATAGACATGAGCTAATACTTCATGCAATAGTGGAAGTATTTCATAAACCGAACAGGCAAAGAAATCCAGACTCAAAAAAGTTAATGTTAAATGATCCAGTTTAGTTTAACCTAAATAAAAAGGAAAATTATTATATGGCAATAGAATTCAGAAGCCTGATTACATTCAACAAGGATGAGTAAAATGATTAGGAGGGACAGGAAAGAGAACTCAAGGACGAAGGACAATGATTATATTCTATGTCTTAATTTAAGTTGTGACTATGTGAATAACATTCGCTTAGGACAACTCATAAAAATCTACCCTAAAATTCTGTGCACTTTACAATATACTTTAATTTTTTTTAACTTTATAAAACTTCAAGATATCAACCCCACACCTGTCAAATGGCTGTTATGAAAAAGTCTATAAATAACAAGCATTGGGGGGGAGGTAGAGAAAATGTAAATTGGTGTAACCGTTATGGAAAACAATATGGAAAGTCTTCAAAAAACTAAAAAATAGATCTGTCATATGATCCAGCAAAGCCATTCAGGGGTATATATCCAAAGAAAATGAAACACTAATTTGAAAAGATACATTAACTACCAACATTCATAGTAGGTTTTCCTGGTGGCTGAGTGGTAAAGAATCCGCCTGCCAAGCAGGAGACTAGGGTTGGATCCCTGGTTCAGGAGATCCCCTAGAGAAGGAAAGGGCAACCCACTCCAGTATTTTATCCTGGAAAATTCCATGGGTAGAGGAGCCTGACAGACTACAGTCTGTGGAATTGTAAAAGGGTCAGACACGACTTAGCGACAAAACAACAAGAAAATGTTCATAGCAGCACTATTTACAATAGCCAAGATATGGAAGCAGCCTAAGTGCCCATCAACAGATGCATGGATAAAGATGTGGAACATACATACAATGGAACATTGCTGTTCAGTCGCTAAGCTGTGTTCAACTCTCTGAGACCCCGTGGACTGCAACACACCAGCCTTCCCTGTCCTTCACTATCTCCTGGAGTTTGTTAAATTCATGCCCATTGAGCAGTCATGCTATCTAACCATCTCATCCTCTGTCACCCTCTTCTCCTTTTGCCTTCACTCTTTCCCAGCATCAGAGTCTTTTCCAATGAGCTGGCTCTTCACATCAGGTGGCCAAAACATTGGAGCCTCAGCTTCAGCATCAGTCCTTTCAATGAATATTCAGGGTTGGTTTCTTTTAGGATTCATTGGTTTGATCTCCTTGCAGTCCAATAAACTCTCAAGAGTCTCCTCCAGCACAACTTGAAAGCATCAATTATTTGGTGTGCAGCCTTCTTTATGTTCCAACTCTCACATCCAAACATGACTACTGGAAAAGCCATAGCTTTGACTATACAGACCATTGTGAGCAGAGATGTCTCTGCTTTTTAACATGCTGTCTAGGTTTGTCATAGCTTTCCTTCCAAGGAGGAAGCATCTTTTAATTTCATGGCTGTGGTCACCATCTGTGATGATGTTGGAGCCCAAGAAAATAAAATCTGTCACCACTTCCACTTTTTCCCCTTCTATTTGCCATGTAGTAATGGAACAGAATGTCATGATCTTAGTTTTTTTAATGTTGAGTTTCAAGCCAGTTTTTTCATTCTCCTTTTTCACGTTCACCAAGAGGCTCTTTCAGTTCAGTTCAGTACAGTCGCTCAGTCGTGTCCGACTCTTTGCGACCCCATGAATCGCAGCACGCCAGGCCTCCCTGTTCATCACCATCTCTCGGAGTTCACTCAGACTCACATCCATCGAGTCAGTGATGCCATCCAGCCATCTCATCCTCGGTCGTCCCCTTCTCCTCCTGCCCCCAATCCCTCCCAGCATCAGAGTCTTTTCCAATGAGTCAACTCTTCGCATGAGGTGGCCAAAGTACTGGAGTTTCTATGTTTTTCTGGAACTCTCTTGCTTTTTCCATGATCCAGCGGATGTTGGCAATTTGATCTCTGGTTCCTCTGCCTTTTCTAAAGCCAGCTTGAACATCAGGGAGTTCACGGTTCACGTATTGCTGAAGCCTGGCTTGGAGGATTTTGAGCATTACTTTACTAGCATGTGAGATGAGTGCAATTGTGCGGTAATTGGAGCATTCTTTGGCATTGCCTTTCTTTGGAACTGGAATGAAAACTGACCTTTTCCAGTCCTGTGGCCACTGCTGAGTTTTCCAAATTTGCTGGCATATTGAGTGCAGCACTTTCACAGCATCATCTTTCAGGATTTGAAACAGCTCAACTGGAATTCCATCACCTCCACTAGCTTTGTTCGAGGCTCTTTAGTCCTCTTCATTTTCTTCCATTAGAATGTTTTCACTCAAATATCTGAGGTTGTTGATATTTCTCCTGGCAGTCTTGATTCCAGCTTGTGATTCATCAGTCCAGCATTTCACAAGATGTATTCTTCAAGGAGATCCAACCACTCCATCCTAAAGGAAATCAGTCCTGAATATTCATTGCAAGGACTGATGTTGAAGCTGAAACTCCAATACTTTGGCCACCTGATGCAAAGAACTAATTCATGTGAAAAGACCCTGATGCTGGGAAATATTGAAGGTGGGAGGAAAAGGGGATGACAGAGGATGAGATGGTTGGGTAGCATCACCGACTCAATGGCCATGAGTTTGAGTAAACTCTGGGAGTTGGTGGTGGACAGGAAGGCCTGGCGTGCTGCAGTCCCTGGGGTTGCAAAGAGTCGGACACGACTGAGCAACTGAACTGAACTGAACTCATTCTGCATATAAGTTAAACAAGCAGGGTAAAAGTATATGGCCTTGTCATACTCCTTTCCCAATTTGAAACTCATCTGTTGTTCTATGTCCAGTTCTGATTGTTGCTTCTTGACTTGCATACATATTTGTCAGGAAACAAGTAAGGTGGTCTCGTCCTCCTATCTCTTTCAGAATTTTCCACAGTTTGTTGTGACCCACACTGTCAAATCAATGTGGTCAAATGTTTTAGCATAGCACAATAGATGTTTTTTCTGGAATTCCTTTGCTTTCTCCATGATCCAGCGAATGTTGTCAATTTGATCTCTGGTCCCTCTGCCTTTTCTAAAACCAGTTTGTACATCTGGAAGTTCTTGGTTTACATACTGCTGAAGCTTAGTTTGAAGGATTTTGAGTGTAATCGACAATGGAATACTACTTAGACGTAAAATAGGATGAAATTCTGCTTTTTGCAGCAACATGGATGGACCTAGAAGGCATTATGCTTAGTGAAATATCAGAGAAAGACAAAATGCTGTATTTTATCACTTACATGTGGAATCTAAAAAATAAAGCAAATGAATGAATACAACACAACAGAAACCAACTTACAGAGGAAACAAACTGGTGGTTGCCAGTGGGGAGACAGAAGGGAGGGAGGGCAAAACAGGTATAGGGGCTAAAAGGTACACACTGCTATGTATAAGACAAAGAATCCACAAGGAAACATTGTGCAGCCGAGGGAAACATAGCCATCAAGTATAGCAACTTTAAGTGGCGCATAGTCTACAGGAATATTCAATCAGAAGAGCTGTACACCTGAAACTAATAAAATAATAAAATGCTGTAAATCAACTTTACTTCAATTTTAAAGTCTTACAAAATTAAATTAAATCAGCAAATGTTTAAGTTTAAATCTGCTTGTATAGACATAGAAAGATAATAGTAAGTGAAAAGAGTCCGTTTTAGAACCGTCCCTATAATATAACCTATGTTGACAAAGTAAACTTACAAAGAATAACGTGTACAAGTCTGAAAGAACGTCCTATTTACAGTGAAGGCTATGTGTGATGATGAGACTTGCAAAATCTACATTTTTTAGAATTTTAGTTTTCTTTCACAACAAGCACAATTAGTTTACTGATTGGGATTTTTTTTTTTTTAAAGCTTCTGAAAAGCTGTTTAGGTAAGTGAGGGCTGGAAGTGAACTGTAATTGAAATAAAGGCATGGTATCAAGAGACATTTAGTATTAAAAAATAATTTGACTTTGATTCTTTTGCCTTGAAGAATGCCTGAACACCAGAAGTGAGAAAAGACTCTGAATGTCTGCAATGTTTCAAGTCAGTGTCAAAATTGCTTATTTTAGTCCAATGCCAAAAATTAAAGGGCTTATTCACGTCTTCTATGGTCTCTCTCCACTTTTCTTCCAACCCTTTTCTAAATGCTATATTTTCACCAACTTTATTTCCCTCCAAAGTCTTCTGTATTTTCCCCCTCAGGAGTAGAATGTATTCTGCCATATTACCTTCAATTACCATTTAATAATTTATAAAATTACTCAGCATCATACCTGCAGTATTTCAGTCAGGCTCCATTACATTGTAATGAGGTTTGATTTAACATGGTCATTATAAATGCTGCTAAAGGTTAATAGGGAAAAAAAAGTTTCATTCCAGTGCATTTTATTTCAATCATTTTGGAATAAAATAAGCATCTGTCACTAAGCATAGGACTTCCTTGCCTTATAAGCAGCAGGGCATGATTGCTCAGGAAAGTTCAGCAGAATATATTAATAAAGCACTACCATCTGGCAGAAAGCCAGCTTGTGGGAGGAACAGTGTAAAGCTGCTTTTTCCAAGGACTGTGCCATAGAGTTTGAGGGCAGAACAACTCTTTATTGTGCAAGACTGTCTCTCCCAGGGCAGGATGTTCAGCATTCCTGACCCTTGCCCATTAAGCACTTAGAACGTCCCAGTTTTTCACTCACTGAAAAATACCCTGACGCTGGGAAAGACTGAAGGCAGGAGGAGAAGGGGGATACAGAGGATGAAATGACTGGATGGCATCTCCGACTCAATGGACAGGAGTTTGAGCAAACTCCGGGAGATGGTGAAGGACAGGGAGGCCTGGAGCGCTGCACTCCGTGGGGTCACAAAGAGCCAGACAGGACGTAGCAACTGAACTCTAGGGGGCAGCACTGCTCACAATTTGGTTTTCGTTGTTTACTCCCTCAGTCGTGTGGGGCTCTTTTGCAACCCCGTGGACTGTAGCCCACCAGGCTCCTCTGTCATGGAATTTCCCAGACAAGAATAATTCTTTACCACTGGCACCTCCTGGGAAGCCCCATGTTTTGGAACCACTGGTTTAAAAGGTCAAGCACTAGTTAAAAAGTCTAGAATGCCTTGTCCTGAAAGTATAATTTATCTAAACAGTTCTTTTAAATGTAGTAAGAAGGAAAAAAGTAACTATAACCTCAACCATCCTCTTAGGAGGGCGGATCCTTTGTTTTGTTTTGTTTTTTTGAGTCCCTACAGTGACCAGAAGGACCAGTTTATACTTCAAGAGCTGACCATGTGCATCTCTTCCTAACTCTGCCTTTAATGGCCTCACCTTGGAACTTTGAAATCAGCCAAGGTGGAAATTTCTGGAAAATCAGTTGTTAAACACTTACCAGTACATCATTGCTCTTAGTTGATATTTCCTCATCAGTTCTAAGGACAGGAGTAAAATCAATTTGACAGCACAGAAGGGCAGATTTAACCTTTAAAAGAGAAAAAAATATACATATTCACACTATTATATATATATATATATATAATAGGTAAACAACAAGGACCTACTGTATAGCACAGGGAACTATACTCAGTATCTTCTAATAACCTATAAGGGAAAAGCATCTGAAAAAGCTCCTTGATGCTTTCGAATTGTGCTAGAGAAAACTCTTGAGAGTCCCTTGGACCACAAGGAGATCAAACCAGTCAGTCCTAAAGAAAATCAACCCTGAATATTCACTGGAAGGACTGATGCTAATGCTGAAGCTCTAATACTTTGGCCACCTGATGTGAAGAGCCAGCTCACTGGAAAATATCCTGATGCTGGGAAAGATTGAAGGAGAAGGGGGTGACAGAGAATGAGATGGTTGGATGGCATCATTGATTCAATGCAAATGAATTTGAACACACTCCAGAGATAGTGAAGAGAAGAGAAGCCTGGCCTGCTGCAATCCATGGTGTTGTAAAGAGTCGGACATGGCTTAGCGACTGAACAACTATATATGTGTGTGTGTATATATATATATATATATAACTCAATCACTTCACAGTACACTTGAAACTAACAGAGAACTGCAAATTAACAGTTCAGCTCAGTCGCTCAGTCATGTCCAACTTTTTGCGACCCCATGAACTGCAGCACACCAGGCTTCCCTATCCAAAACCAGCTCCCAGAGCTTGCTCAAACTCATGTCTGTTGAATTGGTGATGCAATCCAACCATCTCATCCTCTGTTGTCGCCAAAGACAAAAAAGCCTTCCACCTATCCCAGCTAACTGGCATTGGAGTGGCTGTATCTCAACCCTACTTCATATCAATAGGATAAAATCCAAGTCCTTTTATGGCAGCTACGGCATTCTCGTGACTTGTCTGGTTTTTGCCTGCCACACCAGCTCTGACATATACCGCTCCTGTCTTGCCCTTAATGCTTAGCAAAGGCCAGATTGCTTGCAGTTTTGACATGCGTAGAGTTGTTTATGCTCTCAGGTCCTGGTTCTTCTTGATTTGACTATAATCTGCTTAGACCTTCCCAAGTGGCACTAGTGGCAAAGAATCCTCCAGCCAGTGCAGGAGACATGAGAGATGCAAGTTTGAATCTTGGGTCTGGAAGATCCCCTGGAGGAGGAAATGGCAACCTACTCCAATATTCTTGCCAGGAGAATCCCAGGGACAGAGGAGCCTGGTAGGGAACAATCCATGGGGTCACAAAAGAGTTGGACATGACTGAGGGGCCAAACAAAAACAACATAATCTTCTTATGATACTCCAAATTCCAATTGTGATTTGAAAGACTCAGACTTTCAAATCACAATTCTAAGTCTCAGCCTATGCACGCCCATGGTATCTGCTCCTACAACTTTCTATGCATACCTTCATTGTTTGCCTTCTGCATGTACATAAATAAAATGCATTTCTGTGAGTGTATCTGTTCCTGCACTGCTTAGAATTGCTAAACAAATTTTTATCTAACTTGAGATCTTTATGAAATGGTCTATAAAAGTACAGACTATTCTGCAAACACAAAATTCACTCAGGCGGGCCTTGGCGGCAGTCTCAAGACAGTCATCTTTCAGAGTAACTGAAGCTAAGGTACGGGAAAGACAAACTGCTGATTGAGGAAGGCATGCCATGTGAATGGCATGTCTGTCTAGTCAGGGCTGGAATAAAATGATGGTAGCTTCCAATATGAATCCCAAACTAAAACTCACAAGGATAGACATTCCGAACTGCAATTGACATTTGAAATTGGGCTTCTTTGTACAGGTATAACTTTTTTTAAAAAAAATCTACTTATTTGGCTACACCAGGACTCAGCTGTGGCATACAGGATCTGCAGGATCTTTTTAGTTGCAGCATGTCGGACCTCTTTAAATTGCAGCATGTGGTATCTTTAGTTACAGCATGTGAACTCTTGGTCATAGTATCTGGAATATAGGTCCCCAACCAGAGAGTGAACCTGGGTCCCCTGGATTGGGAGCTCAGAGTCAGCCACTGGACCACCAGAGAAGTCCCACACAGGTATAACTTTTAACCATATTAATGTTCTTGATCAGCACCCAGTAGACTAACTATTCCTATTAAATTTGTCTCACTACTTCCTTTTCTTTCCTAAGTGAATTGGTCAAAGTCAGAGAACTTGTATGTGTGGTTCATCATTATATTTCACTACTTAGCTGAAGAGGAAGCAGTGAAAGTAACTGGCATGTGATTCATTTCTCTCTCAGTTATCAGAGAACATTCTAGGGGGAAAAAAAAGGAAGGTACCAATCTAACCTCTTAGGAACATGCTGATAACTGAACTTCCTGACAAATAAAATTGTATTTCCCAGAAGAGGGTAATTATTTTTGAGAAGTCCTTATCAGGATGTTTCTGGTTTAGAATAGCGTGTGGCAAACAAACCTAGAATCTATGGATTTAATGATTTTGGTGGCTCAGTCACTAAAGAATTTCCCTGCAAAGCAGGCAACCGGGACTCAATCCCTGGGTTGGGAAGATAGCCAGGGAAGGAAATGGCAACCCACTCCAGTGTTTTTGCCTGGAGAATTCCATGGACAGAGGAGTCTGGCAGGCTACAGACCAAAGAGTCGGTCTGGGTCAGGGTCACAAAGAATCGGACATGACTGAGTGACTAACGTTTTCACTTTCAGTGATTTCCCAGGGCACCTAACCTAAGTCGTACAATTGTCTGGAGTATAAAATGTTTCTTAACCCAAACACTCTCCTCTGTGAATAAAATGAAGTGAAGTCGCTCAGTCGTGTCCACTTCTTTGTGACCCCATGGACTATAGTCTACCAGGCTCCTCCATCCATGGGATTTTCCAGACAAGAATACTGGAGTGGGTTGCCATTTCCTTCTCCAGGGGTCTTCCAGACCCAGGGATCACATCCAGGTCTCCCACATTATAGGCAGATGCTTCACTGTCTGAGCCACCAGGGAAGCCCTCTGTGAATAGTAACCTGCAAACCTCACTGAGAGACTTTACCTATCACGACTGGCCACCTGGATGCAGGAAGGAAAGACCCGGGGAGTCATTCGGAATGTCCCAGACCACTCCCTGCTCAGCCTGTGTCATTTAATTGCTTTTATCACTGGAATTATTAAATCTTGGTAGTGGATAAGATCTTTGAGTCATGTAAGTCAGATTGGACAATCCAGTGTTAAGCTCTAGGTAAGCACACTAGTATAGTGAACTGCCTCAACAAATATTGATTAAACCAGTTACCCCTTATTATAAGTTAGTTCTCATTGCTACAATTATCACAAAGGAAGTTGAAAGAATCTTTCAAAGATACCATCCAGTGGGGTTCTAGCTTGATGACAGCTTGTATGAGATTGCGCTTTAAAAGCCTCCAATTGAACACTCCATAGTAGAATGATCCATCTGAAAACTTGGGTCTCCTGCGCTCAGTTAAATAACAAGCAACCTGCAACAGCGTAAAGTTCAACTTATATGACTTCTACTGCTACAGAGTGACTTGAGAGACAGAGCCAAGAATTATTCTTATCAAAGTCATTAAAAATCCTTGAGAGAATTTTGACATATTGGTTCTATGATCTTCATAAGCACCTTGTGAAATTATAAGGAGGAAAAGATACTAGTCTCTCTAATTAAGACAGAGAGAGGAAAAGTGATCTTTCCAAACTTACCCCAGCTAATACTTATGAGAGTTGGCCCTCAAATGCAAGTCTTTGTCCTCCAGAGCCAATGTGTTTTCCTTACATGGAATGCCCATTTCATTCTTCGCAACTTCAGGCAGAGAACTAGTCCCTAATCTCTCTGAATCTCAATTCTCTCTTCCATGAAATAGTGGTGATAACAAGCTCTCCCTCACATACCAGACTGTGAATGTTTTATGATAGCAACTATGTGTTCAGTAATCTGATAATATTCAGAGAACCTATGAAGACCGTGATAATGATTCAATGTCTCCACCAAATTTTGTAATATCATATTCCTTTCACCTCCATTATCACTTATTTATACTAACCATCCTACAAGATGAACAGAGCTGTTGCTGTTCAGTCGTGTCCAGCTCTTTGCAACCCCATAGACTGCAGCGCCCCAGGCTCCCCTGTCAAATTCATGTTCATTGAGATGGTGATATTATCTAACCATCTCATCTTCTGCTGCCCTCTTTTCTTTTTGTCTTCAATTTCTCCCAGCATCAGGGTCTTTTCCAATGGGCCAACTCTTCACATCAGGTGACCAAAGTATTGGAGCTTCAGCATCTCGTGCATTGGCAAGAGGATTCTTTACCACTGTGCCATCTGGGAAGTCAAAACTGAAAGTGTTAGTTGGTCAGTCATGTCCAACTCTTTGTGACCCAGTGGACTGTAGCCTGCCAAGCTCCTCTGTCCATGGAATTCTCCAGGCAAGAATATTGGAGTGGATACTCTTTCCCTTCTCCCAGGGTTCTTCCTGACCCAGGTATCAAACCCAGGTCTCCTGCATTGCAGGCAGATTCTTTACTGTCTGAGCCACCAGGGAAGCCCATGAACAGCGTAGATATTTTCTTTTTCTTTTAGGAAAAGAAACCATGGCTTAAGAGGGTAAATGAATTGCAGCACTGAGACTAAAACCTCTTCCTGTGTGATGCTAAAACTCTATGCTAGATGCTAAAATGATTTTATAAAATATCTAGAATTTTTACTTTCTGTCCTCTTGAGAAACTTACAGCATGATGAACATGTAGCACTATTCAAATGTGATATTTATGTTATCTAGAAAGTGTAGCCCATCTTGGAAATAAGATATGTGGCTCTGGTTTCAAATAGTGTTCAGAGATCAAAGGTAAAGGGAGTTTCATTGTCCATTAAACATGTGGAAAAACCAGTCTTCGGGTGGAAAGCCAGTAGAACTATGACCTCCACTGGATTTCAAGTATATAGAGATGGTGAACTAGTCACGTGGTGGATGTTCTCTAAATCCTTAGTTCTGTGAATAATTAGGGCTCCCCCAGTGGCTCAGGGTAAAGAATTCTCCTGCAATGCAGGAACCACAGGAGACACAAGTTCAATCCCTGGGTCAGGAAGATCCCCTGGAAGAGGGCATGGCAACCCACTCCAGTATTCTTGTCTGGAGAATCTCCAAGGACAGAGGAACCTGAAGGGCTGCAGTCCATAGGGTGACAAAGAGTCAGACACAACCGAATCAATTTAGCACGCATACAAGCAGAATACTGAGCTTTTATAAATAGAGAGGTAATAAAATGATTTTGAATAATTCCCAGATTAGTGCATTGGCAGCTAAAAATTTCCCAAGAAATTTGCTTAACCAGTGTTTCACTGACTTTTTCAGTAGAGATTAGATTACCTGTAAGATTTCCTATAAAAAGAATTCCAGCTGAAATCTATTTTTCTCTTTCCTCGTGCAGGACTTAATTGCATTTTCCAGCCTCTCTTGCAGTTTAGTCATGTGACTGGGTCTGAGCCAATATGATGCAAGTGATCTAGGCCAAAGAAACTTCCAGACTCTTCTCTGTTCTTCTCCTTTATGTGGTCAGAGACAAAGAAGGTCATTGAGACAGCATTGGAAGCTGTATGCTGAAGATGGCAGAACCTCCACCAACCTGAGTCCCTAAAAGACTGCATGGAGCAGGAATGGTCTCTCTACCACCAACCACCTCTGCTGACCTGGGATATCCCTGTTCAAGTCTTAGGTGAGAACCAATCAAGCTTTCATTGCATTGAGTTACTATATTTGTATTTACTTACTTATTTATTGGCCATGCCTCACATCATGCAGGATCTTAAGTTCCCTGACCAGGGATCTAACCTATGCCCCCTGCATTGGAAGCATGGAGTCTTAACCAGTGGACCGCCAGGGAAGTCCTTGAGCTGCTTCATTTTTAGCTTCTTTTTTGCAGCAATTTTGCCCACATAAACCATTACCAAGTCATAGTGTACTGTGCAACTGCAAAGTATTTTTTTTCAGTATTATTATTCTAAGCTCAGCTCTCTACCAGCTTAATTTTTATGACATACACCAACCTGTTCATTTTAATAATATGTTAACAATAATAAAAATATCTGCATTGCCACTCTACAATTTCTCTTAAACTGCAACTGTTATCATGACAATTTTAAATCAAGAAAATTCAGTGGTTCCTAACACGAATTATCCAAGCTTGGATGATCTGATGCAAGAAACAAACGAGTCACACCCTATGAGAGAAGCAATTTATGGACTAGGTTGTTCTCACTTACAACCCATGAAACAAACCCAGAGAACCAAGCAATAGGGTTTGATTTAGAAGCTCCAGGGAAGCCTTTCTCTTTTAGCCTTGTGGAGAAAGGAACACAACTTTAAAAAAAAAAAAAAAAAGCAATGGTAATTTGGGTTGCCAACGCCATAATAAGGATTTCTAGCCTCTCCTACTTGATTCATCCGAATATCACCTTCAATTATGCTCTGTATGCTGTGTGTGCTCAGTGGTGTCCTACTCTTTGCAACCCTTTGGACTGTAGCCCACCAGGTTCCTGTGTTCATGGAATTCTCCAGGCAAGAACACTGGAGTGGGTTGCCACTTCCTGCTCCAGGGAATCTTCCCGACCCTGGAGATGGAACCGGGATCTCTTGCGGCTCCTGCCTTGCCGGCGGATTCTTCACCTGCTGAGCCAGCCTTGGAGGCACTGCTTCATTCTTTTGTTCCCAAACTCAAGAGTTCATAATGACTCTAGCTCTTTACCCTGGCTTTCAAGACTCTAGAATCTGCTCCTACTTGGCCTTCAATCTCGTTTCCCACCAGACAGAGACCTTTCCACGGAGTGGACTCCCCAGGCTTGACCGACAGCAGGTACCACCCATCCAGTGACCACACTTTCTCTTCTAGGAAAGGGCAAGTGATGGCTGCAAGTGTCCCTGAGTTCCTACTGCCCTGTGATTGCAGGAGACAGGAAGAGAGTTCCCTTACAGTAATTCTCAATATCATTTCAAAAGTACAATATAAGATTTAATCTTCTGTGGCCTCTAGCAGAATCCTTCCAAGCTCTTTAAACCATCAAACCATCTCCACGCCACACAGATAAATGGAGCTCCTTTACCACCCCTGACTCTCTGGTCTGGCCCCAAATGACTTACAGGATTCTCCTGTACAAACTGCATCCCCTCCTGCCTGATTCTGCTATCGTTCTCCATGTGGTCTCACCCTACTGAGTTCTCTGTTCCTAAGTCCAGTCTCTTCCTGAATGCAGTTGAATCCTCCCACCAGCTTTGCCCCCCCAGGCACCTCAGAAAATGCTCCTCTCCCAATGCCAGTCCTCTCGGCTTTTACAAATTTTGCCCATCACTCTGTCCCATATCTGTGAGAGGACCCCACGATTCAAACCAGAACGTGTAGCAGGGGCTCAGCAAGTGTCTGCTGGTCTCATCACTCTGAATTGTTGAGCTGAGATGTGTGCTAAGTCACTTCAGTCGTGTCTGACTCCCTATGGACTGTAGCCCACCAGGCTCCTCTGTCCATGGGATTCTCCAGGCAGGAATCCTGGAGTGGGTTGCCGTGCCCTCCCCCAGGGGGTCTTCCTGACCCAGGGATAGAACTCACATCTCTTATGTCTCCTGCATCAGCAGGAGAGTTCTTTGCCACTTTTGCCGCCTGGGAAGCCCATGTATCACTCTTCGCACTCCTCTTATTTAAATTCCTGATAATAATAATATAATCATTTATTAACTGAGTCCACCCTCAGATTTTCCAACTCAGCGCTCTGGGTGGAGCCTGAGAATATTTCTAACAAGTTCCCAGAGGGTGAGGCTGATAGTGGGAGGACCACATTTGAGAACCACTGGCCTCTGCATCCCCCAGCCCTAAACCAAGTGTCCCAAGCATACTGACAAGGTAATCTCCCTTACTTGTCAAGGAGGACAACGCTGTGGGCTGGATTTCCATCCCTCTCAGCCATCGCAGGAGCATCACAGACAAAGAAACAAAACCCATGAGTCAGGAGACTCCTATGGTGCCTGTCAAGCTACTGGTGGGTTCCTGTGAGGCTGTGGGAGCCAAGCTGAGAAGCCCTGGTGAGTGCTGAGCACGAAGGTGGACGAGCGTTACAGGTGAAATTACAGCAGCTACCAAACAGACAGGCGGCATGAGTCACGGCAGCGATATCTGAGAAGCAATGTTACGACAGAACGGATCCCAAGGCCACCGACAGCTAGCTCTGACAGGCCCTCTTATCCACAGGAACAAAGTACACGCTGTGCTCTACGCAAACCTCCAGGGATCGCTTTAGCCCAGATCCCTGACAGGCTAATAGGAGATT
Organism: Cephalophus harveyi; assembly: GCA_006410635.1. Classification (NCBI taxonomy): domain Eukaryota; kingdom Metazoa; phylum Chordata; class Mammalia; order Artiodactyla; family Bovidae; genus Cephalophus; species Cephalophus harveyi. Next base: position 40,142 of record SJYT01006413.1, on the reverse strand, counting down.
TTCCTTTTCATGGCGAGGGAGCCGTTCTCTCCTGATGTCTTTCTGAGTATGTCTGTGGCTGATAACAGACTCATTTCCCTCGGAAAATGTCCTTTCCTTCTCTCCCTCTCTCTTTCACAATTCTGGATTTCCTTAAAGGAATGAAAGGGGGAGAGAGAGAATGAAGGAATAAACAGCAGTTTTTCATGATGCTCCTTTTCCATCTCATGCTGATGGGTCCAGACTATAAACATCAAGGCCAGGGGACAGCCTCTCACCTGCCTCATTCACTTCCCTGGTGAAGTAGGCACCTGGGCAGCCTCATCCACATCCCTCATGGGTACCAAGCTGCCATCATCACATGGTCAGGCCCTTCTTCCTCTCGATCATCTGATTATCTGGGAGCAGGAGCCGGAGGGGCTGCTGCTGGAAGCCATGTGTCACCTGATAGCTGCGGTTGTCCCTGGAATCTTGTGGGAAAGGGGGAAGGGGCAGGGCTGTTCACCCAGGCTGCTTCTCCTCCGGCCTCCAGGGTATCCCACCACCTCCCTTGCCTCAAACTGTCTGGGCCTCTCAGATATGCAAGTGACTCATTTTCCATCCATCAGAGATGAGACTTAAATAAATAAAAAGGTACTTCGTGGGGCGGCTGGGCCTAATGATAAGCAATTACAGGAAGCCAAACGAAGGCAGTGCTTTGTGCGGGGCCTGTGAAATTGGTTAAGCAAAAAGAATAATGGCCCGTTTCAGTGATTCATCCCTTTGCTCATTTCAGAGGGAGCATTATCTCAGTTAAGTGATGCAATTAATATGAAAATGAGAGAATCATTGTTTAAGGAGATGAGAGGGAAGCGGAGAGGGGGCCGGATGCCACAGTGGAAGAATAAGGGCCATGGAGATGGAAATTTGCATAGGTCAGTAGCAACGTGCCGCCTCTAGCACAGATTCATAGCTTAGTGCGCATTGTAATACGTCGCCATTAAATTCTCATTACGGTGACCTGTGTCCAACACAATTCAATTTTTCAGAATCTTAGTGATAAAAAGTTAATTACACTAAGGTGAAAACCTTTTGTACTGGGCCTTAAAATAAAACATAGAAAGGGCATTGTGAATACCTCAGGACACTGCCAGGGAAGGTTGAGGGGGGGTGTTAAATTACTGTTTTATTAACCATAACATGATTTGCAAGTTGATTTTATGTGTGTGTGTGTGTGAGCTTTGCAGATCTTTTGTAATGAAGTCAAGAGTGATAAATAAAGTGTTTGCCTCTTCACTTTTCTTTTTTGCTTCCCTGCTTCTCTGTTGGTACTTTTCCACTCAGTAGCTGGCAGACAGTGTTCCAAGGGCTGGTTAACATCTTTGGACCTAGAAAAGGAAGAGGACAGGGATTGAAGTGGTGTGTGTGGTGGAGAGCTCAGAGGGTCATGAGTCATAGTGACAGGTGAGGGCTGTCACCAGCTCACTCTGTGTTTTGGGCATGGCGTGTCATACCCAAAGGGCTCCAAGCAGAGATGGGGAGAAGAGTATGACCTGGTTTCTTTTCTGCTCTGTATTGCTGACATTAAAAAATGTACAATGTGAGAGTTTCAAGTTAGGTTTTATTGGGGCCCAAATGAGGAATGAGAGTTTCAAGTTAGGTTTTATTTGGGCCCAAATGAGGACTATAGCCCAGGAAAGCACATTTCAGATAGCTCTGAGAAACAGCTCCAAAGAGGTAGAGGGAAGGTCAGTATATATGTGACTTCAGTGAACAGGGAGTTCACTCAATCAAGCACATATTTTTGCAGAAGGTTTCTGCTAGTCACAGGGAGCAGGGGTCACCATGAAGGACTTTATTGCTTTTCTAGATGTGAGGAGATGCAAGAACTGGGCTCATAAAATCAGCTCTTGAAAATATCTAAGACCTGTTCTGCCAGATATTCCAGAGCACAGAGTGCCTCATTTCTGATCTCCATTCTGAGCTCCTTTCAGGGGGTGTTGAAGGTCAGCAACTGCAGCAGCTCATAATTTAATCTTTGTAGAGGTAGATGGGAAATGCCCTTGGCAAGTGCCAATTAGTAGTTGACAATGCCTTTGACCCAATTATCTAAACTCTCAGGGTTTTAGCATCCTCTTGGGAGAAAAAGATGATGTCACCTTTCTTGAGGGAATTGCTATGAGGATTTGGGATCAAGAAAATACCCTGGAACCAAGGCATTGTGCTATGGGGGAGAGAGAAACCTTGGGTTGAGGTTCTCCCTACCTGAGGCCGCTGCTGTGTGGAGATCCCAGAATGGGGAGGGAACCCCCACCACCATGACTGGCCAGGAGGCAAAAACTTTAACGGAAGACTTAGAGGGGTAAGAAGTGTTAAGTAGTGAGAATAGGAAAAAGGAGTCCAGAATGGTGGAGACTGAAAGACAAAGAAGGGAAAAGCTCCCAAAAATAGAACAAAGGAAGGTCTGAGGACCAGAGAACCTCAGGAAAACAAAGAGCCCTCCTGGCTAGCCCAAATTACACAGGGCAGGCTCAGGGGGAGGAGAAAAAAAGCATATAAAAAAAGGAGCCAAAATTGGGCCATGGGTTTCTCTTCTCTGCATCTTTTGGGTCAGTCTGCCCTCACACCTCGAGGATGTATTTTCTTTTATTTTCTAAATAAAACAGAGCTGTAACACTGGTCCATCCAAGGAAATTACATGGGGCTGTAACACTGGTCCATCCATTGCTTCAAATTTTTGTTGCGATGAGACAGAACCAAGGAAATTACAAATCCCCCCAACAGAAGGAAAGACAATATATTAAAACTCAAAGTCATGTCAGGATAGCAGTGACATTCACTTCAAAGGGAAAATGACGACACATCTCAAGAAACTCAAAGAATCATTCTGCCAAAGACAGGACATTCCCATAAATTCACTCAGACTTCTCTTTGAAGGTCAGAGAATTGTTGATAATCACTCTCCGAAAGGACTGGGACTTGAGGAAGGTGTGATTGAAGTTTATCAGGAGCACACAGGGGCTCATTCAACCGTTTAGATATTCTTTTTGTTTTCTTTCTTTTCCCTTAATTCTCTTTTATTTTTTAAAAGAGTTCTTTTGTAATGTGGCGTTCAAAACAGAATTGAAAACTGGAACCCCCATCTCTAAAACATCTGGTCATTTGAATTCTAGTGCCTATGATTCATTATTGTTTATTTACATTGTGCTGTTTTTTGGTGATCATACCTCAGCCTGCTTCATATCATGCTCTCCTTTTTAAAAAACTATATGAGTATAAAATAGATAACTAATGAGAAAATACGATATAGCACAAGGAACCCTACTTAATGCATTGTGGTGACCTGAACGGGAAGAAAGTCCACAAAGAATGGAATATATGTATATGTATGGCTGATTCACCTTGCTGTGCAGCCTAAACTACACAACACTGAAAAGCAACTGTTGGTTGTTACTCAGTTGCTAAGTCATGTCTGACTCTTTGAGACCCCAAGGACTGCAGCATATCAGGCTTCCCTGTCCTACACTATCTTCCAGAGTTGGCTCAAATTCATGTCTATTGAGTCTGTGTTGCCATCCAACCATCTCATCCTCTGGTGCCCCCCTCTCCTCCTGCCCTCAATCTTTCCGAGCATCAGGGTCTTTTTCAATGAGTCAGCCCTTTGCATCAGGTGGGTAAATATTGGAGCTTCAGTTTCATCATCAGTCTTTCTAATGAATATTAAGGATTGATTTCCTTTAGGATTGACTTGACCTCCATGCTGTCCAAGGACTCTCAACAGTCTTCTCCAACACCACCCAGATGGAAAGCATCAATTCTTCAGTGTTCAACCCTCTTTATGGTCCAATCTTCACAAGTGTACGTGACTACTGGAAAAACTATAGCAACTATACTCCAGTAAAAATTAATTTAAAAAAAATAAAAATTACATATGTCCACAGAGAGACTGGCTGACTTCTCCAAGTCTGTGAATGTGTAGGCTTGTGCTAAATGAGATCAACTAATGTGAGGATTCATAAATGACTTTCCAGTTGGCCCTGAAGTTCTAGCATGTGATTGCTTCATTCCTGGACTATGACTTTCAGTGGGAGATGGAAGGTTTTCAGAGAACTAAACTGTGGGGAAATGACCTGTCTTTAACTTCAAGCTACTTTTAAAATCTGAGGGTCTGGACTGAAAAAAAGGGGAATATCAGATTGAAATCAAGGTAACAGAGGTGATGGGAAAAATGACTAACTTCAAAGATGGCTTCACTGAAGAGAAAGCATTTTAAGATGAAAGAAAAATCTTATCAGAAGATCCCAGAAAAGTTCTAATTTTCACTGGCAGTTAAAGTTACTCATGCAGGAGGGACTTCCCCAGATGTCCAGTGGTTAAGACTCTGTGCTTCTGCTGCTGGGGCTCAGGTTCTATCTCTGGTCAGGGAACTAGGATGCCACGTGCCCTGTGGCACGGCCAAAAAACAAAAAAGGTATCCATGCAAACATGTAAACAACAGAACACAGCTCTTTTTTAATTTATTTGTACTTTTGGGCCTGGGAATGTAGGTTTTAAATGGACCTTGTCTGCACCAACCTCATTAAAATAAACAAAATATTTGTGGGAAAGAAAAAACATTAAAAAATAATATACCCTGTTTCACAAAATCACGGACATAGGGAATAGACTGGTGGTTGCCAGGGGTGGGGGGTGGGAGAGGGTAGGCATGGGAATTTGGGTGTTGTGCTGTGCTTAGTCACTCAGTTGTGTCAGATTCTTTGTGACCCCATGGACTGTAGCCCACCTGGTTCCTCTGTCCATGGGGATTCTCAGGCAAGAATACTGGAGTGGGTTGCCATGCCCTTCTCCAGGGGATCTACCCAGCCCAGGGATCAAACCCAGGTCTCCCACATTGCAGGCAGATTCTTTCTTTACCATCTGAGCCACAAGGAAAGCCCAAGAATAATGGAAAAGGTAGTCTATCCCTTCTCCAGGGGATCTTCCTGACGCAGGATTTGAACCAGGGTCTCTTGCACTGTAGGCAGATTCTTTACCAGCTGAGCTACTAGGGAAGCCCCCAGGGAATTTGGGGTTAACAGATGCAAACTGGTATATATAGAATGGATAGACAGTAAGGTTCTACTGTATAGCACAAGGAACTATATTCAAAATCCTGTGATGGACCATAATGGAAAAGAATATGAAAAAGAATGTATCAGTTCAGTTCAATTCAGTCCCTCAGTCGTGTCTGACTCTGTGACCCCATGGACTGCAGCATGCCAGGCTTCCCTGTCCTTCACCAACTCCCAGAACCTACTCAAATTCATGTCATTTGTGTCAGTGATGCCATCCAACCACCTCATTTTCTGTCGTCCCCTTCCACCTTCAATCTTTCCCAGCATCAGGGTCTTTTTCAATGAGTCAGTTCTTCACATCAGGTGGCCAAAGTATTGGAGTTTCACCTTCAACATAAGTCCTTCCAATGAATATTCACAACTGATTTCCTTTAGGATGGACAGGTTGGATCTCCTTGCAGTCCAAGGGACTCTCAAGAATCTTCTCCAACACCACAGTTCAAAAGCATCAATTCTTTGGCACTCAGCTTTCTTTATAGTCCAACTCTCATATCCATACATGACTATTGCAAAAACTATAGCTTTGACTAGGAGGACCTTTCTTGGTAATGTCTCTGCTTTTTAATATGCTGTCTAGGTTGGTCATTGCTTTTCTTCCAAGGAGCAAGCGTCTTTTAATTTCATGGCTGCAATCACCATCTACAGTGATTTTGGAGTCCCAGAAAAAAAGTCAGCCACTATTTCCACTGTTTCCCCATCTATTTGCCATAAAGTGATGGGACCAGATGTCATGATCTTAGTTTTCTGAATGTTGAGATTTAAGCCAACTTTTTCACTCTCCTCTTTCATCAAGAGGCTTTTTAGTTCCTCTTCACTTTCTGCCATAAGGGTGGTGTCCTCTGCATATCTGAAGTTACTGATATTTCTCCCGGCAATCTTGATTCCAGCTTGTGCTTCTTCCAGCCCAGCATTTCTCATGATGTACTCTGCATAGAAGTTAAATAAGCAGGGTGACAATATACAGCCTTGACGGACACCTTTCCTGATTTGGAACCAGTGTGTTGTTCCATGTCCAGTTCTAGCTGCTGCTTCCTGACCTGCATACAGATTTCTCAAGAGGCAGGTCAGGTGGTCTGGTATTCCCATCTCTAAAGAATGTATATATTTATACACACATATATAATTATGACTCATTAATAGCTGAGTCATTTTGCTGTATAGCAGTAACTAATACAACCTTGTAATTCAATGATACTTTAATAAAAAAATTTTAAAAGAAGAATATACTGTGTTTCATGCCAGGTAGGGGGAAGGGAAGCACTGTGACCACCATCATCATCCTCACTGTGGTTAGAGCCCACACTTCCCACACTACAGGAATGCAATAAATGTAAACTCCCCTCACCCTAGGCAAAATGCGCAAAGACTTTGAGCTACAATTCCCACAAATACAAACATTATGTAGCAATACCTGCTTTCTATTTCTTCACGAGTATTTCTAACATAATAATTAATCAAATTTTGGTGGTGGTTCAAACACTAGAATAGCAGGAGTGGTAATACACTGATGTCAATACTAATAATAAAAAATTGTGATTCTTAAACTTTCCATTGAGCTTTTTATACTGTAAATGATCCTTCATGGTCAATCATACTATGTACATAAAAGCAAAGGATATATTCTTTCTTCAATAGTAAAAAAAAAAATCCAATTTGTAACTTTGGTATCTTTGATGAGTGTGCAAGCACTCATAGATAACTACCCTGGTGAATTGCTTAATCTACCTTTGAAGTAAAATATCTAATGTTACGAAGCAACACTGTCTTGGTTGAGGATGAAAGAGGAATGTTCATCAAGCAAGCAGTTCGCTGGCATTTTGAGGATGAAAAAGAGATACGCAAACATGACAGGCAGTGAAAAATCAAGAAAACACAGGGGGAAAAAATGATGAATTTACAGAAAAGAAAAGTCACATTTTCAATAAGACAAGTCAGAGCATCCTCCGGCCCCCATCAGGAAGCCACTTATATTTTTCCTGCTGGGACACAATAGTCCTGAGTTCATTTGTAAGTCTCAGGGATTCATGAGTAAGGAAACTATTCAAAAATACTAATGCCAGTCTCATGAATGAATTTAACATATCATCAGTCAACTTGATTCATTTTATGAATCCAAACATTCCTAAAGATTCATGACACTTTACATCAGTGTTTCCCAAGCATAGTTTAGCATACAATCACCTGGACAATCTGGTAAAGCACCTATTCCCAGATAGAAAACTCTGGAATAAGAGCCCAGGAATCAGTATTTTCAACAAGCAATACCGATCATTTTTATGCAGCCAGACAGAAAGACAAGCATAGAACATAAGCAATTTGTGGAACCACTGTTTGGTAGAGCCCCAAATAGTCCATTTCACTGCAAGTCCAAAACTAAACATACCTCCTTGCTTACTGACTCTCCTGGGGTATTTGCTTGTCCTATTAACAACTTTATTCATTAAATAAGTATTTACTGGAATTCCTTTGTGGTCCGGTGGTTAAGAATGTGCTTGCTAATGCAGGGGACACGGGTTCAATTGCTGTTCCAAGAAGATTTCACATGTTTTGGAGCAACTAAGCCTGCGCACTGCAATTGCTGAACCTGAGCTATATATAGAGCCTGTGCTTCTCAACTGGAAAAAGTATTAGTCACTCAGTCATGTCCAATTCTTTGTGACCCCATGGACTGTAGACTACCACGCTCCATGGACTTCTCCAGGCAAAGATACTGGAGTGAGTAACCATTCCCTTCTGCAGGAGATCTTCTGGATCCAGGGACTGAACCCAGGTCTTCCGCACTGCTGGCAAATCTTTTACCATCTGAGCCACCAGGAGAGAAGCCACAGCAGTAAGAAGCTTGCAAAGTGCACCTAGAGAGTAGTCCCTGCTCGCTGCAGCTAGAGAAAGCCCACACGTAACAACAAAGCCCCAGGGCTCCCGAAAATCAATAAATTACACCCGTGGCGGATTCATGTTGATGGATGGCAAAACCAATGCAATATTGTAAAGTAATTAGCCTCCAATTAAAATAAATAAATTTATATTAAAAAATAAAAACATTTCATAGGTAAAAAATAATAATTAATTAATTTAAAATGATCAGTTCAGTTCAGTCACTCAGTCATGTCCAACTCTTTGTGACCCCATGAATCGCAGCACACCAGGCCTCCCTGTCCATCACCAACTCCTGGAGTTCACTCAGACTCATGTCCATCAAGTCAGTGATGCCATCCAGCCATCTCATCCTCGGTCATCCCCTTATCCTCCTGTGCCCAATCCCTCCCAGCATCAGGGTCTTTTCCAACGAGTCAACTCTTCGCATGAGGTGGCCAAAGTACTGGAGTTTCAGCTTCAGCATCATTCCCTCCAAAGAAATCCCAGGGCTGATCTCCTTCAGAATGGACTGGTTGGATATATCAAATTGGTGATCATTTTCTTAAAAAGTGTCTACTGAGTATCTGCCATGGTATGAATAAACAATGAGTCAATTCCTGACCTTCCTTCAAAGAATTCAAAGTGAAGAGAAATTCAGGCCTGGGTGCTATGAACCATAACACAGAGTAGAGTAGAACAAGCCCTGTAGGGAAGTATTGATACAATAGAGAAGAAAGCGGACATTAATTTTGACTAGGTGATCAGAGACCACTCCATATAAGAGGTGGCATTTGAACTGGCCCTTAAAGAAGGAGCAGGATTTAAATTACAGACAAAAGAAAGAAGTGTTCCATGCTAAAGGAACAGTATAAGCAACAGCACAAGGTAAGAAGGTAGAAGGCGTATTTGGCTCATCATGAGTAGTTTAATATTGCTAGAATATCTAGGGCACATCATGTGGGACCAGATTAGCAGTGGCCTTGCAGAGATGTTGGACCTTTGTTGGTAGGCTGTGGGGAGACATTAAAGGTTTCTAAGGATGAAAACAAACATGATTTGGGCCCCGTTACGGGAAGAGGACTCTACTCCAGCATAAACCAAAGAAGCAAAAGACTGGAAGTGGAGATATCAATGTACTGGCTGTTACAATGGTCCAGAGGAGAAAGAACAAGTTCTCGAAACAGGACAGTCGACCTGGATGTGGAAAGCAGGAGTTACAACAACCATAACCAAGATTTGCCACTTACTCCATATACGTCTTTGGCAAAGCAGCTAACCTCTCTGGGTCTCAGTTTCCCTCCCTTTAAAAGGAGGTTAATAATTACCTGCTATGGTTTTTCCAGTGGTAACATATGGATGTGAGAGTTGGACTGAGAAGAAAGCTGAGCCCCGAAGAATTGATGCTTTTGTACTGTGGTGTTGGAGAAGACTCTTGAGAGTCCCTTGGACTGCAAGGAGATCCAACCAGTCCATCCTGAAGGAGATGGGTCCTGGGATTTCTTTGGAAGGAATGATGCTAAAGCTGAAACTCCAGTACTTTGGCCACCTCATGCGAAGAGTTGACTCATTGGAAAAGACTCTGATGCTGGCAGGGATTGGGGGAAGGAGGGAAAGGGGATGACCGAGGATGAGATGGCTGGATGGCATCACCGACTCGATGGACGAGAGTTTGAGTGAACTCCAGGAGATGGTGATGAACAGGGAGGCCTGGCGTGCTGCGATCCATGGGGTAGCAGAGTAAGATACGACTGAGTGACTGAACTGAACTGAACTGTAGTCTCCATCCCAGAATTATGATGGGATATGTAACCACAGAAATCACATAAAGTGCTTTACAAGGATAAAGAGTTATTACCATTAATGATGATGATAAAGTACCTACTGAAGGGCAGGCAGTCAGGGACAACTACGGGAGCAGCAGCAACAGAGCAGGGCTGATTTTGCCCTTTTTCTAAAGCACTGTCACCTTTAAACCATCTGGAGCTCTTATTAATTCCCCTGACACACAACTCAGACAAATCCTAAACCAACCGTCCTGGCTTTGTCTTACTCATTTTAGACTTTAGCTTTTTATAACACTCATGCCTCTTAGCTCACATGTTTTCCCAGTGGGTACATACATTCCAAGAGCTGGGCCTATTTAGAAAAACCTACATCTTATTGGAAGCTTAATGTCTGTAGGCAAATGAGAGAATGATACAAATTTCCTTATTAAGCAAATGGGCTGTCTTTCCTGGCAGCAAAAAAGGAGGTAATACAAAATGTAGGTCCTTGGGGACAAGACTTGGGCTATTACACTGAATGCGTATTTTATTATTTCTGGCAGACAAGGGTATATGTAGGAGGTGACACTCTTCGGTCTTTTAAATAATGTGTTTGGCTTCAGCGTGAGACCCTAAGGAACCTTAAGCAGAAGTCTCTGTGGAGTTTTCCACTCGCCTTCCATTCATCTTTTTCTCCCTCATCTGGCCCAAGATCCCTACCAAACCTCTCCCCGAGGGTGCAATGCAGATTATTCACTGCACAGAAATATTATAAAGAAATAATATATATCTCAGGTTCCAAATGCTCCAAACCATGATTTTTGGTCCCCAAACCTCCCCCTCCTCCTTGGTGACCTCTCCACAAAGTCTGTTGAAACCCGCTTTCCCAGGTCAGAGTCCATGTCCATTCCTCTTGTTCTTGCTCCCAAAGGCCACCTCACCTTCAGGTCCTATCAGTTCACAGGCTGGCCTCAAGTCCACCCAGATGTCCAGGGCAGGGATTCAGCCAGAATGGAGGGAAGACCAACACACCGCACTGCTGTTTATCTACCCTTACCTTGAATCTTTAGACTAACCTTAGAATGAAGCATGAAGACAAGGATCAAGAATGAACAAAGTAGGCTCCTACTAGCCCTGAACCAGCCCCGACACTAGAAGGGAGAATGCAAGGAGCTGGCGATGCCTCCTGATTTATGGAGAAACCAGAAAACCAGGAAATTCATTAGGGACATTATATTGCTTAATAATGAGATTCAATTGACTTATAACCAGTTATAAGCTCAGTTGTCTTTCGCCCGACATTGTTAATTGTACTTACTCATTTTTACAGTTGCTAAATTATGAGATAAGCTATAGAGTTGTGAAAGAAAAGGAAGGATTTATGCATGTCCTATGCTAGGCTGTGTAGCTGAAAGTGAAACTTCAAGTGTTGAAAGAGTTTATGAGAAAGCTAGTGTCAGTCTCCCTCACTCAGAGTCCCTGGCTCTCCAGAAAAGAGATCATTTTTTTATTTTTTAATCTTTGAATTTTTTGTTTTATATTGAACTATAACCAATTAATAATGTTGTGATAGTTTCAGATGGACAGTGAAGAGACTAAGCCATACATACACATGTATCCATTCTTCCCCAAACTCCCATCGCATCCAGGCTGCCACACAACACTGGGCAGAGTTCCAAGTGCTATACAGTAGGATATTGTTGGTTATCCATTTAAAATACAGTCGTGTGTACATGCCCATCCCAAACCCTCTAACTACCCCCCGTCCCAGCAACCATAGGTCTGTTTTCTAAGTCTGTGAGTCAGAGAAGAGATCTTTGACAAAGGACACAGCCTGGACCACCATTTCATCTTGTAGCCATGGTGACCAGGCTTCTGTTTGTGGCCTAGGTTTCCTAAAGCAGTTTGTGATTCCAGGATGGGTTCAAAATGTGTTTCATAATTACTTTCCAGAAATCCCAGGTCTTCTTAGTTATTCAAATTCTGTGATGGGAGAAATGTCTTCGGGGACCAAAATTATCACCATCATCATCATCACCATTATTTTTCTCCAAAATGCTGTGTGACCTTCAGCAAGTTACTTATCACCTTGAGCCTCTATTTCTGGCATGTAACATGTGAGTTAGAATAGCTTCTTCCTCCATACATAGGGCTTCACACAAGGTCCTCAAATCTTATGGGCTGCTAGTGGTATTAATCACGGCAGTATGTGAAGTCAAAAATTACTCAGATTCAAATCTACTGCCTGACCAAAGGACCTCCCACTGTAGTGTGATTTCAGTCTTTCAAACAAGTCTCACTTATTTCATTTAGAAGAGGAGATAGAAACAAGCAACCACGTTACTCCCCGGAACCATCCCCATCACACACAGGAAAGTAGCCCCATCCCCTAGCCCTGAGTGGATGAGAGAATGCCTCTCATGAATCACACCTAGCCTTATATGCATATCAGTTCAGTTCAGTTCAGTCGCTCAGTCGTGTCTGACTCTTTGTGACCCCATGAATGGCAGCACGCCAGGCCTCCCTGTCCATCACCATCTCTCGGAGTTCACTCAGACTCACGTTCATCAAATCCGTGATGCCATCCAGCCATCTCATCCTCTGTCGTCTCCTTCTCCTCCTGCCCCCAATCTTTCCGAGCATCAGAATCTTTTCCAATGAGTCAACTCTTCGCATGAGGTGGCCAAAGTACTGGAGCTTCAGCTTTAGCATCATTTGGCTTGAAATTTCTAAATCTATTAGCCCAGTCGAGACTCTGTAGACCAAAAGCCCAACACCGTGTCTTTAAGAGAAAGATGAGAACAATGCCAAGAGACCCTTCCTCAAAGAAGTCGCATATCTTTAGTAAAAACAACCAATCACAGAACATACATACACGTGTGCGGCTTGGCCCACTTGAATTTCTTGTGAAGGACAGAAGTTTCATATCTAGAAAAACAAGGAGAAAAATGGTCAGTGTGTGTGATTGAGTCAACACCCAGTGTCTTGGCATGGAATTGAGTCATCTACATGCAAAGGTTTTGTTTTTTGTTTTCTTTACCACGACGTTTTCCAAGGCACGGGCCCCTCTCTTGGGGGGGAACCCACTCCAGGACGCCCTGACTTTCACAAAGAAAAGAGAACTCTCCCCCGGGCTCTGGCTGGCTTCTCCAGATTGGTTGCATTGCCTCACTGGATGCCTCGTGGCGCCCATCTCTGCCACTCTGGATTTGGGGATCGGAATCCGACTCCCTTTCAATCAGGGCACTCACCCATCTCTCAGGACCGTCTGACCCATGTTCAACTGCTGTTCACGTGCAAAGGTTTTAAAAGATGTGACAAACAGTAAAAGAAGGCCACAGGAATTTCTGGTGGACCTTGCTCTTTGGGTGAGCAACACGAGATCAGCAATAGCTAGACTGCGCGGATCACTCGCTGTGTGCCACACACTCATATATAATATCGCTAACACCCACAACCATCCCGTGAGGGCAGCTCCATTGTCTGAGAGGCTGTGGCATGTGCGTTAGGTCACACAATCGGTACACACTGGGGCTGAGATTCAACCCCAGGACCCTCTATTGCCAAAGCTGTTGCTGTCTCTCTTCTGCCAAGTTGCCTCTCTCTCACTCGCAGGCTTTGTCTCTGATTTCCAGCTCTCAGAAGAGTTCTCCACGTGCTCCCTTTAATGCTGCTCCTCTGAAGGACATTACAGCTGTGTCTCCAGGTGGAGAGTGCCCTTCTCACTTTGCATCTAACCTTGTGTTTCTCGTTCAGGGCTGACAGGTAGCCAACAGTCCCACCTTTCCGAAAATGTCACTGAGCCATCTTTGAGGGAAAACGGCGAAGCTGACATTCTACTTCTCCTGTGACTTCCTGGAAAACATCTAATCCCCGTGACCTTATGGCTATTTAAAAAGAGTCAAGCCCCAGACCTTGTCAACTGGTGACAGCCAGCATTTTGTCTAGTGGGCCCAAGGGTGGGCACAGTTTCCAGCACGAAGGGGTAACATCTGGCTGGTGTTTGAAAAGCAAATGGGGGTTTCTCAATGATTAGTATTCATCTACAGTATTCAAAGGCATGTTTTGTTTGCACCGTTATTTGTAGGCAAAAGCAAATCCCACCCATAGATATTGGAATTCTACATCGTTTTTATGATGAGCCAGCAAGATGTGGCTTTCTGCTGGAGAAGCGAAGGACCCTAATTTGATTTTTATGACACCAAAAATTGAATACTATAGTATTGTTAAGAAATGTTAAGGCATAACATTGTTGCTGTTTAATTGCTGAGTCATGTCAGACAGACCCTATGGACTGTAGACTGCCAGGCTCCTCTGTCCGTGGGATTTCCCAGGCATGAAGATGGAGTGGGTTGCCACTTCATCCTCCAGGGGATCTCATGCTTCTCCTTCATTGGCAGGTGGATTCTTCACAATTGAGCCCAAAAGGCATAATAGCTATGAGAATTAGTAATTATTACTTGTTAAGCCAGACAGGGACTTTGGTGATATACATCATGCAGTTGAATCATCATAGTGACTCACCATATATGTTTCTCATTTTATAGATGAGAAATGGAGACTAAGTCAGACACACAGGTCTGGGGCTGTTCTGAGAAATGCTTGTTGTCTGCTTATGATACCATTCATATAGAAATCGAGAGTGTTTAGGAACATTTACAGGCATTTGACACCATCATGACAATGAAGCAAACTTTTATTTTTCTAGAAATTATTTTTATACTTTCTGTATTTTCCAAAAGTATCACAAATGGATTGAAAATTAAAAAAACAATTTGTCCTTCACCACAGATGGTTTTAGAAACATAGTTCCAAAAAAACTCTTCCTCTGGAATGATGGTCAAAATTTAGGGAAAATAGATTTAAATGATTCAAACTCGCCATCTCATGATGTGTCATCTTCATCAAAGTGGCTAGGCTTCCAGAGTGGCTGATGGGGACCTAGGCACCTATATTATTTAAACCTCTACAAAAGATATAAGGTCTGAGAGTTTCCCTGGTAGCTCAATGGTAAAGAATCTGCCTGAAAATGTGGGAGACATGGGTTTGATCCCTGATTCGGAAGATCCCAAATGCTGCCGAACAACTAAGCCCGCGTGCTTCAACTGTTGAGCCTGTGCTCTAAAGCCCAGGAGCCGCCACTACCGAAGCTCAAGCGTCCTAGAACCCGTGCTCCACAGTAAGAGAAGCCACCACAATGAGAAGCCCACACATTGAAACTAGAGAGTAGCCCCTGCTCGCCACAACTAGAGAAAAGCCCTCACAGCAATGAAGATCCCGCACAGCCAAAAATAAATCAATCAATTTTTTAAAAAGATGTGAGGTCTGGGAGGCTAACATCTTTACTCTGTCTAATATATCCCAAAGGAATAGCATCTGGTACTTAAAGCTCGTTTCAGTCGTTCAGTGTTGGCCCCCTGGACTGCAGCACGCCAGGGTTCCCTGTCCATTACCAACTCCCAGGGCTTGCCAAACTCATGTCCATCAAGTCGGTGATGCCATTCAACTATCTTATCCTCTGTTGTCCCCTTCTCCTACCTGCAATCTTTTCTAGTATCAGAGTCTTTTCCAGTGAGTCAGTTCTTCGCATCAGATGGCCAAAGTATTGGAGTTTCAGCTTCAGCATCAGTCCTTCCGATGAATACTCAGGACTGGTCTCCTTTAGGATGGACTGCTTGGATCTCCTTGCAGTCCAAGGGACTCTCAAGAGTCTTCTCCAACACCACAGTTCAAAAGCATCAATTCTTCAGCTCTCACCTTTTTTTCATAGTTGACCTCTCACATCCATATGACTACTGCAAAAACCATAGCTTTGACTAGATGGATCTTCATTGGCAAAGTAATGTCTCTGTTTTTTAATATGCTGTCTAGGTTGATCATAACTTTCCTTCCAAGGAGTAAGTGTCTTTTAATTTCACGGCTGCAGTCACAATCTGCAGTGATTTTGGAGCCCAAGAAAATAAGGTCTCTCACTGTTTCCATTGTTTCCCCATCTATTTGCCATGAAGTGATGGGACCAGATGCCATGATCTTCGTTTTCTGAATGTTGAGTTTTAGGCCAACTTTTTCACTCTCTCTTCCACTTTCATCAAGAGATTCTTTAGTTCATCTTCACTTTCTGCCATAAGGGTGGTGTCATCTGCATATCTGAGGTTATTGATATTTCTCTCAGCAATCTTGATTCCGGCTTGTGCTTCTTCCAGCCTGGCATTTCACTTGATGTACTCTGCATATAAGTTAAACCAACATGGTGAAAATATACAACCTTGTCACACTCCTTTCCCAGTTTGGAACCAGTGTGTTGTTCCATGTCCAGTTCTAACTGTTGCTTCTTGACCTGCATAGATTTCTCAGGAGGCAGGTCATGTGGTCTGGTATTCACATCTTTTGAAGAACTTTCCACAGTTTTTGTGATCTACACAATCAAAGGCTTTGTCATAATCAATAAGGCAGAAGTAGATGTTTTTTGGAATTCTCTTGCTTTTTCTATGATCCAGCAGATGTTGATAATTTAATCTCTGGTTCCTCTGCCTTTTCTAAATCCACTTTGAACATCTGGAAGCTCATGGTTCATGTACTGTTGAAGCCAGGCTTGGAGAATTTTGAGCATTTACTTAGGCCACAGGACTGGAAAAGGTCAGTTTTCATTCCAATCTCAAAGAAGAGCAATGCCAAAGAATGTTCAAACTACCACACAGTTGCACTCATCTTACACGCTTGTACTTAAAAGGAGGTGCTTAAAACACATTGTTGAATATGTGAACAGATAAACAGCTTCTGATGGATTGATGTGTTTGAGAACAATTCTTTTCCACACTGTGATCCACTCTTGAGATTTTACCTATGTCAACAGGTTACAGGTTCCCCTTGACCTTCTATCTACATCCTAATCGCAAAACTTGCAAATATGCTAGGTTACATGGCAAGAGAGAAATAAGACTGAAGATGGAATTAAGGTTGCTAATCAGCTGACCTTAAGATAAAATTAACCTGGGATGTCTGGGTGGGCCCAGGATAACCACAGGGATCCTCAAAAGTAGAGGAGGGAGGCAGAAGACTAGAGTCTGGGAAAATGTGAATATCTAAGAATGGACTTTGGAAGGACTGATGCTGAAGCTGAAACTCCAATAATTTGGCCACCTGATGTGAAGAACTGACTCATTTGAAAAGACCCTGATGCTGGCAAAGATTGAAGGTGGGAGGAGAGGGGGACAACAAAGGATGAGATGGTTGGATGGCATCACCACCTCGATGGACATGAGTTTGGGTAAACTCCAGGAGTTGGTGACGGACAAGGAGGCCTGGCGTGCTGCAGTCCACGGGGTCAAAGAGTCAGACACAACTGAGTGACTGAACGGAACTGAAGAATGACCGGAAATGCAGTGCTGCTGGCTTTGAAGAAGGGAGAAAGGAGTCATGAGTGAGCTGTAGCAGCTGGAAACAGTGAGGAAATGGATTTTTCCTCAGAAAAAGAAACACAGTCTTGCCAGCACCTTGACTGGAGCCCAGTGAGACTCATGTTGGACTTCTAACCTACAGAACAGTAAGATAAGTTCCTGTTGTTTTCAGCAAGTTTGTAGAGATTTGCTACAGTGACTGTAGGAAATTAATACACTGAATATTGATGTAAAAGGTAAGCAGAGAAGGCCCTTTGAGAGGCTTCATGAAAACATGATAATTCAGGAAAACATTAAAAATTGTGTCAGTCATAAAAAGAGCTAGGGGAAGATTCCAGGCAGAAGAACTGAATACTAAGTCCCAGAAGTAATCCTTCCTACCTTGGCATATTCGGAGCAAAACAGAGACCTGAGTGGCTGAGCTGGGTGAGGGAGAGGGAGAATAAATGGGATGGAGCTGGACAGGTGGGCAGAGGTCCCATTTAGGTCTGGGAGGCCATGGCAGGGGAGCTGGGGCTTGCTCTAAGAGCAGTGGACTGCCATCAAGGTTTCAGCGAGGAGATAATGCAATAGACCAATGATCTGGTGGTTTATAATCCCCTGATTACTTCAAAAGCAGTCCAGGCTCCATGAAGTGCAAAGCTAGTCAGTAGCACTGAGACTGACTTGAAAGCCTGGGAGGCATTTTAGACCTCTCTCTCCCAAGTCAAACTCATCAATTTTCCCTCCTAACCAGCTCTCCGGTACAATGTCACAAACCTCATTCCATAGTTCTTCAGGCACTCTATCTATCAGATCTAGGCCCTTAAATCTATTCCTCACTTCCACTGTATAATCATAAGGGATTTGATTTAGGTCATACCTGAATGGTCTAGTGGTTTTCCCTACTTTCTTCAATTTGAGTCTGAATTTGGTAATAAGGAGTTCATGATCTGAGCCACAGTCAGCTCCCGGCCTTGTTTTTGTTGACTGTATAGAGCTTCTCCATCTTTGGCTGCATAGAATATAATCAATCTGATTTCGGTGTTGACCATCTGGTGATGTCCACGTGTAGAGTCTTCTCTTGTGTTGTTGGAAGAGGGTGTTTGCTATGACCAGTGCATTTTCTTGGCAAAACTCTATTAGTCTTTGCCCTGCTTCATTCCGCATTCCAAGGCCAAATTTGCCTGTTACTCCAGGTGTTTCTTGACTTCCTACTTTAGCATTCCAGTCCCCTATAATGAAAAGGACATCTTTTTTGGGTGTTAGTTCTAATTAAAGCTGAAACTCCAGTACTTTGGCCACCTCATGCGAAGAGTTGACTCATTGGAAAAGACTCTGATGCTGGGAGGGATTGGGGGCAGGAGGAGAAGGGGACGACCGAGGATGAGATGGCTGGATGGCATCACTGACTCAATGGATGTGAGTCTGAGTGAACTCCGAGAGATGGTGATGAACAGGGAGGCCTGGCGTGCTGTGATTCATGGGGTCGCAAAGAGTCGGACACGACTGAGCGACTGAACTGAACTGTACTGAACTGAACCAGCTCTCCACACACGTTCTTGGTGCCATGATCATGCATCAGGATAGAGGCTCTCATAGCCACATCCCAGGTGGGTTCCTGCCTCTGGCATTGCCCATTTCTAGCCACCCCCACTCCCACACTGCACAGCCATATGACCAGCAGACAAACCAGACCATTCGCTGCTTTAAAGCTTTCAAAGCTTTCCTGTAAAACACAGGATGAAATCTGACTCCATGGGCCTGCACTGGAGTTGCGACAAGTAAGGCACTTTCCCCAGGGACAAGATTTAAGGAGGTGCCAAAACATTCAGGAATCAAGATGAATAATGCTTTAACTTTATTTGGATGTAATTTACATACCAAAAGTTCATCTCTTTGAAGTGTGAGGTTCAGTGGTTTGGTATGTTTACAAAATTGTGCAACTATTACCATATTCTCATTTTTAACAGGTTTTATTTTAATTTCTATTGGAGTAGAGTTGATTTATAACTAATTTTATTACAGTTTGATCACCCCAAAAATAACCTTGTTAACAGTCACTCTCTAGCACTCTTGCTACTCCCTCTGCTTCTGCTGCTGCTGCTAAGTCACTTCAGTCGTGTCTGACTCTGCGCGACACCAAAGACGGCAGCCCACCAGGCTCCCCCGTCCCCCGTCCCTGGGATTCTCCAGGCAAGAACACTGGAGTGGGTTGCCATTTCCTTCTCCAATGCATCAAAGTGAAAAGTGAAAGTGAGGTCGCTCAGTCGTGTCTGACTCTTCGTGACCCCATGGACTGCAGCCCACCAGGCTCCTCCATCCATGAGATTTTCCAGGCAAGAATACTGGACTGGGGTGCCATAGACGATGGCATAGGCTACTCCCTCTGGCCCTCATTTTATCTTTATGTAGTTCCCTTGGAGAATCCCCATGGACACAGGAGTCTGGCAGGCTACAGTCCATGGAGTCGAAAAGAATAGGACACAAATGAGCGACTAAGCAGAGCACATAGTTCCCTATCCCGGACATTTCATAGAAGTGGAATCATGTAATACGCAGTCTTTTGTGGCTGGCTTCTTTCACTTCGCTTATGCTTTCAATGGTTATCTGTGTTTCCATATGTATTAATGGGGCTTCTCTGGTGGCTCAGATGGCAAAGAATTGGTAGGCTACAGTCCATGGGCTTGCAAAGAGTCAGACACGACTGAGCGACCTATCAACATCCATGTACAAGTTTTGTTTGAACGTGTTTTCATTTCTCTTGGACGAATACCTAGGAATGGAATTGCAAAGTCATATGGCACCTTTCTGTTTGAGTTTTTGAGGAACTACCAAGCTGTTTTCCAAAACTGATGCACAATATTTTACATTACCATGAACCGTGTAGGAAAGTTTCAATTTTTCCTTATCCCTATCAATATTTGTCATACTCGGTCTTTTTTGTCATAATCTTTCTATTGAATGTGAAATATTATCGATTGTGGCTTTGATTTCCATTTCCCTAATGACTAAGGACATTGAGCATCTTTTCATATGTTTATCAGCCATTCATATATCTTCTTTGAAGAAATGTCTTCTCAAATCCTTTGCCCAGTTTTTAATTGGGTATTTGTCCTTTTATTTTTGAGTTGTTAAGTGTTCTTAACAAATCTGGAAAACTCAGCAGTGGATACAGGACTGGAAAAGGTCAGTTTTCATTCCAATCCCAAAGAAAGGCAATGCCAAAGGATACTCAAACTACCACACAATTGCACTTATCTCACATGCTAGCAAAGTAATGCTCAAAATTCTCCAAGCCAGGCTTCAACAGTACATGAACCATGAGCTTCCAGATGTTCAATCTGGATTTAGAAAAGGCAGAGGAGCCAGAGATCAAATTGCCAACATTCACTGGATCATCAAAACAGCAAGAGTTCCAGAAAAACATCTACTTCTGCTTTTTTACTATTCCAAAGCCTTTGACTGTATGGATAACAACAAACTGTGGCAAATTCTTAAAGAGATGGGAAGACCAGACCATCTGACCTGCCTCCTGAGAAATCTGTATGCAGGTCAAGAAGCAACAGTTAGAACTGGACATGGAACAACACACTGGTTCCAAATAGGGAAAGGATTATATCAAGGCTGCATACTGTCACCTTGCTTATATAACTTATATGCAGAGTACATCATGAGAAATGCCAGGCTGGATGAAGCATAAGCTGGAATCAAGATTGCTGGGAGAAATATCAATAACCTCGACACACAGACAACACCACCCTCATGGCAGAAAGTGAAGAAGAACTAAAGAGCCTCTTGAAGAAAGTGAAAGAGGAGAGTGAAAAGCTGACTTAAAACACATTCAAAAATCTAAGATTCATGGCATCTGGTTCCATCACTTCATGGCAAGTAGATGGGGAAACAATGGAAACAGTGAGAGACTTTATTTTTGGGGCCTCCAAAATCACTGCAGATTGTGACTGCAGCCGTGAAATTAAAAGCCACTTGCTCCTTGGAAGAAAAGTTATGACCAACATAGACAGCATATTAAAAAGCAGATACATTACTTTGCTGACAAATATCCATTTAGTCAAAGCTATGGTTTTTCCAGTAGTTGTGTACGGATGTGAGAGTTGGACTGTAAAGAAAGCTGAGCACTGAAGAACTGATGCTTTTGAACTGTGGTGTTGGTTTTTAGAGTCCCTTGGACTGCAAGGAGATCTAAGCAGTCCATCCTAAAGGAAATTAATCCTGAATATTAGCTGGAAGGACTGATGCTGAAGCTGAAAACTCCAATACTTTGGCTACCTGATGCAAAAAACTGACTCACTGGAAAAGTTTCTGATGCTGGGAAAGAATGAAGGCCGAAGGAGAAGGTGATGACAGAGGATGAGATGGTTGGAAGGTATCACCAACTCGAAGGATATGAGTTTGAGCAAGCTCCAGCAGTTGGTGATGGACAGGGAAGCCCGGCGTGCTGCAGTCCATGTTGCAAAGAGTCGGACATGACTGAACAGCTGAAATGAACTGAAGTGTTCTTTACATATTCCTCATACAAGTGCCTTAACAAATACATGGTTTGCATATATTTTGTCTGTGTCTTTGCGCTGTCCTTTCATTTCTGTAATGGTATCCTTAGGAAAACAAAAGTTTTCAAATGTGATGAAGTCCAATGTGTCAGTCTTTTATCACTTGTGGTTTCGGTGTCATATCAAAGAAATTACTGCTTGTCTAAAGATCATGAAAATTGATTCCTGGTGTTTCCTTCTGGAGACTTTATAGTTCTAGCCCTTACATTTAGGACTATCAGGTGCTTCCAGCTAATTTTTGTGTATGATATATGTGGGTCCAACTTCATTCTTTTGCATGTGGACATACAGTTGTTTGGGCAACATTTGTTGAAGAAATAAATACATGTCAATGTTATAAAGACAAGATCAGTAACTGTCATTCTGAGCCTTATTGGATTCTGAGGCGAAAGAAAAAAGTCAGTGATACTGATTCATCTTTATTTCAAATTTTTATATTTTTCTCTTGACTGCTAACTTTTTGGAGCCTTTTTAAATGTGGCATTTGAAGCACGTGCCCCATCAACCGCCTCCGCAGTTGCAGTCCTAATAACAGCTAATCCTAGCATGCCAAGTCTTCCACATCCTAGCTCCCACCTGCCCTTCAAACCACCTGCAGTCAGCCCACCAAGCCTCTGCTTTACGCTAATCGTACAGATTTGTTCATGCTTCCTGCACACACTATGCAATGCCAGGCATCTGTCATTTTGATCATACTCTTCTCTTGACTTGGAACACATTTCTCACTTTCCATTGCTTAGCTCATTCCCATCCTACAAAATCAGATGCCAGCCCCTCCAAAAAGGCTTCCTGGAACCTCCAGGTTGGAAGAGACGCCTCTCATCTGTGCTCCTGCAGCCTCACTGATCACTGATTAATAATGATCTATTGCTGGTCTTCCCTCCCTCTGGACTGCAGCTCTTTGTCCTTATGCCCAATGATGTCTTGTCCACTTGGAAAGAGCCTAGAATACAACAGAAAAGGAAATCGATGTCTGCTTAACAGTTCAAATAAATGGAAGTGTGTCAGGGAGAAAGCAATTTCACCTGCCTAGAGCCAGAAGAGAAGATTTCCTCGAAGAACCTTCCTGGCAGGAGGACAGGAGCTCAGCATCTGTCACAGAAAGACTGACTGCTGAACAGAGAGCAGAGGCTGTGCCCGAGGCAGGAGCTGCTACGCAGCACTGCAGTGATGAAGCAAAGCATCCAAGAACTGTATTACACAGCCAGTCCCAGGCGCAGGAGGGTGTTACAGAGATTCAAGAACAGGAACTGGTCCTAGGAGCCTATAGTAAGACACGGGAGAGGCTGAAAGCAGAATCTGTAGCAGCAAGCTACAAAAAAGGGCAAGCCCCCACTGAACTCACTTCATTCATTCACTCATTGATTCATTCATTCACTCACTAGTCACCCCACAAATACTTATGGAGCATCTTTTGGGCACTGGTTGAGCCCTGGAATTTAGGAGCCAAAGATCATTTTAAAGAAAGTCATAGTCACTTAAACTATAGCAAACCTATATGTGCAGGATGAGATACTGAGAAAATAAGGATATTAATAGCAAAGTCTGGCCTTCAGCGGTTTGCTGGATTATTCCATTTGCCCCTCTAAGTCCACTCTCCACTATTATCCACTGCGCTCTACCTTGGGAGGTTAAATTCCTCAGCATATACCACTGAGCTCCCTTGCCCACTGACTTGCAACCAGGTTTGGCCAGTGTTGCACACCAGCAGAAGAAGGAAGAGAGAGAAGCCGTGAAGAGTGTGGCGTTTATTACCATTGCTGTGGGGTTGCCGTGGGCTGGCTTTGCCCAAGGCCAGGGATCCTGTGGGAAGGTCTGTTTTACACAGCCTCCTCTGTCTCCTGATTCTCCTCCTCTCTCCACTTCAGGCTTATGATGGCAACCAGACTTGTAGGCAGTTCATCACTAAATTCTTCTCCGATGACACTAATGTGAGTGTGCCCTCTGTTTCTCACTGGGAGGTGCTAAGGGGGATGTGACAAGAACATCCATAAACAGAGAAGGAAAGGAGGAATCCCTTGGGAAAAGCGAATGGATACATCAGGCCCTCCACTGGGAACGGAGAACCAGAGAAGAGTCAAAGCTGATGCCTTCACACTGTTTGCATCTGTGCCCAACAGGCTGGAAGAGTGCAGGGCACTGCCTGGGGTGTTCGGGAGTCTGTCCCTAAAGGGCAGTGGATTTGGAAAAGAGGACTTTATTTTTCCTCCAGAGAAATGACCAGGTGTAGAAGCAATGAGGGGCTCCCTGGTGGTTCAGAGGGTGAAGAATCCGCCTGCAAAGCAGGAGACCTGAGTCGATCCCTGGGTTGGGAATATCATGTGGAGGAGGGCATGGCAACCCACTCCAGTGTTCTTGCCTGGAGAATCCCACGGACAGAGGAGCTTGGCGGGCTACAGCCCGTGGGGTCATAAAGAGTAGGACACGACTGAACGGCTTTCACCACGGCCACCAGACAGCAGTGAAGGCTTAATGAGCTTAGCTCTTCAGGGTCAGTCCTTCAACCCACATCCCCCGGGACCTTGGAGCAGAGGCAAACTGATGCACCTCAAGGTCTAGAGGAAAGGGGGGAAAAGGTTGTTTCCTAAGACCGACAGTATATATCAACAATAAAAGGGCAGAACAGAATTCTGCCAAGTCATCCTAAAGAGATAAAATGTTTTCTAAGGCCTGTAGAAGTGGCCTGTAACCTGACCTACCTAGAGTCTCTCTATGTTTCCAGCATGGGAACATTCATATTAGAAAGAGAGTTTCATTAGCCTCTTTTAATGCCATGTCATCAAGCATTCAAGTCACACTACTCATATCCCTTTCAATACCATGTCCCTTAAAAAATCTTAGCAGTATTATTTGTCTCGCATATCATTTTTCTAAAAAGGGAGAAAAATTACATGTACCTATGCAGGCTTCCCAGGTGGCTCAGTGGTAAAGAACCCTCCTGCCAATGCAGAAGACTTGGGTCTGATCCCTGGGTTGGGAAGATCTCCTGGAGAAGGAAATGGCAACCTGCTCCAATATTCTTACCTGGAAAACTGCATGGACTGAGTAACCTAGCAGGCTGCAGTCCATAGGATCACAGAGTCAGACCCAACCGAGTGACTAGACAACAATGTGTGTGTATGTATAAGAGCTCTGCTGTGCTGTGCTGGGTGCTTAGCCGCTCAGTCATGCCCAACCCTTTGCAACACTCTGCATTATAGCCTACCAGGCTTCTCTCTCCATGGGGCTCCAGGCAAGAATTCTGGAGTGGGTTGCCATGCCCTTCTCCGGGGGATACCAACCCAGTGATCAAACCCAGGCCTCCCGCATTGCAGATGGATTCTTTACTGTCTGAGACATCAGGGAAGCCTATATCTATCTATCTATCTATCTATATATATAGATATACACACACGATATTTAAGTTATATATATATATGTATTACTTAACAAGAATATTTTATACTGAAAATTAATACACGTGGCACAAATTCTTATTATTCCTTGGTCTCCTGTAAGCGTCAGCATAGGTTCACCTCTCCAAGTCCAATAGGCTCTGGAACACAAAGAGTATGTGAATCCTCAAAGCCAAGGTCAAAACCCTGGCCCAGGGCAAAGTCATGACTGTCATTACTGGCCACAGGCTCAATGGAAGAGCTGAACGTTCAGTGGCCCCTAGACACACAGACACAATGGTACCTTAGTGGGCCCTGTCTCCCTCATCCTCGTCTTGCCCAGTTGATTGCTTGACCAAAATTCAGGGCTTTCTATTTTCAATTTCATGGGCTGACTTTGGTCCATTGTTCTTCTTGACTGATCCTGTCAGTCACAGTATCTACTGCCTCTGTCAGACTAGAGCAATCCACAAATTTGATAAGCAGGCATGCCCCAAGTGATTGATAAAAATGTTAAAGAGACAGACAGAGGAGCTCTCCAAACACATCCCGGTTCCGCCTCTTTTAAGATAAGCCTGTCTTTCTCCCTTAGAGAGCCCAGAACTGAAAGCAGGGTTACAGATACAGTCTAATCTGTACATAACAGCATGATCCTCACCTCGTTCATCAATTCCGTTCTACTACTGACCACAGTGAATGACCAAATCTCTCCCAACTCCATCACGGCTCAAGTTGCTGCCAGTGAAAGTTCCTCAATGATTTTTATTCTGCTGATATGAAATCACATCAGTCTGTCTTGTTGGTCTTCTTCTGAACTCAAGCGTCGGCTACCTGGGGCTTCCCAGGTGACTCTAGTGGTAAAGAACCCGCCTACCGATGCAGGAGACGTAAGAGAGGCAGGTCTGATCCCTCACTCGGGAAAGTCCTCTGGAGGAGGGCAGGGCAACCCACTCCAGTATTCTTTCTTGGAGAAGCCTATGGACAGAGGAGCCTGGTGGGCTACAGTCCATAGGGTCGCAAAGAGTCGGACTTGACTGAAGCACACATGCGCCCATGCATATATTTCTTATTCATTTCTGTCTCATTACACTCAGATTGCTGCTTCAACCTGTTGAGATCTACTGGGATCCTGGGACAATGGATCAGACACGTAGCATCTCTCATTTCTCCACTTGGTCTAACTCCCTAGCACCATTTTATGCTACTTTTGTCTCTGAATTCTCGTTTCAGAGGCATAAACTGCTTCTGAGTGACCCCAGTGTTCTCTAGTCTTTGAATACATGGAAGCCTCTTCAACACAGAAAAAGTCTCAGATTAACAGAGGTCCACACCCCGGACTCTGACCCACTCACTGGTCCATGCAACAGAAGCTAAAGGACATGGTGTGAGCTGCACATGGTACAGCAGACCAAGGATATGCTGGGAATCTTTCTGCCTCTCTCTGGCTATGGCAGAGGTTGTTCTTTGCTCTCCAGCATCATTCTCCCCCTCTATAAAGAACAAAACTCCACTTTTAACGAAGCACATGTAACCGATTGGAATCCAGTGGGATCCAGACAACATTTCCAGTTCCGTTACACTTGGGAATGGTCGTGAGAAAAAGTTCTGGCCAATGAGAGGCTAGAGGTTGTGTCATAAGGGACTTGCAGGAAGGTTTCTTAAAGGGCTGGGGAGTTGGGGGTGGGGTGAGCGATCTTTTGTCCTCACCTGCTGATACTTGCTGTTTTCTCGGAATGTGGACGTGGTGACTGGCTGTCCATCCACTGGCTTTTCCAGCAGTCATCTTGGATTTAAACACTGAACTTGAAGTTAGAGAAGTGGGGTCTAGAGGACTGTAGAGGAGACAGATTGAAGCGGGGTCTCAAGACCATCAGACCAGGTCTAGACTGCCTCTACATCGGCTTCTTGTACAGAAGAAGCAAATAAGCCTCCATTTACTTAAGCCACCTTCCACCATCCACTTTCTGCTGTATTCGGCTAAAGCTGTCGCCAGCTACTTGACTTGCTTTTGTTCTCCAACCTTGTTTCTCCAGCTACAGAATGAGACTAACAATGTGATACAGAGGGAGGGAAAAAACACCCTGGATAACCCCACAGTTCTTTATTCTGTTAGCACACTTTTAATCAGCACCTGTCATAGCTCGAGCATTACGCAATGCTAAGAGGGACTTCCCTGGTCCAGTGGTTAAGAATCCACCTTCCAATGCAGGGAATATGGTTTCTATCTCTGGCTGGAGAACTAAGATCTCACACGCTATGGGGCAGCTAAGCCCACGTGGCACAACTAGACAGCCCAGGTGTCACAACTAGAGAAGCTACAAGGAAGAGCTTGCACAGGAAAAAAAAAAAAAAAAGATGCTAAGAATACAACAGCAAAGACATAAGGAATTCAGTCTGCACATTTTTTTTTCATAGTTTTCGTTTCTTTCTTTCTCTCTTTCTTCCTTTCAACAAAAACATACTAAGAATCAATAGAGGTGCCAGCCCTGGTACAAGCTCTGGGACTGGGGCTACCATATTTAGCAAAAAAATTTGCAAAGGCAAAAATAATTTTTTTCAGCATTAGGTATGCCCTCTGCAATTATTTTTATGCTAAAAAGGTATTTGCTGTCTATCTGAAATTCAAACTTAAATTCAAACTGTCTTATATTTTACTGAGAGTCCTCCCTTGGGCCACCATGGTGAGGACTGAAAAATTCGATCTCAGAGAGCTCCCTGCCTAGTGAGGGGACAGTTAGCAAACCAGCACGTGGTCAGCATCATCACTGAAGGTAAGAATGAGCAACAGGAAGAAAATCAAGCAGCAGCTTCGGTGACAGGAGAGGCTGGTCCTCCAGGTGTTAGGGAAACACCAAGTATCTGGATGTTGACATGGGGCCAAACAAGCCAGAGGAGGTCAATTTCAGGTGGACGGGGCAGCAAGAGCAAGAGCAAAGCCCTCAGGTGAGAACACGTGTGGAGTGTCCCAAAATCCCAAGGCCAGGCTGGGCAGTATCAAGGAGGAAAAGGTGGGCTTGAGTCAACTCATGTAGAGCCTGTAGGTGATAGAAAGGCAATGGATTTTCTTCTAAGAATAAGGGGCAGTCATTTGCAGCAACATGGGTAGAAAAGAGAGCATCATACTGAGTGAGGTAAGTCAGACAGAGAAGGAGAAATATTGTATGACATCTTTATATGTGGAATCTAAAAAGCAATGATACCTACGAACTTACTTACAAAACAGGAAGAGACTCATAGACTTAGAGAGCAAACTTAGGGTTGATGGGGGAAGGGATAGTTAGGGAGTTTGGGATGGGCATGTACACACCGTTGTATTTTCAGTGGGTACCCAACAAAGACCTACTGTACCGCACAGGGAACTCGGCTCAGGTTATGTGGCAGCCTGAATGGCAATGGAGTTTGCAGGAGAATGGATATATGTATGTATCTGTTATATATAGTATGTATGGCTGAGTTCCTTCACTGTTTGCCTAAAACCATCACAACATTGTCAATCAGCTATACCCCAAAACAAAATAAAAAGTTCTTTAAAAGAAAAGAGTAAGGGGGAGTCGTTAGAGAATTGCTAGCAGGGAAGTGGTAAGATTTTAATGTGTAAGAATGTCTAACATAAGAGGTGCCCTTCCGATAGGTTTTTAAGTGCACCCACAGAATGGCTACCTAAAGGCTCCATGTACAGCAGGTCTCTAGCACTTGTTCATCTTTTACAGCTAAAAATTTCAACTTGCTCATTAGCAACTCCCCAGTTCTCCCCTTCCTCAGCCCCCGGCAGCCACCTTTCTATGCTTTACTTGTACAAGTTTGTTGTTTTAAATACCTCATGTAAGTGTAACCATGCAGTTTTTGTCCTTCTGTGACTGGCTTAATTCACATAACGCCCTACAAGTTCATCCATGTTACCACAAATGGCAGTGTCTTCTTTTAGTTTTAAAAGACCTACCTGACTGCTGGGTGGAGATGAAGATGGCAGGGTGGGACAGAATGAGCCAGCTTCTCAATAACACGGCTGAACGAGGCACTGGCTGGGAAGTAGCAGAGTTACGTAAGGGTGATTGATGGGAGACGCAGAACAGAAAGGACTAGCAAGCAGAGCGACTCTGGGGGCCGCAGGAGAGGAGAGACTCACGTGTGACTTCTAGAACTTAGTCCTGAGAAGCTGAGAAAAGAGGCTCTCATTTCCCAAGACGGGGAGTACCACTCCAGTGGGTGGGGTAGGGTGGGACAGTAAGGAGTCCGTCTTGGCCAGGTACCCTCCATGAAATATTCCAATGGAGATACTAACAGTTCAAAGTCGCTCTTTATTACCCTTAATTTATGAAAGAAAGCTGAGGTCCAGAAAAGTTTAAAAAACCAGAACTCACACCTAAATCTGTCTGGATCCAGCTTATTTCACTAGACCACATTATTTCAACCCCTACGCCCCTCCCCCACAGAGATAAGGTCAGCACCAAGTGAGGTGATAGATTTTCAAATATAATGGTTATAAACATTTGGGCTTCCCTGGTAGCTCAGCTGCTAAAGAATCCACCTGCAATGCAGGAGATCTGGGTTCGATCCCTGGGTTGGGAAGATCCCCCGGAGAAGGGCATGGCAACCCACTCCAGTATTCTTGCCTGGAGAATCCCATGGACAGAGGAGCCTGGTGGGCTACAGCTCTTGGGGTTGCAAAGAGTTGAATATGGGTGAGTAATTAAGCACATAGGGCATGAAATCTACAGGATCGGAGGAACAGGTAAAATGTGCCCAGCTATTAAGTAGTTGTTGTGTAGCACAGGGAGGCCAATCTGTTGTTCCATGATGATCTAGAAGGATGGGATGGAGGAAGGGAATGGAGATTACAGAGGGAAGGGATGTATGTGTAATTATGGCTGATTTGCATTGTTGCATAGCGGAAACCAATGCAACATTGTAAAAAAATTTTTTAATTATTTAAATAAAAAAATAAAGAAATGTACCCAGCTCCGCCTGGGAGCTGGGTTCACCATATACTAGAGTCAATCACACCTTCCCAAGACAGGCTGTCCCAAAGCCGGGCTTCACACCATCACCTGTGAATCATTTACATTGCCTTCAATGAATAATTAATCTCCACATAGGCAAAACAGGTCCACAGGCTCCCCAAACATCATGGGGCCGGTGCATAATTTACAGAGCAATGACCGACGTCTCCATGCAGGGAGAGCGAGGCTTGGACACCTGCCAAGGTTGCGAAAGGTGTCAGCTGGAATGAGGAAGAACAGCAGCCCCACGGAAGACGGTGTTTGGGATGTAAAGGCAACTACTGAGCCCTAGATTCCCAAGGCAAAAGCAAGGCAGGGAAACATGAGAGTCAGGCCACCTCTGTGCGGGAGCTGGAGCTGGGAAGCGGGAGGACATTACTAGCACGTGTTATGGAAGTCTGGAAAAATATGGATGCCACACTCTGCCTGACTGCTGAGCTCCTGAGACCCAAGCAATCTCTCCTGTCCTTCACAAATCATCACTGCCTCTGGCAAAAAAGCTTACTTAGCAAACACCCAGGCATTTTGAGGGTTTCCCAGGAGGTACCAGTGGTAAGCAACCTGCCTGCCAATGTAGGAGATATAAGAGATGGACTTTCAATCCCTGGGTCCTGAAGATTCCCTGGAGGAGAGCATGGCAACCCACTCCAGTATTGGAGTGGAGAATCCCGTGGAGAATCCCATGGACAGAGGAGTCTGGCGGGCTACAGTCCATAGGGTCACATAGAGTCAGACATGACTGAAGCGACTTAGCACGCACACGCATGCAAGCATTTTGAGATGATGAAATTTAACAGTGTGGGTTTGGGGAAAAAAATAAGATGAATTTCAACTTCTGTGCCTGGAATTATTTCTTCTCTGCCCCTTACTCACTTGAAAAATTCCTGCTCCTTTTTCATAGGTCATATCAAGGATCACTTCCTCCAAGATGCCTTCCTTCACCCATTCAGGCAGATCAAGTTCCCCACCTCATAAAGAACTACACTTGTAACTGTTGGTCTCCCACAGTGGATTGCTAGATTCTTGGTGACAGAGAATCTGCTGAAATCTGTAGTCACAACACAGTAGATATATAGATAGTATATAGATAAATGTTTGTAGAGAAAATGAATGAAACAAACCAGACAAACACCATGACTCACAAGAAATTTGCCCAGCCATTCCATGGAGTACTGCTACTTTAAGGATAACAGTAATATCAAAAGAACATGTGAAAAATGTGTCTGAAAGAAGCAAACGTTCACAGTTTACTTGACATCGTCAAGAATGTTTTGCACCGTGAGGTACACGAACCAATGCTTGCCGTTTCTGACACATTTTCTTCTGCCCCTTGAGTCTGGCATCTGGTTGGTGCTATAATAGTTGATTCTTAACTGGGTGATTGGATTCTTGAATCCACATACATACTTTCCTTGTGAGTTTCCAATCATGTCACTAGGAAGCTGTGTGACCTTGACTTACTACATTAACTTCTCTGAGCTTCAAATTTCTTATTTGTAAAACAGCTGTATTACTAGTATAGGGATGTATATGGTATCATCTCTTTGTGATGCTATGAATATTATATAAGATAATGTATATAAAGATCTTAGCATAGGTGTCTAACACTTAGTAAGCAGTGAATAAATGTTGGCTATTAGTTTGTTTTTAATTTAGTCCAAGTTGTGTGGTTTATACTGTCTGTGTACTTGCCTTCTATTTTCTCCAGCAGTACCACACATCTCCAGCTTGACTCTGGGACTTACTGTCTGAATACACAAAACCCAAGCGGCAGTCCCAGAGCATGTTTGATGGCCACAGGCTGCATCCTTGTAATTGTAACCTATTTCTTACCTCTGGGCACTTCTGAACATCAAGATTAAAGAGCTGAATGATCTTCAGTGATTTTTAGGTTAGCAGCCTTTATTATTTTGCATGCAACTCCCCACAAAGACTGGATCATATAAAGCCCCAGCTTATATTTGGGTTACTTGATCCTAAAGCTATAGATACAAAGTTTTAAAAGCTTTAACTAAATGCTTGACACTTTTCTAAGTATTTTGCATTTTTCTTATGAGAAATTAAGGCCCAGAAACCTATGTATGAAGATTGGGCCTGTCATACTGTGTTTAGGAGAGCTTGCTAGTTGGGGCTAGATAAAAAATAGTTCAAATCCATGGGGAAAGAAAAACTTCCTCACTGCTAAAATGTTCAGTATTTCCCAATTTTAGACACCAAGGAAGAGGCAGGTTCTGGGATAGAAAGCCAAGTCTTGTGAGGTAAGATGCAGATGGGCAAGAAAAAGTGTGCCCATCTTCCTCTGAGTTCACTCCCATTAGCTGAGATTTTGATGTATCTAAACATACTTGCTTCCCTGGTGGCTCGGTCAGTAAAGAATCTGCCTGCAATACAGGAGGCCTGGATTCAATCCCTGGGTTGGGAAGATCTCCTGGAGGAGGGCATGGCTATCCACTCCAGTACTGTTGCCTGGAGAATCCCCATGGACAGAGGAGCCTGGTGGGCTACAGTCCATGGGGTCACAAAGAGTCAGACACGACTGAGCAACTAAGCACAGCACACAAACATACTTGCAGGAAGGTGGGAAAAATTGGTGCAGGCCAAAAAAGAAAAAAAAAAAAAAAAAGGATGTGAGTGGAGGGAAGCTGAGAAACAGCTTGTGAGGAGCCCAAGGCTGCTGTTAGGCAGCAAGTATTGTATAAACTCAAGTATCAAGTGGTCCACTGCTCTCTGGGGATAATTCTCTTCTGTGATCTCAGAGCCCTGCTAGCCATCCTTGCCTGACTCTGTGGTACCACGGAAAATGAAGGAATGGATTTAGGTCTACCTTCTATACATGTGAAAGTGTCTCTGAAAAAGGCTTGGTTAGTGGCAGAATAATAAGAAGCCCAAGGGATCGCTGTGTCTCTGGGATGAGAAAGAACCCTCCTTCCCGTACAAGGGGGAGCTTCCCTAACTATTGTTGTCCAAGGTGGATGAAGATTAAATTTTATTAAAGACTCTGGTGCATTTCTTTGCCTGCCCAAAAGTGAGCGAAGCCCATAGGAGAATGAAAATGGAGGTTTCTTTCAGTCCAACCCGGAGGCTGCTCTAGGCCAGGCAGTTGGGGTCCCAGGGGAAGAAAGAAAAATAAATTAAATTCTTTCATCTGGAAAATAAATACCGAGTGGCAAGTGATCGTATGCACTGCTTGAGTGAGTAAGGGAGGTTTAATTCTCTAATCATCGCCTGTAGTTTTTCCATGGAGATAAATAGCAAGTTGGTGGGGAGAGATAATCCAAGCCATAATACTGTGTCTCCTTGGCTTCTCTTACCTAATTAAACAATAAAAATACTTGCCCATAAGTACTCAGTTTCTATTTTTAAAAAATTTAAGACAATATTTTAATCTTATGCTTGATTCAAAATAAAACTACAGATTTACCTAGCAAACTCCAATGACATTGAGTTCAGCATTGGGACATCAGTATGATGGTATCTCAGTATAATAAGCTCCCCTCAAAGCACCATTTCTGACCCCCCTGGACCCTCACAATGCACTGCCACACACTTCTTTGACATTTTAGATCTCAAATGGTGCTTTTTCAACATTTCAGCCTTAATTTACAAAATTCACAGGGGGTTGCACTAATATTCACCTGTGCTCTTTTGAAATACTGTGTCTATAAAGAAAACCATATTTATTAAATAATAATTAGTTTCCCTGTTTAGTGTTTGAATTTTCCAATAAGAGTTCCTTTTAAGAGATTGACTTTAAATTGGTTGATAGGATCCTAGCCAAAATGTACCCATTCATTCAGCAATCATGTATAGAGTGAGTGCTGCTATGTGCCAGGTATTATTTGGGATACTTGGAATAACACAGGGTGACTAAAATGTTAAAAAACATTCTAGGTCCTTGAGTAGCATAAATTCTAGTGGGAAAGTAAAGTCAAAACAAATTAACAAAAAAGTAATGAGTAAATTATATTGCACACTATAAGGTCAAAGTGCTATCAGAAAAAGGAAAGCAAAACTTCCCTGGGTGTCCAGTGGTTAAGATTTCACCTTGCAATGTTGGGGGGGTGGCTTCAATCCCTGGTCTGGGAACTAAAACCCCACATGTCATGGGGCTACTAAGCCTGGTGCTGCAATGAAAGAACCTGTGTGTTGCAGCAAAGATCCCACACAGTGCAACTGAGATCTGAAGCAGCCAATTAAATTAAACACCCAAAACAGGAAAGCAAAGGAAGAAAGAGATC
Source organism: Cephalophus harveyi (assembly GCA_006410635.1). Lineage (NCBI taxonomy): Eukaryota > Metazoa > Chordata > Mammalia > Artiodactyla > Bovidae > Cephalophus > Cephalophus harveyi. The sequence goes on along the minus strand of SJYT01006413.1, from coordinate 5,892 downwards.
CATGTTGATATACAGGAGTGCATGTGGGTGGGCGTAGTTAGGCTGTCATTTAAAATAGAGTGGCCAGCATGGAATTCAAAGGGAAAGTGTCCATTAAAGGATGTGAGAGTGAGCCATGTATATATCGATATATCACAGAATGAGCATTGTAAGCAAAGCCAAGGGCATCTTAACGTGCTTAGGGTCCAGGGCACAGCCAGGCCAGGTACATATGGCTGGACAGAATCCATGGAGAGAGTTGTAGACGATGCAGAGAGTTGGCAGGGGAAGACTCCATGGAGAGCTGCCATGGATATTGGAAAAGATGATGCCTTCACTCCAAGAACTGGAGAGCCTTGGAGGAGTTTCACCAAGGGATAAGAAACGGATCATTCTTCCTAGCCTGTGCACTTCTGTTTAATCCAGCTATAAGATATCCAGCAGGCTTCCTGGAGTTTTGAAAATACCTGAAGCAGGTTCCAGAATCCCCTCTGGGCTTCAGGAAAAGTCTAAGAACCCAGGTTTGAGGCCAACATTTGTGTTACAGAGGAGAAAATGGAACACCAGAGTGGGCAATGGACTAGCCAACGGCCAGCACCTGAGCTGAGGCTTAAAATCACAAGTTTGAGAATGAATTCTAGAGATGAAGTTAGCTCATTGTATAAGATTTGGCACACCTAATTCAGTCAAGTACCTTCCAGCTGATGGGAAAGATGAAAGTGTTAATCGCTCAGTTGCGTCCAACGCTGAGTCCCCATGGGCTGTAGCCCACCAGGTTCCTCTGTCCATGGGATTCTCCAGGCAAGAATACTGGAGCGGGTTGCCATTCCTTTGTCCAGGGGATCTTCCTAACCCAGGGATCAAACTCAAGTCTCCTGCATTGCAGGCAGACTCTACCACTAGAGCCACCTGGGAAGCCTGATGAGAAAGACAGTTTTTCAAAAATAGGGACCCGTCAACGCTCAGACCAAGGCAGCCTCTTCTCAGAAGCTTTCTCTGCTCCCATCCCCAAGTGGAAAGTGAGTGCTGCCCGTTACAGACCTTCATAGCCACTCATGCATAATCGTGACAACTTTCCTGTTATGGGGCCTTGACTGTGGGCCATATGTAGCCTCCATAATTTCTAAACTTCTCAGCAACACCAAGGCAGGTACAATTATCTTTATTTCATAAATGAAGGCATGAGGCATCAAGGACGTTCAGGAATTTGCCCAGAATCCCACAGTTAGTGGATGGCAAAACTCTACCCCACACAGCCTTGGAAACCCATCCTGTCGCAGACTTGGGTTGAAGTCCATTTTCAGCTGTTAATAAGTGTCCAGGCAGGCCAGAGGCTCATCTCTTTCAGTCCTACTGGGCTCCTAGCACCTAGACCAGAACTGGGGATGCTCAGTGGCTATTTGCTGAAAAAATAATGTTCTCTGTGAGGCTCAAATTCCTAATGCCTGAGACTCTGGTCCCATATAAAGACTGAACTAGATAATAAAGGACAAAGAATTTTATAAGACACAAAGACCTATATAGCAGTTATTCCAAACCTGAGATGCTATGTTTTAACCTTTAGTTGCTGCTATGTCTGTATTTCTTCTCTTAATAGTCTTTCAGTAAGCTACCCTGTCTGATGGAACACTGTGTCACCAGGTGGACTGATGGATAAATGACCAGAAAGAGGACTTTGTTTGAGGGATGATAAAAAAGGCAAATAAGAATTAAATCAAAGTAACTATGCAGCCATCAAACGGCACCTGTGTGCAGTATCCTACAGGTCCTGGCCCTTTAAAAACCAACAATGAAGGTTGTCACTCGCAGGAGTCTGAACTCCTCTGCCAAGTTCAAGACTTTCAAGTTGCAGGTCATCCTCCTTCAGTGCCCATCTCTACTGGCATAAACAACTACAAAAATCAACGGGTGCTGCAGCTAGATGGGGAGAGACTGCCAGAGGACGACGCTCCCTCAGGAAGAGAAGAGATAAAGGGGAATTGATGGAAGGTGTCAGGTGAGTCCTTTCATGGGAGCCTGGGGGCTGGTGGTGATCAGAGCCCTCGGGAAGGCAGGTTGCCATTCTAGAAGCACAGGGTCCTCTGGGATGCTTTCTTTTGACAGGTAAGGCTGCCAGAACTGCTTAGGAGGCTTGAACTGGTTTCCTGTTATCCTCCAGGGACTTGGCCTGGTTTCCTCTCCAAAATCGTACTGGTAGCCTCCACCTTCTCTCTGAGTTATTACCCTGAGAACATGCTTGTAAAGAAGAACCCTGGCTCCTTATGCACAAGGGCCCTAAGCGCCTCTTGGGAGACACACAGATGTCCTCCACAGTCATGGCTCCTCTCCGGGCTGATTCACAGCTTAGGCGGCCAGGCCATCCCCGCAGGCTCTGTCTACAGAGCTGCCTGGTGGCCTGGTGGTTTTTGGCTGTCTTCTCTCATCCCTGCCATGCCCTCTGCGACCTGATCCCTGACCATTCTTGCAGCCTTCCCTCTCACTAAATCCCCTGTCCCCTCAGACCCTATCCTTTCTGAATTTCAGGCATCCCCCAAACCCCTCTCTTTTAATGGATACCCAGGATTTGCTTTGACCAGATATGGTAAAGCACACTGACATAGGAATGACTGTCATGGGGGAGGAATTTTACTCACCAACCTCAGGCACCCACACAGGCCCACAGTGGGGAGTGCCATGACCAGTGAGGAGGCAGAGGGGAGGGGAGACGGCTGGCAGATGCCTCTATTGGAGTTTCCATGGAAAGAACTAGTAAGGCTGAGTGGGCAGGCTTAGGATTGGTTGAAAGTGTTAGTTGCTCAGTTGTGTCTGACTCTTTGCGACCCCATGGACTGTAGCCCACCAGACTTCTCTGTCCATGGAATTCTTCAGGCAAGAATACTGGAGTGGGTTGCCATTCCCTTCTCCAGGGAATCTTCCTGCCCCAGGGATCAAACTTGAGTCTCCTGTATTGCAGGCAGATTCTTTACCATCTGAGCCATAAGGGAAGCCACGAACCAGTGAGGCAGGGTGGGCAGGCTGAGGATTGGCTAGTTTGAATAATTCCAGCAGGTTCTAGGGCCTGGGAGCTGACCCTGGGAATCTGGTACCTGACCTGGGCTGATGAGGGCAAGGAGAGTGGCCTGGGGTGTGAGAGCCCCCTGAAGGGGGTGGTTGGGCACCTGGGCTGTGGATTGGCTGGTTTGCATAGGAAAATCACAGGCCAGTTATCTCAGGAATTTGAGGAGCAGTCTAGCCAGGGTCAGCCGAGCCCTGGGATGTCACAACATCAAAAATAACAGAATAAATATAGACAATCACATTTGTCAATTACTTCTCAATAAAGTTGGGAAAGCTACAGAATGAAAAGACATGATTGATACACCGCCACACTCTCTCAGGCATCCAAGGAGGGCTGGTTTCAGACCTGTGGGCACCCTGAGGGAGGAGGCTAATCGTCTGGCAATCCTGTGTCCTGGGGAGTCCATCTCTCCAGATTCCCAACTCACCTCAATCAGCAGTCAAGGGAAACTCACAGCTGAACCAGCTTGCTAATCCAAGTGCTCCCTCTGCTTTCCAAGTGGAATCTGGGAGACATAAAGATAAATCGCTGTCCTGAGGACAGCCCATCATGGTTTAGTCCACATCTCTAGAGGGCCATGAGCCAGGTGCAGTGCAAGGCTTGGGGGGATAAACATGGTGAAATGGACATAACCACTCTGTGTTAGTTTCCTGGGGCTGCTATTAAAAACTGGGGAACTTGAAACAACAGAAATTTATTCTCTCTGTTCTGGAGGGTAGACACCTGAAAACAAAATGTTGGCAGAGCCATGCTTCCGTTCAAGACTCTGGGGCAGAAAGATTGGTGTTCCTGGCAAGCCTTGGTGTTCCTGGCTTACGGCTACATCGCTCCCATCTCTGCCTCCATCTTCACAGGGTTATCTTCCCTCTGTCTTCACACTGTATTCTCCTGTCTGAATGCCTGTATCCAAATTTCCCTCTTCTTTTAAGGACACTATTCACTGGGTTATATACAGCCCACCCTACTCCAATAAGTCCTCATCTTAACTCAACTAAGTCTCCAAAGATCCTATTTCCAAATAAGGTCACATTCACAAGTATTAGGGATGGTTGTTATTTAGTCACTAAGTCGTGCCCAACTCTGCAACCCCATGCACTGTAGCATGCCAGGCTCCTCTGTCCTCCACGATCTCCTGGAGTGTGCTCAAATTCATATCCATTGAGTCGGTGATGCTATCTAGCCATCTCATCCTCTGCCACTCTCTTTTCCTTTTCCTTCAATCTTTCCCAGCATCAGGGTCTTTTCCAATGAGTCAGCTCTTCACAGAAGGTGGCCAAAGTATTGGAGCTTCAGCTTTAGCATCAGTCCTTCCAATGACTATTCAGGGTTGATTTCCTTTAGGATTGACTGGCTTGATCTCCTTATAGTCCAAGGGATTCTCAAGAGTCTTCTTGGAAATTGGGGTGGGAGGGGTTGCATAATTTAACTCACAACACTCCCTGAAATGTATTCCCCAACTATTTTGTGCACAGTAGTACATATCTGTTAATCCCATCCTCCTAATTTATCGTTCCCCACCCCATTCTTCTCTTTGGTAACCATAACTTTGTTTTCTATGTCTTTGAGTGTTTCTGTCTTGTATACAGATTCATTTGTGCTATTTTTTTAGATTTCAACTTAAGTGATATTATATGATATTTGTCTTTGGCTAACTTAGTTTACCTAATATGATCCTCTCTAGGTCCATCCATGTTGCTGCAAATAGCACTATTTCATTCTTTTTTTTTTTTTATGGCTTAGATATCATATCATTTAATCCTCAAAATCATATATAGCAGGGCTTTGGCTATGTAAAAACTGAGGAAACTGAGTCACAAATTAGTTCTCAGTTGATTCCCTGACACTCGTCCATTATCAGGTAGAGGGTCAATGTCCCTCCTGGTGAGTCTCTACAAGCTGCTGACTGCTTCCACCAAAAGCACACAGCAAAATCAACACCAGTAACTTCCAGAGTCAGTCCATAAAAGGACCTGCAGCTTCCACCTTGTTCACTGGCACCGCACAACTTAGGAACCTGCTGCCGCCTAACGAAGCCCACCAAACTTAGTGGTGTAGCAACAGCCATCATACATGCTTATGAATCAGGGGGTCTGAATTCGGGGCAAGCAGAGGTTAGTAAATGCCTGAACTGGGGGTTCAAATCGGGTATATGACTCCAGAGCCTTCTCTCTTAACCACCACGGGAAGATAAAGGTAGTTTGCAAAGAAACTTAAGTGCCCAGATAGGCTGATCTCCCTTAAACCCTTCCCAGCCCACCACCCCCCTCCATCTTCCTTCCCACTCCCAAAGAACAATGTGAGCTTGAATGTCAAACTCTAGATCATTTTTATTATATTCAAAGCATCCACCTATGATCACATAATACATTCTTTTCAGTGAAAAGTAAAAATGCAATAAAAAAGTAAATTGTTTCCCGGTCAGGCTGCTCAAGGCCATAAACCCAGGTGCACCATTAACTCAGAGTAAACTACCGCACAATTGCACTCATCTCACATGCTAGGAAAGTAATGCTCAAAATTCTCCAAGCCAGGCTTCAGCAATACGTGAACCCTGAACTCCCTGATGTTCAAGCTGGTTTTAGAAAAGGCAGAGGAACCAGAGATCAAATTGCAAACATCAGCTGGATCATGGAAAAAGGAAGAGAGTTCCAGAGAAACATCTATTTCTGCTTTATTGACTATGCCAAAGCCTTTCACTGTGTGGATCACAATAAACTGTGGAAAATTCTGAAAGAGATGGGAATACCAGACCACCTAACCTGCCTCTTGAGAAATCTGTATGCAGGTCAGGAAGCAGCAGTTAGAACTGAACATGGAACAACAGACTGGTTCCAAATAGGAAAAGGAGTACGTCA